>OY804597.1:20568939-20995939 GCA_963680895.1 Fragum sueziense
TTGCTTCAAATAGGCCCAATGGTTGATTTTTAAAGAATTTTCTCATGATTTCTCTAAGTCCTATAAGCCCCTTTTGCCCTACCACGGCCACATTTTTTTACAAATGTAAAAATTTGTGAACAAATTTTGAAAAGAGTGATTCAAGGAACATTTCTGCAAAGTCTGCTTCAATTGGGCCGAATGGTTGATTTTTAAAGAATTTTCTTATGATTTCTCTAAGTCTGATAAGCCCCTTTCTCCCTGCCACGGCCACATTTTTTTACAAATGTAAAATTTTGTGAACAAATTTTGAAAAGAATGACCCAGGGAACATTCCTGCCAAGTTTGGTTCAAATTGGCCCAATGGTTGATTTTTGAAGAATTTTCTTATGATTTCTGATAAGCCCCGCCCTGCCACGCCCACATTTTTTGACGAATCAAAAATCCGTGAACAAGTTTTGAGTAGGGTCACTCAAGGAACATTTCTGCCAAGTTTGGTAAAAATTGGCCCAATGGTATAGAAGGAGAAGATGTTTAAAGAAATTGTGAACGGACGGACGGACAGACGGACGGACAGACGGACGGACGACGGACAAAAAGCGACCACAATAGCTCACCTTGAGCACTTCGTGCTCAGGTGAGCTAATAATAGATATGCTGAGCTGCAGAGTGCAAAATGTCTGTTGGTGCAAATATATAGTTCGTTGAGTGGAGGCTTTCCTACACCATACTAACCTCTGATATTCTAACGAACAGGTAACATGAGATACTGCATAACTATCATAATTGTGTAATATTTCATATCTTGATTCTAAAAGGAAATGGAAAATATACGACGTAAATCTTGTTTACACATAACGACTATTTGCCGTCCATATCATTGACTATTCGCCGTCCAAAAAATACCAACAAACATCTATTCGCCGTATACCTCAAACATTTTTGTTTCAGTAATTAGGGACAGAAAAAAATCAAACTAACATAAGAAACACATGTTAGACAAGGCAAACTGGTATAAAGAATAGGGAATGGACTTCAAAACCGAAACACAAACTTGTTAACCCGATAAAACATGTGTTTTCGAGACACGATGGTCTTAAATTCCGGTACCAAGCAACGAAAAAAGTGCATACAGGCAGCTATTTCGATACACATGATAAAATAGAGCCACACACCGTTTTATTAAATCTCTTTACAATGTGCCTCACATGCACTTATTATCCTGTAGTAAATAATAACGCAATGATAAAGGTCAAAACTTACCACTCGCCCCGCGTTTATTCATACTCTCGCTTCGCTGGTAGTCTATTTCCAGTGTTGAAGATAGACGGTGAAATGACAAATTAAGCTTTAAAACGGCGTTTAAAACCCAGTCTTGAGTACCGAAATCTAGTTATGGAAATACCGAAATCTACCGAAATCTTCCAAAAACAACTGTAAAATCGTATTATTTGCTGTCTATTGCCATAAAAAAAGACACCAGATGACAAACTAAGCTTTATAGCGGCATTTAAACATCAGTCTTGTGTACCGAAATCTACTTATGGAAATACTGAAATCTACCGAAATCTTCTAAAAACAACTGTAAAATCATATTATTTGCTGTCTATTGCAATAAATAAAAAACACCAAACTGAGCTTTATAACGGCATTTAAAGACCAGTCTTGTGTACCGAAATCTAGTTATGGAAATACCGTAATCTCCCAAAATCTATCAAAAACGACTGTAAAATCGTATTAATTGCTGTCTATTGCGCTAAATAAAGACATCAAATGACAAATTAAGCTTTAAAACGGCGTTCAAAACCCAGTCTTGTGTACCGAAATCTACTTATGGAAATATCGAAATATACCGCAATCTACCCAAAACAACTCTGAAATTGTATAAAATATTGTCTTTTTCGAGACATTAAGATACAAGATGACACATTAAGCTTTAATACGGTCTTTAAACACCAGTCTCGTGTACTGAAATATACTTATGGAATTACCGAAATCTACTGAAATCTATCGAAAACAACTCTGAAATTGTATAAAATGTTGTCTTTTTTCAAGACATAAAGACACAAGATGGCAAATGAAGGTTAAAAACGGAGTTTCAACACCAGTCTTGTGTACCGTAATCAACTTATTGAAATACCGAAATCTACCGAAAACAACTCTGAAACTGTATAAAATGTTTTCTTTTTCGAGACCTTAAGACACAAAATGACAAATTAAACTTTAAAACAAGTCTCGTGTACCCGAAATCTACTTATGGAAATATCGAAATCTCCCGAAATCTATCGAAAACTACCGAAAACAACAGTTACTGTAAAATTGTATCAAATGATTCTATTTAGATTAATAAAGAAATCAGATGACAAACTTAGCTTTGAAACGCCGTTCTAACATCTGTTTAATGTACCGAAATTTTGGAAATACAGATAACAACTTTAGGAGCTTCCGAAAATAAGTATGAATGTTATTGAAAATTGCTACTTGTGCGTTTGAATTGCCTAAGGAAAACGACTTTTGCAAATACCGAAAACAACTTAAGGAAATACCGAAAACAAATCTGAAAACGTAATTATTACCGTGTATTAGGTGCATTAAAGATACAACAGGTATGTAATTGAAAAAAAAAACATCTTCTTTGACCTATGAATAGCATTAAATAGGACCGAAAACAACAAGCGCAGATAACGACAAAAACATAAAAGTTGTTGTTTTAATGCGCGTTTGTGAAAAATAGCTTTTAACGACCCTATAACGGCAATTCAATTTACTAAATCTGAACGAAATACCTGGATTTTCTCCAGCTAAATCCATATATACAAACACTTCAACAATTAAATCCAATGAGAAATAATTAACGAAGTGTATGAATTACATACGGTTCACTTGTATATTCATGCTGTCCATTAAAAATCCCATCCTCGGAAACCCAGCGGTCATAGCTACGCTACATGTAGCGTAGCTATGACCGCTGGGTTTCCGAGGATGTAAAAACCCGAACAAACGCATATCATTTTTTTTTCAACAGAAACCTTGAAATTGCAGCTTGTTTTAAAACGCAGTTACGAGTGTGTTTTATTTATATACTTTTTTTGTTTGTTTTTGTTTTTATTTTGTGTGTGTGTGTGTGTGTGTGTGTGTGGTTTTTTTTGTTTTGAAAATGGAAAACATTTCTGTCTGACTGAAGAACTCACCAAAATTGTTAGGACTGCGTACTTGTTACGCAAAATAGGGTCGATTCATATAAGAAATTTCAACATACATTTCAGTAGCTTTGTTAAAATCGGTTTGTAGTACCGATATGTACTCTCCCTACGAAGCCCTCCTCGGCTGTTTGATATATTTTATATTACTTGCTCTTTTCTCTAAATACTTGAGCTATCCTAATTAAACAAATTGATGGTTTCTTAGTGAAACAAAGTAAAACACTGGTCGACGGAAAGAGAAAGTAGCCTTGCTCATGTTACGCTGTTTTCACCTCTGGTACAATACGTACATACGAGGGGTGATCCAAAAGTTCGTAAAATGGACCCATAACTTTCATATATATATATATTATTGGGGTTTTACGCCGTTTTCAACTACCAGGGTCATATCGCGGCGGCTGGAGCACCTAACCATGGATTCCTGGCGTTTCTCATACCAGTACTACCACAACACCCTTACCGAGCCCCCAGCTGCTCCCCCACATAGGTTCACGATATCAAACCACTGATGGGTGACATTTTTGTCAGTAAGGGTATTTGCCGCGGCCGGGTATCGAACCCGTGACCTCTCGAATGAAAGGCAGATGCGCTACCAACTGCGCCATGGCCGCGGCCCCATAACTTTCATATTACTTGCTTGGTAAGGCTATAATTTGATAATATTGTAGTTCATTATCTGTAGACTGCATGAAAATTGAAAACGTTATCAAAAAAGTTCTAGTGGCCGTAAACTGCGTTACCATAGTAACGCATGTACGCCTAGGCGGGGGAGCGTCAAAAAATGATACATGTTCGTTAAATTAATCGAGTTTTCTTAAATTTCTGCGGGAATTTTTTGTCGAAAATTGTTACTACGCTAGTTTGGCGTCTTGACGTGTAGTTGATACATTAGTGTTAAAGTTGTTATAAAGACACTACATTTTCATGATATAAAACAAAACAATTGGATAGCGATATGAAGTCGGCACCAATTTATGAATATTTGTCAGTCATAAAATTTTGCCACGATCTTGGTCTTTTACCAACGCAGACATTTAAAATGATGGAGAATTATCTAACTCTTAACTGAATGCTACTGTCTTTCCATTGGTTCCATAATCATGTTATGTCCAACAAGAAGATTTAATCCATAGAAATGGTCCATATAAATTGTTTGTTATCGAAAAAACAATTTCTAAGACAGCGCTAATATGAATGACCCACTCACCCTGACTATTCGCATCGAATTTCGTCTGATGAATTAAAAGTTTACTACTTTTTGTAGACGAAGTTGTTTAAGGGTGGTTTCCGAGGACGGCTATTTAGATTTAATCTGAACAGGTCATAGACATGTTTTGCGACAAGTGTATGTCGTAAAAACTTTACTTGGCATATTGAATACTTTCGGGAATGATAAATTAAGCATAGTCGATCTTAATAAAGGTTAGAAATGCAACAAACTGTCATTGCTTTGAATTTTCAATATATACGGTTCAAAAAAAGTTTAGCACGTTTTGAAACACATTATTTTTTCACTATCTGATAATTACATGAACATTGTTTTGTGCTGTTAAATTGTCCGGATCGACAACCATTACTCATACAGTGCATGTGTAGATTGAACATTCAGGATATTTGACAAAGTCCAGATTAGCAAAATTCATGTGCGGCACATGTGCAGTGACATAGATAATGTCTAGCTTGTCCAAAAGCATACGATTTCACATATTTGTTAGCAGAATCAAATTAACTGTTCTTTGAAATTGATAATGGGAAGATGAGAAATGATGACGTAAGTTCGACGTCAGAGAGCTCTTTGCATGCTCCAGGCAGGTATGTCTCTTAGAGATGTCGCTTTGCATTTCAGTTTGCTCGAATTGACAATTACGCGCCTACGGAACTTGGTTTGTGCAACTTTGTCCGCCAACGACCGACCTATATCTTGCAGACCGTGCAAAACGACGTTTAGAGAGGATCGCTTCACAGCGACGTCCTCACGACTTAACAGATTCCTGTCTAGTAAGAATTCAGTGATACTCCTCCAGGACGTTACAGGTTATAACGTTAGTGACCAGACTGTCTGGAACAGGCTCTACACAACTTGCATCAAGGTCCTCCGATCTTACGACAATGACGTTAAGCATCGACAGGCAAGGCGTCAGTGGGTATGGACGTATGGATATTGATTCAGGAGACATTGGACTAATGTCCGGGCGAATCTCATTTTACGTACCATTAACTGACGACAGGATATGTGGTTGGAGAAGATGCGTAAGGCTGGATACCAATAACATCATTAGCGAGACTGTTACGTTGAGTACAGCGACATTATTTGGGCAGAATTGGATGACAACAGTTTAACAGACCTCATTTCAGTTAATGGCAACGAAACGGTGCAATGGTGCTGCAATGACATTATCCAGGCTGTTACTGGACCGTCGTACAACGACACAACGTTGTGATATTTCAGTAAGATTATCACAACCCACTTACTCCAAGGAACATACAGAATGATCTACGCCTGACCTGCTTAATCACCAGCAAAATAACACATAAAACACCTTGCTGGAAGTCAGGCTAGAGAAAGTAATGTCGTCTGTAACGTCAGTGGCCTTGGGCGCCATATGCAGTATGAATGGACAAAATTCATTTCTGTGTGCTCAGGGAGCTTGTCTGAAACATGGGAAAACATTGAATGGCTATCCTAGCTGATAATGCTGGACATTCGCGTCATTGAAATTTGCATGACTTTCGATATCCGACCCATGTGCACTTTAACGTAAGATACGGCCAAATAAACACGCTTCAGGTAAGAATTTGTGCAATTACTTTCTTATTTCTGCGTCAATTTTCATGCACTTTGTTGCATGTACTCCGCCTCACTGAGCCCTTTTCTCAGATGTATTACCTATCTGGAAACTCCTTGTAAAAATCGATCCAAACCGACTAGAAAAAAGACCTGGATTTTTTGTCGTTTTTTTTTCTGGTCGGTTGGGATCAATTGTTGGACAAAGTACAACGATTCTACAAACAAGTCATATCTGAGGAAAGAGCTCAGTATTGCGGGGTACATGCAACAAACCGCTTGAAAATTGGCGCAGAAATAAGAAAATTATTGCACAATTTCTTACCTGAAGCAAGGCAAATTTGTCCATATTCGTTATCAATCCAATCATGCACAATCTCCACTGTGAGTAAGGCAACATCAATAAGACATGTCTAATCCTTTCTCGAACAAAACCTGGTTTTGACTTCTCTAATAGAAAGGTTAATTGCCAAAAACATAGGCCTAGAGCTATTAGCAAAAGTTGATAATCGGCATTGTCTTCTTTTGCCTAAGTTGTTTTCTGAACTAAATTGTACAGAAGTACATTCTTTGTCAATATCGTTTTTTAACCATAGCCTTCATGTTGGATCATCCGAATATTTTGTCGTTTAAACGGTGTTTAAACTGTAATTAGACTTTTCAAATTACTAACATTAGTGTGTTACATGAAGTTTTATGTATATTAAAGGGAAATAATTTAGAATCTTGAAAATAAATCTTTTTTTTTCACAAAGCTTTTATGTAGAGAAAGCATTTGGCTTGATAATCCTATATCATTCTGTTAAAAAACATTTTTGTGTAGATATTTTCAAAAAAAAAAAATCAAAAACATCGAAATATTTTAACTCTCAAGACTAAATTCCTAGGGATCAAACCTTGAGAAGTTGTGTCAAGGTCGTCAGACAAACCTTGCGAGACCTTAATCCTCAATGATGGGGAATAGTGACCCCTTTCTGATCGTGAAGCTCTGGAAGGCTTTGAACTTCGATCAACACTAAATGAAAGCCAATAGAAATGGGTTTGATCAGGGCTGTCTATATGGGTCTGCCCATCTGGGACCCATATTGGTCCCATATTGTATATGGGCTACCCAGATAGGACCCATATGGGCCCCGGTTGCACATCCTATATGGTCCCATATGGGTTGCCCTTATAAATGGGACCCATAAGGGTGCCTTTATTGGACCCATTTGGGACCCATATAGATTTCTAGCTGGGATAAAGCTTAGTTTGTCCTCTGGTGTCTATATTTATCACAATAGACAGCAATTGATACGATTTTGCAGTTGTTTTTGGTAGATTCCGGTAGATTTCGGTAGTTCATAAGTAGATTTCGGTAGTTCATAAGTAGATTTCGGTACACAAGACTGGGGTTTAACCGCCGTTTTAAAGCTAAATTTGTCATTTGGTGTCTGTATTTATCTTTATTTCTCGCAATAGACAGCAATTAATACGATTTTATAGTTGGTTTTTTTTTATAAATTTTTGGAGATTTCGGTATTTCCATAAGTAGATTTCGGTACACAAGACTGGTGTTTAAACACCGTTTTAAAGAATAATTTGTCATATTGTGTCTTATGTCTCGAAATCGACATCGTTTTGTACTATATCAGAGTTGTTTTCGGCAGATTTCGGCATTTCTATAAGTAGATTTCGGTACACAAGACCGGGTTTTAAACGCCGTTTTAAAGCTTAATTTGTCATTTGATGTCTTTATTTTACGCAATAGACAGCAATTAATACGATTTCAAAGTTGTTTCGATAGATTTGGGGAGATTTCGGTATTTCCCTAAGTAGATTTCGGTACACAAGACTGGTGGTTAAATGCCGTTATAAAGCTTATTTTGTCCTCTGGTGTCTTTATTTATCGCAATAGACAGCAATTGATACGATTTTGCAGTTGTTTTAGGTAGATTTCGGTAGATTTCGGTATTTCCATAAGTAGATTTTGGTATTTCCATAACTAGATTTCGGTACACAAGACTGGGGTTTAACCGCCGTTTTAAAGCTTAATTTGTCATTGGTGTCTTTATTTATCTTTATTTCTCGCAATAGACAGCAATTAATACGATTTTACAGTTGTTTTTGATAGATTTTGGTAGATTTCGGTATTTCCATAAGTAGATTCCGGTACACAAGACTCTGGTTTAAACTTCGTTTTAACCCATTACTGCACAGTGACGCCTTTTTACTCCCTCACAAGAAAATGCTTGGGAAAACATTGTGGTAAATGAAAAAATTGCTTGCGACAAGCAATTTCTTCATTTCCCACAATGTTTTCTAAACAAAAGCAACACAGAATGAAAAAATCCATGCACTTGAAGTTGTTGTCTGCAACACTTTGAATTTGGAACGGTCCAAAATTTTGTCGTCTGGTAATGGGTTAAAGCTTAATTTGTCATTTGGTGTCTTTATTTATCACAATAGACAGCAATTAATACGATTTTACAGTTGTTTTTGATAGATTTCGGTAGATTTCGGTATTTCCATAACTAGATTTCGGTACTCAAGACTTGGTTTTAAACGCCGTTTTAAAGCTTAATTTGTCATTTGATGTCTTTATTTAGCGCAATAGACAGCAATTAATACAATTTTACAGTTGTTTTTGATAGATTTCGGTAGATTTCGGTATTTCCATAACTAGATTTCGGTACACAAGACTGGGTTTTAAACGCCGTTTTAAAGCTTAATTTGTCATTTGATGTCTTCAGGGGTAAAAGTTGAAAATTTTGAAAAACCTGAAAACCTGGAAAAGTCTGTATTTATATAGTAAAAATCGAGGAAATGGGGCATTTTGGAATACTCAAAAACCTGAACTTCAGGCATATGCCTGAAAACTTTTACCCCTGTGTCTTTATTTAGCGCAATAGAAAGCAAATAATACGATTTTACAGTTGTTTTTGGAAGATTGCGGTAGATTTCGGTAGATTTCGGTATTTCCATAAGTAGATTTCGGTACACAAGACTGGTGTTTAAATGCTGCTATGAAGCTTAATTTGTCATCTGGTGTCTTTATTTATTGCAATAGACAGCAAATAATACAATTTTACAGTTGTTTTTAGAAGATTTCGGTATATTTCGGTATTTCCATAACTAGATTTCGGTACACAAGACTGGTGTTTAAATGCCGCTATAAAGCTTAGTTTGTCATCTGCTGTCTTTATTTATTGCAATAGACATCAAATAATACGATTATACAGTTGTTTTTAGAAGATTTCGGTAGACTTCGGTAGATTTCGGTATTTCCATAACTAGATTTTGGTACACAATACTGGATTTTAAACGCCGTTTTAAAGCTTAATTTGTCATTTGATGTCTTTTTTTAATGCTATTTATACGATTTTACAGTTGTTTTTGATAGATTTGGGGAGATTTCGGTATTTCCATAAGTAGATTTCGGTACACAAGACTGGTGTCTAAATGCCGTTATAAAGCTTAATTTGTCATCTGGTATCTTTATTTATTTATTTCATCTGGTGTCTATATTTATTGCAATAGACAGCAAATAATACGATTTTACAGTTGTTTTTGGAAGATTTCGGTAGATTTCGGTATTTCCGTAAGTAGATTTCGGTACACAAGACTGGTGTTTAAATGCCGCTATAAAGCTTAATTTGTCATCTGGTGTCTATATTTATTGCAATAGACAGCAAATAATACGATTTTACAGTTGTTTTTGGAAGATTTCGGTAGATTTCGGTAGATTTCGGTATTTCCATAACTAGATTTCGGTACACAAGACTGGGTTTTAAACGCCGTTTTAAAGCTTTATTTGTCATTTGATGTCTTTATTTAGTGCAATAGACAGCAATTAATACGATTTTACAGTTGTTTTTGGAAGATTTCGGTAGATTTCGGTATTTCCATAAGTAGATTTCGGTACACAAGACTGGTGTTTAAATGCCGTTATAAAGCTTAATTTGTCATCTGGTATCTTTATTTATTGCAATAGACAGCAAATAATACGATTTTACAGTTGTTTTTGGAAGATTTCGGTAGATTTCGGTATATTTCGGTATATTTCGGTAGATTTCGGTATTTCCATCCACCCCCCTAAATGTTTGTTACATAACGGTAACCCTTTTCCAAAACAATCCATAACCAACAGTTCCTTCTTTTCTATATGGGTATGTATTCAGTAAGGTGCCACTTTTCTGTGTGTTGCAATAAAATGATTTTTTTCATATTTTACAACAGCTTTACATGTATTTTCAGGTTTTAGATGGGTAAAGAATATAATGAAGGGATAGAATAAACAGTTTTATTGGAAAATCTGAAAAATTAAATAAAATATTTAAAATATTATAACTGATTTGTGGGTTTTTTTCACGTTTAATTTGGGACAAGCCATTACTATCAAAAAAGAGTATTATTTTTCTAAGTATTCTAATTATCACATTTATACAAAATTGTACCAAGACGAAATAAAAGAATTGAAATTGTATAAACTAATTCAAAATTTCGAAAATTGCAAGACCAAAAGGATGAAAAAATACTTTAAAGTCAGGCATGTTGGACGTAACATTGTCTGTCCTGTTAAAGGTTTTTCTAAAACAAGTTGATTATGTCATTCTAGGTCAGTATATTGCTGTATCTTACTACTTAATGGCAAATCTGAATATCATTGTAAAATAAAATGCATGATGTATGCATCTAAGAATTAGTTGTTTAAATAAAAGTCGTAATTTAAATTACCTGAGTGAATGTCTGTCCAACTGTTCGTCCGAACATCCGTGACATTAATTTTCATTTTATTTGGGTAGATTATCTCCCTTACCTTTAGGACATTTAGTTTTACGACAACCGAGACCAGTTTCTGGTAAGCAGTCATGCATGATTTCATTATCTGTCTGGAAGCCGAAAAAATGGGTGTAATGTTTTGTCTGTCCAACCCAATTCTGCATGTTACGTCCGAATATTTGTTACGTCCGACATGGATGTCCTATGTTTGTCCAACATTTCATGGATGGTCAGTGGCGGATCCAGGGGGGTGGGGACTGGGGAGGTGTTCAAACAAACCCCCATACAACTGATTATTTCATTTTCATGCAGAAATTCAGTCAAAATTGTGTAATAATATTGTAGTGACCTAGTGCTCGATCTGCCAGACAAGGTCACTTGCACTCAACTTGCATCAAAGCTAAAATCTCTTAGAATGATCGTAGACACTTGAAAATACACTAATCAATAGTTTTATGTTCATATTTTACGAAGATGCATTGATTACCTGTTGTCATTCATTAGTTAATGTGTAGAAAGACAAATTGTAATATTTTTGCTTCATCTGCGCTTGAGAAAGTTTAATGGCCGCCATGTTGTTTGTTTACATCTCGCATTGCATGATGGGATTTGTTTAGACTAGAGCCCAACGACGAAACTTTTCTAGAGCTGTCATCTGTCTTTGCAACTCGTTTTTAGCCTTATTACTAGTCAATTTCTTATGTTTATAAGCTAGAATCGTAGATTAACCATTTTTCTATGTATGTAGTGTGTAATTTGTGTAACTTTCATTGAAAAAGTCCCTAGAAATGCACTTTTACTGCACTGGGTATCAAATTCCCACCATTTCCCACATGATGCGGGAATTTTGCTGGAAATGCGGGGTCTCTTCCAGCATTTTTCCCTAACACGGTGGGAAGAATTCGGCGTCTTGATTGGCTTATAATGATAGACGACACTGTCGGAACCTCGTATTAATCCTCGTATAAATACGGTCTTCCCACAGATTTTTACAGGACTTCACTTTGGAAACTTTGGAAAGGAAACATGTAGAATTATTTTAGGTATTTGAAAACATTCTTTTTTAGTTCTTTTTGTTTTATTTTGACTTTGGGAATAAATTCTAAATTAGTTTTAAGTAGAAATTAGCAGTCATAATTATTTTGTCTTTGATTTTGTTTTGGAATTAGAATTAAAATTGCAGATAAGACTTTTTGGCACTAACTTTGGCATTTATCATTGATTTTCTGAATTGTTGACTTTGATCCAGATTATTATTGTATTTTTTAGTTGTAATATTAATTATTTTGGTAAAGTTTAAACTGAACCTTTGTCTTTTGCTTCTTGATTTTAGCCCCGCATTTTGAGATTGAAATTAACCCTTTCCTCTTTGGCAATTATTTTTTTTTGTGAAGTCCAACCCCTTTATTTCCCGCTAGCCATCCAACACCATGTAGGTCGAGTCGTCGAGCCACCATCGCAGCTTCCCCTAGAGCGCGAGCGGACCACTTGCGCGCTACATAACTCTGGTGTCAGAAGTGCAGATCAGTATACCTTTCCACCCCGCTGATCCAGAGAGCCGAATCCAGGCCTATCCAAACCGGGGAAGACAGAAACCGACTCAACCATGTACCCTGAGCCGGGTCACGATCTAGCAGACCAAACCACACCATTAGTCCTGTCCAGCCTGCAGCACCTGACCATGGGCCACTTCCAAAAACAGACAGGAGACCATAGACTCAGATCAGACTCAGGTAGGAATAATTTCTATAATTATTGCCTTGTCTCTCCTCCCCAGTGTAGACCCCCTGTAGACCAGAAAGCCAGGGCACCCAATCTGGGCCATTACCAGGGCAGCCTGACCAGAGAGAACACCACCTACCATAGAGGGCAGTCTGATCCGGATCCGAGTCTTTTCCATTATTCAACTGACTATCCTGACATGAGTAGATACCAACCCAGGCTTACCAACGCCATGCTAAATTCCTTAATCTACCAAGATCGAAGCTACCCCTTTCAAACCCTTTATTGTAGCAGGTATCCCCATCCTAGTGCCAGCGAGCAGCCTGACATGGGTAGAAGTGAGCCGTGCTACACACAGTATAGAGACCTCCCTAGCCAATGCCATCCTATGAGACCAGCCCATTCCCCCAAGGGCACCAGCAGACTGGCCAGTATGGTAGCAGAGAACCAGCCATACCAGAATGACTACCGCTACCCACAGCATAGACCCTTCAATGCCATGGCGGAACCAGTGAAGTATGGATCATACCAGAGAGGTACCAAAAGGGTCAAACTTATGTTGTCTAATAATAATTGTTCTATTAGCTCTATTTCAGGACCCCAATCCAATGAAGGGCCAACCTACAGTACCCGCCGAGAAGCCAAAGCTTCCAAGCACCTGAAGCAGACCCATTCCAATCTGCACAGACAACCCCAGGGCCATGCAGAACCGTTTGCCATAGAGGTTGAGGAAAGTGAGCCAGACCAAAATCCAGCGGACCATAACTATGATCCCTCTGTCTGCGCCTTCACCGCCTGTGAGAAGCTGAAGCCGCCAGACCAAAATCCAGCGGACCATAACTATGATCCCTCTGTCTGCGCCTTCATCGCCTGTGAGAAGCCGAAGCCTCCAGACCAAAATCCAGCGGACCATAACCATGATCCGTATGTCTGCGTTTTTGCTGCCTGCAGGAAACCGAAGCCTCCAGACCAATATCCGGCAGACATTAAGCCAGGCCCTAATGTCCGCACCATTGTAGCCTACAGAGAGCAAAGGCCCCCAGACCAAATACCTTTACCACCGTTTAGAAACTACCAACCCAGCGACATGATGTGGTTGAAGAAAGCCCGCTACGAGCACCTCCATTAAGTTTACCAGACCAAGGGCCAAATTTTATAACAAATTTAGTTTTAATTTTTACAGTTGTTTATTTGTTTACAGTTATACAGAGTTCCATGACATTACCAGTCATTTGGTGGCTGTCCGCCGTTACCAGTATTCCGTACCAGGTCAAGAGTTGACCATCCAGTCCAGTGTTCCGTACCAGGTCAAGAGTTGACCGTCCAGTCCAGTATCCCGTACCAGGTCAAGAGTTGACCATCCAGTCCAGTGTTCCGTACCAGGTCAAGAGTTGACCGTCCAGTCCAGTGTTCCGTACCAGGTCAAGAGTTGACCGTCCAGTCCAGTGTTCCGTACCAGGTCAAGAGTTGACCGTCCAGTCCAGTGTTCCGTACAAGGTCAAGAGTTGACCGTCCAGTCCAGTGTTCCGTACCAGGTCAAGAGTTGACCATCCAGTCCAGTGTTCCGTACCAGGTCAAGAGTTGACCGTCTGTACAAGAGTTACCATTCATGAGTTGAACATCCATCGTTTCCGCACCAGGTCACAGGTTGACCATCCACCTGTGATTCCAGTCTCCTCAAGAAGACCAGAGGCAGGTTTCGTTTTCATGAGTTGATGATCCGTTGATGAAGTTCCATCTGTTATCCGATGTTTACATTCTGGGCCATGGGATTTGGCCATCCAGTTTATTGGTCATGGGTTGACTGTCTGAGTGACCATCGGATGTCGTGTAAGGTCAATGGTTGACCGTCTGGGAACAGCAACCGATCGTGGGCTATGAGAGGCGAAAGCCCTGCTGCGAGTCAGGAGTTGATTGTCGATTCGTGGTGAGGAGCATCGATCCGTGGTGAGAAGTATCGATCCGTGGTGAAGAGTATCGATCCGTGGTGAAAAGTATCGATTCGTGGTGAAAAGTATCGATCCATGGTAAAAATATTGCTAGAAATAAACAGTACTGACTATTCCGCATAGTAATCGCGTACCATGTGTATATCTGATGTTTGGACAATTGCGTTATCAACAGTAGTAATTATCAGAACTTTAATAATATTTCATTACAGTGTTGTCCCGCGTAATTCACTAAGCCCCTTTTTATCAGAACACTAATTTTCCCCTTTTATTAGTCAATGATGTATGAACTCTCGTTTACATCGCGACCGTAACACATACTGATGGAGAAGTAACCTACCACCAGAGACATTCGAGGGACCTCAACATTTACTTTAACTTTGTAAATTTTGTCTATGTACTATTATTAGATTTAAGCCTTACCCCAGCGTAATCGCACTGTCGTTATTTACTATTCGTTGTACGAGTCTACTATGGAAATGTGTTTTGATTGTCCCAAGGGAGAGAGAGAACCTTTCTATACAGAAAGATCTCACTCCCTCTTGTGTCAGTCAAAATCATTGCTGAGTCGTCTACCAAAAAACTGTGCTTTTCATGTAAAATGTTATTTTTGCTCTGACATCCAACCTTTTGTTGTCTTGAATAAATTCATTTGACTGCTCCAGGAGTTAGAAAGAACCTTCCTGCCGAAGAATCCAACTTTCTCCTTCATCATTGGAAAACAATGCATCATCTGCAGTAAAATGTTATTTAAATATTTGTAATGTTTAAACTAATATGTTGTTGACCATTATGTGTGTTTAATTTGTGTAAACGACTGTAGCCAGGAGAAAATTTATTCTGCCACAGCAGAATAAACAATCTTCTCGCAACATTCAAAAATTCAAAATGTCCAAGCTTAATAAGGACTTTGCCACTTCTCATTGAATTTAATGTGAATTTTGCTTACTTATTTGTAAATAAAAATTGTTTATTCGTTAATTGGTAGTGCTTCAAGCATGATAATTTTGTCAAAAAAAATTTAGTCTTTGTAATTGGATTTATGCAATTACATTCCAAGCATTGTTGAGAAGAATTTGACTGGCATGTCAGCTATTGTCAATCCTTTTCCACAATGTTTTGTTCATTAAATTCCATGCATGAAGGACTTGAAATGTTGCATGTTTTGCAAAATGTATTTGTTTGTCAAGTTATTTGTTGTCAAAAAAAAAAGGCTCACACATGTATATTGTCCTGTTATATCATAAGCATTATTGAGGAAGAATTGATCTACCTTTGCATCGGTTCTTTTCCACAATGTTTATGTCGTCTAGTTTGTCGCGAAATGTACAATAGCATCTTTTTTGTAATAATAATTAGCCTTTATTGTTAGCATTTGTTCGTTTAGACAGATTGTTGTATGTATATAATGAATGTTAATAAGATTTCTCTGTGCACATAGGAAAATTGGAAATACAAGTTTTGCGTTTCCATTTTTCCTCTTTACGCAGCGTTTTTCTTTAACGTAATACAGATTAGAGTGTATCCTAAACCGCAGTCAGGAACACAGACTTACTAGCATTGCATTTCGTCTTTGTTTGTGTGCCAGTCGGAGCTTTGGCACACCAACAGGGGGGTAATGTAGTGACCTAGTGCTCGATCTGCCAGACAAGGTCACTTGCACTCAACTTGCATCAAAGCTAAAATCTCTTAGAATGATCGTAGACACTTGAAAATACACTAATCAATAGTTTTATGTTCATATTTTACGAAGATGCATTGATTACCTGTTGTCATTCATTAGTTAATGTGTAGAAAGACAAATTGTAATATTTTTGCTTCATCTGCGCTTGAGAAAGTTTAATGGCCGCCATGTTGTTTGTTTACATCTCGCATTGCATGATGGGATTTGTTTAGACTAGAGCCCAACGACGAAACTTTTCTAGAGCTGTCATCTGTCTTTGCAACTCGTTTTTAGCCTTATTACTAGTCAATTTCTTATGTTTATAAGCTAGAATCGTAGATTAACCATTTTTCTATGTATGTAGTGTGTAATTTGTGTAACTTTCATTGAAAAAGTCCCTAGAAATGCACTTTTACTGCACTGGGTATCAAATTCCCACCATTTCCCACATGATGCGGGAATTTTGCTGGAAATGCGGGGTCTCTTCCAGCATTTTTCCCTAACACGGTGGGAAGAATTCGGCGTCTTGATTGGCTTATAATGATAGACGACACTGTCGGAACCTCGTATTAATCCTCGTATAAATACGGTCTTCCCACAGATTTTTACAGGACTTCACTTTGGAAACTTTGGAAAGGAAACATGTAGAATTATTTTAGGTATTTGAAAACATTCTTTTTTAGTTCTTTTTGTTTTATTTTGACTTTGGGAATAAATTCTAAATTAGTTTTAAGTAGAAATTAGCAGTCATAATTATTTTGTCTTTGATTTTGTTTTGGAATTAGAATTAAAATTGCAGATAAGACTTTTTGGCACTAACTTTGGCATTTATCATTGATTTTCTGAATTGTTGACTTTGATCCAGATTATTATTGTATTTTTTAGTTGTAATATTAATTATTTTGGTAAAGTTTAAACTGAACCTTTGTCTTTTGCTTCTTGATTTTAGCCCCGCATTTTGAGATTGAAATTAACCCTTTCCTCTTTGGCAATTATTTTTTTTTGTGAAGTCCAACCCCTTTATTTCCCGCTAGCCATCCAACACCATGTAGGTCGAGTCGTCGAGCCACCATCGCAGCTTCCCCTAGAGCGCGAGCGGACCACTTGCGCGCTACAATATGAAACAAACTCCCCTTGTTCTAAAAACGAACCCCCTTCAAAGAAATTCTGGATCCGCCCCTGGTGGTGTCCAACTGTTAGTCCAACATATAAGGGTGTTTTTTATATACTTTTTTGTGCAAAAATGAACCACAACTAGCTTTTCACAATGTGGACTTGAAATGTATCATAGTCCATTTAATCAGTATCATATTCAATTTTTAGGCTAGAGAAGCCGTAACCAGAAAAATTTTCGTTTCAAAATGTCCATGTTCGTCCAACATATTTCATGTTTTTTCCAAAATTTTAAGAATACATTGTTTTATTCCATTAAATCACATGATTTTTCTGAAGATTTCTAGTCCTGTAATAGAACCAACTGTAAAAAATTAAGTTTTTAAATATTGGGTGGTTAAAAATTGCAAATAAAGATGTCCCGTTACGTCCAACATGTCTGGTTATCAACTCTCTTTTCAGTTAAAAAAAGACAATTTCCTTCCACTTAACTATCTTTTAATGATAATATCCAAAAACTAGAATAATTTTACTACCAGTAAATCATTTCAGAAAGACTGAATATTCAACTTTTTTAATGACTTGAAATGTCCCAAGTATGGTGGCACTTTATTGAATACATAGCCATATATTATCATTTCTACATTTCTATGAAGCATAAAATTACATTATTTGAGTCATCTACAAAACTATCCTGCTTGAATCCGTCTAAATTGTCATTTGGCACAGGGTTAATCATTGCACCAGTTTGACCCATGTAGAGGGTAAGCATTTGCATTTATTGCTGGTTTGACCCAATGTCCTGAAACTAGGACAACGGTCACCAAACAACTTTCGTTCAAATATAGTGGGTTCCAATGCCTTTGTCATGTCTGTCATCTGGTCTACACTCATTCCATAACATAGATTTGAAATGGACTTTCTACTTACAGAGTTTTGCCAGTTTTTGCGACATTGGTCAGATAATCTTCAAGCACAGGTGGGATATCCCTCGACGGTTTCTTCTCAAACACTGAAATAAAACAAGACCATGTATTAGAATCACATCAACAGGGCTTAATCTATTGATAAACATGTGTTTCCTACGAGAAAATACCTACTTACCAGTCAAAACGTCGAGAATTTCTTCCTGATTTTCCATTGTTTACGTTCTGCCTAGTCGAGGTCGAAAGCAGTGTGGATGTGACGTCACAGCTGGGAAATATAGACTGGATAACTTTTAATTCAAAGATCCGAGAGCACTGTAGGCCTACTCTCTCGCCCTTACATCGTTGATCGTAGTTGACGTTAACTTGACAACTACATGTATCGCACATTTGAATTCCACAGTAAAATCGCACAAAATTGAGTATTAAGATCACCACGTACAAGATTTAAGAAATCCATACTTTGGGTCTTTAATCAACCACTTTTGGAAAGGTCTCTGCATGGGTGCTTACAGTGCTGTCCGGTAAGTCTGCGCACTTAGGAAACAAGATTGATATTTTCCATTGAAAACTTGATAGTAAGCTCACAAATGACAAGCATAAATCAAATTAGGATCTGTTAAAACATGCCAATCTAAAAATTCTTTCAATTCCCCCTAAGACAACTGAAATAATGAAGATTGAAGTTGCCTACCCTCGTGTTTTGAATTTTATTTTTATGTCCAATAAGTCTGCGCACCTCACTGTGTCAGTCTGTGTGTAGCTTATTTACACAGTGACGTCACTCGGTGAAGTGATGACGTTTGCTATGTGAATAACTTTAGTCTTGTTTACTTTAGGGTGTGGAATTTCTGCATTTCATCGGAAGGTTACTCTTTTAATTTATCTGAGGGGAATTCAAGTTTGTTTGTTTTTTTTGTGCCGTATTTCTATTACTTAGTTTTTAAACCTTTCCAGAAGAGAAAAATGTGGAGGCTGCGGGTCCAATTAAACTCGGTTAAACCAGGAATTTTGTAAAATAGTTTTTTGAAATATATTCATAATATTTGAAGAGTTGGATCATGGATTAAGTTTTGTTTTTTTGCATTGATAATGCAGACGGTAGCTGTTTGATAGACGGAATTGAATGGGTGCGCAGACTTACCGGACGCGCAGACTTACCGGACTCGACTGTACATTCAATTAATACATAAGTATACATGTACTGATAAACCTGTTCTCAGTCGACTAAAATGTCATCAAATATCAGATCTAACATAAAGATATATATATTCTTTATTTCCTCCATATTTGGAGATCAATAGCAAATACATAGAACAATTAAACAGATAAATGAACAAACAATGGAACAAACAATGGAAAACATCAAGAGAAAACACATTAAACATTGAATGACAATGATAAAGGAAGGGAAAGAAAATGTGAATGTGGGAGAAGAAGAAAGTAAAAGAGAAACAGGAAATAAAGAGATTCAGAAATTATTAAGATGATATATACAACAAAATACTATACTAAACACTATACATATTTTAAGGAATGGAGAAAATATGATACGTGGAAAAAGAAGAACTATCTGTACGTATCTGTATACACGCACATCCCAAACAGAAACACTCATAGAAAATATTTAGCGTTAAACTGCATGTACGTCGCATATACAAACCATACATCCGTAGATGAAGATGACCAATGCGTCGATGCTACGGTTGGAGCCCACCGTTGCACCCGCATTAGTCATCGTTTAATATACATAATGTACAACACTCCGCAAACACCCTTATCAATTCATAAATGGCTCATGAAATTCAAGAAGACCGAAAGTTGGCGAAAATCCCCAATTTTGATAGCATTATCGAAATCGAAACTGAATTGACAAAGAAAGCGGGTTTGCATAAAACACATCAATCGCTACGGTTAATTAATTTAAAAAGTACGAGACCCAAGCGTGGTGTAAGAACGTGCAGAATATTTTTAACAAGGTGTCAAACTGTCACAAGATACGCCCGTTACACTGCTTTATGTCGACAGGGGGAGCAGGTTGGTAATAGTTTCATGGTCCTAGCTATTATACTTTTCGAGATATGCCCTGCACAAAAATGAAGTATGAAAAAAACCCAAAGGGCAATAACTAAAAAAATAGGCCAGGTAGAACAAGTATCTGGTGTTGTATGCAACACAGAAAGTCCCCTACCGGCTTCACATTGACTCAATATGGTAATCAATAATAGATTAAGTTGCAGGATCCATTTTTTGCCATATTTTCACTATTTCCGTTACCATAGCAACCGCACTTTTCGTCAAAGAACAAAGATAAAATGATGTGCATAATCTACATATTGCCATCTAGTCATATACCAAGTCTCATCAAATTAGCTTGCTTACTTGTTAACTTATCGCAGGATCCAATATTTTTTGCCATATTTTCACTATTTCCATAACCATAGCAACAACAATTTTAGTCTAAAAACATAAATAAAATGATGTGCATAATCTACACATTGCCATATAGTCATATACCAAGTCTCATCAAACTAGCTTGCTTAGTTATTATCTTATCGCAGGATCCCATTTTTGGCCATATTTTCACTATTTCTGTAACCATAGCAACCTCAATTTAAGTCGAAAAACAAAAATAAAATGATGTGCATAATCTACACATTGGCATCTAGTCATATACCAAATTTCATCAAAAACGCTTGCTTAGTTATTAAGTTATCGCGGGATCCAGATTTGAGCGGACAGACGGACGGACGGACGGACGGACGGACGGACAGACGGACGGACGGACGGACAGACGGACGGACGGACAGACGGAGGGCAAACCTATAGTCCCCTCCGGTGTGAACACCGGTAGGGGACTAATTATGGTTCTTTTGCACTGCACTCCCCTTTGATGAGATCTTTACACCCATGAAGTTTCATGATCCTAGCTATTATACTTTTAGAGATATACTTTGGACTAGATTCTAGTATGAAAACAACAAAGGGCAATAACTCAAAAAATAGGTCAGGTAGAGTTATGGTTATTGTGCACTACACCCCCCCCCCCTTGGTTAGACCTATACACCCATGAAGTTTCAAGATCCTAACTATTATACTTTTAGAGATATACTCCGGACAAGATTCAAGTATGAAAAACAACAAAGGGCAATAACTCAAAAAATAAGCCAGGTAAAGTTATGGACTGCACTCCGTAATGATGAGAAGAATATAACTCCCAAGTTTTAAGTCAATTGGACTTAAGGTGACAGAGTTATGCTCCGGACAAAGAAGTGGACGCCGCCAGACGCCCGAACGCCCGGACGCCGGACATCACGGGTGATCCCATAATACGTCCCGTCTTCGACGGGCGTATAAAAACTCATCATAGTCGTTTCCTACTGTTGTATGTAAAACTGCAGAAATTCCTACAAAGCACTTATTTGATCTTCTTTAGACAGATTTGACAAATTTCTAAAGCAATTAATGCCGAATTTTGTTTGAATTATACCAAAAAACTCTCTTCTAGAATTTCTAGTAGATACGCAGTCCGATATGACGTGAGTGGTAACATTGGTGTCCTCACAAGGTACTTCATATTTGTCACATTCAGATTTAACGTAGGCTAGGTAGGCTACCAACTGAGCAACAGTAAAACAGTATTTTAACAGCTGGTGATTTTTTTTACCGAAAACCCATAAAAAAGGTTGTGTGAATCGAGATTGAATTTGTCTAAAATGTGCGAATTCATCACTTTGGGTATTTTCTTCCCATTCAAACACGTAATTCCCATGAACACGTGGCGAATAAAGCATTTGCCATGTTGTCCTTGGCGGAAATATTCCATCTTTCATATAGTTTACGGAAATATCATACAGGTCATATTTGTGTAAAAGATCAAAGATTTAATGTGCAGAATCATTTTTTAAATTACAAAGTTGAATTATCTATAAATACAAATGAAACCCAATGCGATGATGGTTAATTGTCCAACCGCCAAATCAAAAAAGACTTCAGAAATTTCTAGAAATTCACCTAAAACTAATGAAGAAGAGAAACAGCAAAACGTTCAATAGAATGTAAATCACATATCCAACGTTATTCCTTCTCATCCTCCTAATGACTCGAAGGCTTCAAGAAATCCAATTCATTCCAATTCGCATCAGTTGGTCTATTGGTTCATAATGAAACTACCGATTTTAATTTCAATATAATTATATTCGTGGTTGTTCTCTACGCTGTCTTTCAAAAAGTTTAAAAAAATCCCCCTTTTGAAAATGAAATGAAATTTAAATGACAAATTTTTTTGTACAAGTAATACGATTTAGTCTTTCACCAAAACACATTTTAATTCAAAGTAAATGTGTTTAATCATTCGTAAAATTATGAAATATAGGGTGCATGTAGGTATTTGCCGTGTCTATACTTTGTCGCGTCGTCCTTGTCAATCTTTTGTCTATAGACTTACATCACAGACCCGTATGATATAAAGTCTCATATGTTTTATCTGGAGGACTGACGTTTTGGTCACGAACGTTTTGGCCAGAACATTTTAGCCAGGAAGTTTTAGCCACGTACGTTTTGGCCACCACTATTGGAAAGCGGAGGTTTTGGCCAAATTCATTTTATATATTCTTATTTTAGTTGATTAAGCTATATAAATAATATTATTTAATAAAGTGAAGTTGTTTTTTTGGCCACCCCTTTGGGAAAACGGAGGTTTTGGCCAAATTCATTTTAATTTTATCGTCGTTGTAAATGCAAAACCTCGTATCTCGTTTTTGGAAAATTTTAAAGGGAAAGGAACAAAGTGTAATAACTTTTCCAAAAACTGAAAAGTTTTGCTTGAAATTTGGATATATTGTTCACAAATGATGTGGCATTAATACTCATCAGTAAAAAATATCTCAAATCCGGCAAGAATTGTCTTAACTGTACATTACTTTGAAAATCGAAAAAATCGGCATACGAGGTTTTGCATTTACACCGACGATATATTTTTTTAGTTCATAAAACTATATAAATAATGTTATTTAATAAAGTGAAGTAGTTTTATGTAATGATAATTGGAAAATTTTGATTTAAATTTTATGTTTAATTTGCGTGCTTTCTATGATCTATAATGGGTGTATATCAATTATATACTACTGAATTATATACTCGGCAAAACTGTTAACGCATCAATTAGATCTTTGTTATTATTTTTAACGAATCTACAGAATACGTCATTTTTTACACATGCCGACTACCACAATTTGAAAAGAAGCCTGTGTAATTCCATTGTAAATACTACAGTCTATTCTGAAATATTGAACTTTCAGTAAGGATACCCTTTATTATCAAATTCCCAGAGGTTGAAATTTGGTTAAAATGGAAAATTTATACACAACCTTCAAACCTTTTGTATTTGCTGACAGATGCATGGGTGTATAGATCTAATCAAGGGACGGGGGGGGGGGGCAGTGCACAAGGACCATAACTCTACCTGGCCTCTTTTTTAGTCATTGCCATTTGTTGTTTTTCATACTTGAAACTCGTCCGGAGTATATCTCTAAAAGTATATTAGCTAGGATCATGAAACTTCGTTGGTGTATAGATCTCACCAAAGGAAAGTGCAGTGCATAAGAACCATAACTCTATCTAGCCTTGTTTTAAAAAAAAGGTTATTGTCCTTTATTGATTTTCATACTTGAATCTTGTCCGGAGTATAGCTCTAAAAGTATCATAGCAAGGATCATGAAACTTCATGGATGTATAGATCTTATCAGAGATAAGTGCAGTGCACAAAAACAATAACTATATTTAATCTATTTTTTGAGTTATTGCCCTTTGTTGTTTTCATACTTGAATCTTGCCTGGAGTATTGCTCTAAAAGTATAATAGCAAGGATAATGAAACTTTATGAGTGTATAGATCTCATCATGTGAACGTGCAGTGCATGATAACCATAACTCTACCTGGCTTATTTTTTTGTTATTGCCCTTTGTTGTTTTTCATACTTAAATCTTGTCCAAAGTACCGGTATATCTCTAAAATCATAATAGCAAGGATCATGAAACTTCATGGATGTATAGATCTTATCAGAGATAAGTGCAGTGCACAAAAACCATAACTATATCTAGCCTACTTTTTGAGATATTGCCCTTTGTTGTTTTTCATACTTGAATCTTGTCCCGAGTATATCTCTGAAAGTACAGTAGTAAGGATAATGAAACTTCAGGGGTGTATAGATCTCATCACGAGAAAGTGCAGTACATAAGAACCAAGTCTCTGCCTGGCTTATTTTTAGTTATTCTATTGCCCCTTGTTAATTTTCATACTTCATTTTTTTAAGTATAATAGCTAGGACCGAGAAACTTAAACCAACCCACTCCCCTTGTCGACATCAAGCAGTGTGACGGGCGTATCTTGTGACAGTTTGACACATTGTTTTACTCTAGTGACCAGAAATATTAACCAATGAGCAAAACACTTCGACAGAATCACAATATCTTGAATGCCTGTAATTTCAGCCTGAACAGAACTGACAACTTAAGTTATGTGCCCTAGGATTTAACTAAATTACTGTTTTCAACTCTGTTTTCACACTCTAAATACATGATCATCCAAAAAATTTTACCAAGTACCTAGGTCAATCAAAGTGTGTGTCATTCTCAGCTTAAAAGGAATCTCACGTCATGAGGTGTATTTTTTAAAAGTTGGGCCGTTTCGTCATAATGAAAAACTGCTTCGGGCCGTTTTGACTGCAGACATAGATTACCGTAGACTCGGAGGTTTTTTTTGTCGATAATCGTAAAAATGATGAGTTGGGCCGTTTTGAGCAAGAGAGGGCAGTTTTGGTCTTGGGTCGTTTTGGTGTTGTACCGGCAAGAATATACCGGCATATCGTATGGAAGGTCGAGATAATCCTTTTGCGAGGCAGCGCCTGGCATGCATATTTCTATCAAATGATGTATGGGAAAATATTGTGCCGGCAAAAGACAATTGCTTGAGGTTGAAATCAGCATTTTCACATTTCATTTCAAAATACGCTTCATTATACACATACTATTTCCTCAACAACGCATAACGTGCTACCTAAAGTACTTTCAAAATAAGACCAGTTTAAAGTTGATGTTTGGGAAATGGGAATTTATTTCGGTCCGAGTTCACACAGAAAAATCCAGTCTATCAGGTGCCCGATACTACTTTCCGGCATAGTTTTGCTACGCATGCGTGTTAATGGAGTTTCCTTTAGCAATTTTTGAAATAGGGCGGAAGAGTTTACAAAGTTTTTGGAATAATACCACTTCAGGCGAGATCATAAACTTTTAAGTCACTTAAAGCTTATTCCTTAAATTAATAACCCATCTTAAGAAAGAAGCTAAGTATGTCACAGTCAATTCAGAGTTGAAAACACAATCCAAAGTCACCGATCGTCGATTGTAAACACATTCTTGTCCCAAAAGATTAATGATGTTGTCAAGCTAATATCAGGAATTGATGGACATGAAAGCGTAAAATTTCCACATGTCTTGAAGTGACAATGTGAATTGACAATGATTAAAAACAAACCAACCCCACCAGTCCCAGCTGCAAAGCCCAGGAGGGACCAAAGTGTGGGACGAGATGGCAGAGAGAGGGGAGAGCCAAAGCTGGACCCCAATCATTGGAGTCTTCAGGTCCAAGAGGTGCTTGTGTCGGCTCTTCCTGAAGAAAGTTTACATGTTACACTACTTGGTGGTGCGGACAATGGCTATTTTCTGTACCTGGATGATGTTGATCACATGAAGATAACTTACCACAGTGGCAAACTGGACCCGGGGAGCATTGTGCTTGAGGTGCAAGGTCAAAGGATTAGTGGTTACACATTGAGGGATGCAATGGTCTGGTTGAAACAAGTCAGCCAGAACGGCTCTCCGGTGATGATCAAGACTGTCAGAGCAGGTAAATAATTCAAGAAAATCTAGGTCAACTAGGGTTCAACTAGGGTTCTTTGGGTGAGACAACCTGTGCTTAAATTTCGATCAAAGCTCCAGATCATGAAGAATGATTATGATTATTGATACAAATGTCAACAAATTGTATACCAAGCTGTCTGTAGTGCTGTCTGTAATTTACTGCGGAAGATGGTTTTAATAGCTTAATCCATTTCCAACGTCGCAATTTTAGACTTTTGCTTGTTACAATGTTTCCCAAAGTATTTATCTTGTAGGCAGCAGCGGATCCAGGATTTCTGTAAAGGGGGTTCCTTTTTATACAAAGGGGGATTCGTTTTACTAGTATCACTCAATTTGGACTGAATTTCTGCATGAAAATGAAAAAGTCAGGCTTCAGAGGGGGGTTCGTTTGAACCCCCCGAAAACGAACCCCCCGAACCCTCTCTGGATCCGCTACTGTGTAGGGCATCAAAAGGTGTCAATGTGTGGGAATGAGTTAAGCTCAATGAGTTTAAAAAAACATTAAACACCATTCAATTATTCTTCTTCTTTCTAAACTAGGTCTTGTTTGGGAAAGGAGTTAATGTGCCATGTATTTACTTGTACAGTAGAAACAGTGTTAGATCTATCTCTTATCTGGAGCTTTGTCACATTTTGACAAGTAGATGTTTTACCGTCATCGGTTAGAAATATTGTCAACCAAGATTATGTTGAACACATTGTCCTGACAATATCAAGTAGCAAAAGTTTTCTATCATCTCTGTTTCAAGATGACTTAGATCTATCTATGGGATCATGATAAAGGAATCAAGTGGAAACACTAATAGGGAAATGCTTGTATTAAGATTAAGCTTTTTGCATTCAGTTTCAAATGTGTAGTCAATTTTAGAATTCTTCCTCTTTCAATATATGAACAATAATTTCGTATAAGTATAGTTTAGTTCCTATGTTACATTGTGAACCATATTCAACCTTTCTCAAACAACCACATTTGAGACTGTATCTTTGGAAATTGATGCAGATTACATAATCGATGTTACAAAGTTGTACGGAATTATGTGTGTTGTAGTAGACAGCATTGTTAGAAATCCCGAAAATACTGATGTCCAGTATATATTCTTTTCTCTTAACCCTTCTCATGCTGTTCACGTCAATTTCTGTTTGTGACAAAAGCTTTGGCAGGCAGTATAGACTAAGATCAGCCTGCACAGACGTGCAGTCTGACCTTAGTCTACACCACCTGCTTTCTACTCCATTATTATGGCAAAAAAATAAACTTATGTTATTGCTATGTCTCTTGAATTGGTTGTTTGTTTGAAACAAAATTTAAAGTCAGCAGGACAAGGGTTAATGCTTTTCAAGGCCTTCTATTAGTTTTATTTACAGACATCAAGACCTTGTGTTGTTTGGTAAAGCGTTTCTATAATTTCAGAAAATTCACATAATTTTCCAAGACTAGCTCTGAGACCCTTTCTCAAGTCTGCATTTGTAAATAAATGACTTATTTGCAAATTCTGAAATAACTTTATTGAAAATTTTAACATATCACTGTCTGTCGAACATCTAGCAAGCTCAGTGATTTTTTTCCTATAAAATGGTTGTTATTGGGCCCCTTCCCCCTCTCTGAGGAATAAACTTTTTTCCCCTATTTCAGATAATTTTTCCCCTCCTGGAACTAGGTTTTTTTGTTGCAAAGATAAATCCAAATCATATTTAGATTCCAGGCATCTCTAACAGTTCTTATGGTTGTTTGAATGTCCCATTATGATTTACAAGCAAGTTAAATGCATTTATAACACTGTATTTGAGAATATTAACATGTTTTTGAATTTCCCCTTTTTGGGTGTTCACATGCAAGTTTTCCCCCACCTATGGGCCCTGACCCCCTTCCCCCAAAATTAAAAAAAAAAAAAAACAACACTGAAGCTAGCTGCACAATGTTGGCATACATCTTTGGCAATTGCATGAATAGTTCATGGACATCAAATTCTGAAAGCAAAGTTCTTATTCTCAAATTTTCATTTGCTGGAATAAAGCAAACTATTACCGCCAAGATTGCTTTTATCCAAATTTTATTAAAATGGACGGCGCCAACAGAATGGGCCTTACACCGGCAATGGGGCGAGGGGGCCACGATCACGAGGACCTGGACGCGGACCCGGTGCGACATTACTAATCTTGTGTGACCGAAAGATGATCAAGAAAACATTTTTTTTTTACTTACAAAAAATTAATTCAAGTTAATCATCGAATTAAAATCAACACAAATGTGAAGAGGTTTATTTGATATTGTTAAACTTTTCACTTGCTACATTTACTAGAAAACAACGACAAGAATTCAATTAACCCTTTCCCAAACAAGACCTGGTTTTGACGTCCCTAATGGAAAAGGCTTGGGAAAACATGGAAATAAAAGAAGAAACTGCTGATAATCAGCAGTTTCTCCTTTTGTCTCAATATTTTTTATGTCATATTTTACACAAATGTCAACTTTAAAAACTTCCATTTTGTCATTTGTTGCAGTTTTTGAAGTTGATCAAACTAAAATTTTGTCGTTTGGGAAAGGGTTAACACTGAAGGATAAGGGTAACCATTAGGCCACCCCTCAGGGGACACTGAGTAAGTCAAAGTTGTCAAATGATCTGATTCCTTGATGGACTCATTACTGGTGAAACAGCAATTTAAACTATTCAACCCTTTATCAATTGACAACATTTCATATTGATCCAGATTCAAGGATGATGCAAAATGTGTTTGATTAATGATGTTTTCATGAAAAGCAATTAGGGAAAAGAAGAAAATGCTGATCATCAGCATTTTCTTCTTTTCTCTTATTGTTTTCTAACGCTTTAACTAATGGACAGGGAATGTCTTAAAACGAATATAGCTTGGGAAAGGGTAAAACTATTTTGATAGGATTTCTGCAAAACTATTGTAAGTGCAGATGCATGTGTATATACACTTAAAATAGTTTAACACTGACCATTAGATTTATGGTCAGCAACATCACACGGGTAGATATTGGCCTGATTGATTTTGAAGTGGTCCAAGTGACCAAATTTGAGCAAGTTTAAGTGGATTGAAACTTTTTTTATGTTGTTTAGTGATATACTGGATGTATTTCTGTTTGAAATTCTGGGAATGAAAGTAATAATAACTGGATATGATGCAAGGGGTAAAGCAATTTTATGTTCGATGTACATAAATTTGTGAATTAAGAACTTTGGATTGTCTGAAACTGCTTCAAAGTAAAAACAGTTACAGAATTTGATGGTATTATCGTAAATAAGTAGGTTATGTATTAGATACAGTCTGTATTGTAGATGGTAAGCGAAATAAACATTTAAATGCGCACAGCGCATTGAATGTTTATATCGCATAGAATCTGCTATACAGAATCTATCTGACTTAGTGTTCACTAGCGTTTAATTAGAGACGGGGTGTGGCTATTATAGACATCACATGAATTAGCCGGCAGCCCCGTCTATGTGAAATATAGCGACAAAATTTTAAATATACTGCAATTTCATTGGTACATAAAGTACAAACACTAAATATTGGTGGGAAGAGTAAATCCTGGTAGCACACAAATTTTCCTTCTTTTTCTCCTATGGTCTGAAAACAATAATCACTTTGATTATGAACACTTGTAATGATTGGGAAAGGATTGGAGAGGAGCAAAGAATTTCATCAACTTCTTTTATCAGTCAAGGAGACTTGAAGATGTATACTATATCTTTGGTCACATTTGAAAATATTGTAACTGCAGCTTGAATAATTCTAGTCACAGCATTTAAGAACTAATGATGTGAAATTTCTTTGGTTATTTCCTTGATAGGAAAAGATAATTTAGAAATAAAATACTAGTAGTAGTGATTGAAGACAAAAGGTACAAGAAATTCAGTGCCACAGATAAGAGGGGATAAAAATGCAATATTAATCGTTCGCTTTTCATCGAACACCAATGTGGTGGGTACTCACATGAATCATCTCTACGAGGCAATTCTAATGAGTACCTACAACATAGGTTTGGAATTGAAATAACAACTTTAGATTTGCATTTAAGCCCCCCTCGTATTTTCTCTGAAGGATTTCGTCAATGACATTGAGAAACAGACAGACAAACAGGGAAAAATTTGTTTGTTGTTGATGCTGGGACATACAAGTTATAATTTTAACCCTTTCCAAAACGACAAAAATTTAGGGTGATCCACTTCTAAAACTGCCACAAATGACAAAATGGAAGTTATGACTTTAGATAGAATTTGTGTAATATATGGCATAGAAAATATTGAGACAAAAGGAGAAACTGCTGGTTATCAGCAGTTTCTTCTTTTGTCTCAATGTTTTCCAAAGCTATTTCTACATGCACATCAAAACCAGGTCTTGTTTGGGAAAGGAATAAAAAGAAGTCTAATCAAGACAACTCTTGAACAACTTCATGTAACTAGAAAAAGTCTGGCGGTATTTGAAGAAAAAAGAATCTGAAGTTAAATTGAATTCTGTAAGAATTGGAAACAGATGTCTATGTATGTCAAAGTATTCAATTATGCTTCCTTGACAGTGGGATTCTAGCTCTCAAAACTCCGAAAAAACAACTGGGGAGTGTCACCCTTAGTTCTCTCTTGACATTACAAAATGGTTGACAATTGGATGAACTGGTGCTGTGGTAACATGCTGGGCTTCTGCATGCTCCTTATAAGTCCAGTTTCCATCCTGTAGACTTCAGCTAAAGAATGAAATCAATTCAACCAATTGAAGAAAAAGCAAGTGCAAGACTGGTCAAGTCTTCTGTGTCAAGTCTAATACAATAAAATACCATAGCAGTCTTGAAGACAAGATTCAGGTCAGCCAACTAGAAACAGAAAAAATATGGGTCATTGTAGCCTTGAAATCTTATTAAGAAGATACCCAAAACTAGCATTTTCTCTTTCTCTCTGTGCTTTTATTGTCACAGTTCAGTGGCAGATCCAGAGGCAGGGTTCTCCGCAGAATAATTTGAAGCCGTAGTGGCAAAATATCAGTATTGGTTAACCTTGAAACGCATTGTGTTTATGCAAATAATTGTGAATAAAAACATAATGGGAAAAGAAGAAATTGCTCAATGTGAGCAATTTCTTCTTTTCGCATAATGTTTTTATACAGAATTATATTTAATTTTATAAGAATGCATTATTTATCACTTTTTGACATGAAATATCTACACATCCCTCTATCTGGTAACAATTTTGAAGAAATTAAGCTGTGGGGTAGTTTTGAAGCTGTAGGTGCATTACACTGATTTACATGAAGCTGTAGTGGGGCCGATACAGCTTATTTGGCTGGGGAGAACACTGAGAGGGTTCCAGAGGAACTGCGGCAGCAGTATATTGTTCGTCCTCAATGCCTTTCCATTTTTGCGTGACTAAATTTTTATCACTTTTCGCACAATTAAAGAGATAAATTTGGTTCAATTGTATTAATTTCAGAGATTTTGGACTATTTCAATTTTCTTTGTGTCAAGCCATTATGCACCCTCATATCTTGTATTTAATTGGATAGAAAATTAAACTTCACGGCCTGGCTGAGGGCCCTTACTGATCTCAACTTATTGTCATGTCAGCATGAACATTTTTATGGCCTTTAAAGTGACATTTCAGAATTATTTTTGCATAGATTTTAATTTTATTTTATCTGAAAGAGCATGCTTTCTTATGAAAATTTCAAGCCAAAATATTGAACTGTTTCCGAGGAATATATGTTTTTGTGCTAAAATTAAACCAACTGTTGTGGACAACAGTTCAGATTTATATAGAATTTGTTATTTCTGTCTCAACTGTGAAGGTCTACTTTTCGCTTATAAATAACAACTTAACCCTTTCCCAAACGACAAAATTTTAGGGTGATCCACTTCAAAAACTGCCACAAATGACAAGATGGATGTTATAAAAGATAGGAATTGTGTAAAATATGGCACAGAAAATATTGAGACAAAAGGAGAAACTGCTGGTTATCAGCAGTTTCTTCTTTTGTTTCAATGTTTTCCCAAGACTTTTCTATCAGGGACGTCAAAACCAGGTCTTGTTTGGGAAAGGGTTAAAAGAACCGATAGCATTTCTACGCATTAGAATGAACAATCGTTGCATCAAGGCATTCTTTTAAAAATGAAATAAATGTGAAATGTCACTTTAACCTATTATCAGACAGCACAATTTCGAACATTATAATTTGAAAGGTGTTGCAGACGGAAATTTCCAATTTTCCACATTGATGGAATTTTGAAAATCTTTACGTTTTGGGCTAGAAAACATAGTGTGGAATGAAGAAATTGCTTGTGACAAGCAATTTCTTCATTTTCCACATGTTTTCCTACACATTTCTCTTCAAAGGTGTCAAAAAGTGTCACTGTATTGTAATGGGTTAAGTTGCTTTAACCCTTTCCCAAACGGCAAAAATTTGGACTTTTTAGCTCCACTGGCCTTTCATGCCAGCGGGCTATTGTCATGGCGGTGTGTCCGTCGTGCGTGCGTGCGTCCGTCCGTCCGTAAACTTTTTCTTTAAAAATCTTCTCAAAAACTGCTAAATGGATTTCAACCAAACTTCACAGGAATGATCCTTGGGTGACCCTCTCTCAGATTCCTTCAAAGAATATGGATTGAACCAGAATAACCTGAGTTATCTGCCCTTGAATGTCAAAAATAGCAGGTTTTGACTTTAGTTTTCTTCTAAAATCTACAAATATTGAACAATCAAGACAAAACTTTGGCAGAATGATGCTGACTACAAGACCTTGCCTTTTTACATCATGAGTTATGTGCCCTTGAAATTGACAGAATTGCCATTTTCGGCTGTATTTTGACTTTGTTTTCTCTCTAGCAACTACAAATATTGACTAAACAGGACAAAACTTTGACAGAATGATGCTGACTATAAGATCTTGCCTTGGTACAATTTTCAGCTTGATCTGAATTTTATAGCATGAGTTATGTGCCCTTGAAATTGCCAAAAATTGTCATTTTCGGCTCTATTTTGCTCGTTTTGACTTTATTTTTACTCTAAAATCTACAATTATTGACCAATCAAGACAAAACTTGGACAGAATATATATAAGCATTATATGCTGCCTGGGTGTAATTTTCAGCTTGATCGGAATCTTACATCATGAGTTATGTGCCCTTGAATTTGACAAAATTGCCATTTTCGACTTTGTTTTCACTCTAACAACCACAAATGTTAACCAGTCAAGATGATACGTGGAAAGAATCTTGTTGACAACAAGATCTTGCTTATGTGTAATTTTCAACATGATCACACTGTTACAATCTGAGTTATTTGCCCTTGAAATTGACAAAATTTCAGTTTTTGACACTTTTTCCACTCTTGAAGCCACGAATATTGACTAATATAGACAAAATTTGAACAGAATGATAGTGACCATAAGATCTTGCATGTGTTTAATTTTCGATTTAATTTTAAATATACATACTGAATTATGTGTCCTTTAATTTGGCAAAATCACAGTTTTCAATTTTATTATCACTTTAACATCCCTAAAATAGTAGTAAATCAATTACTTTCTTTTTGCATTGACCACATGATTGCTGCTTTTGACTTTGTTTTTGCTGTAAGAACCACAAGTATTCAAAAATCTAGTCAAAACTTGGATTTGATATTTAAAGAAATTCAGGCCTGTGGAGCGACCCAAGACCTTCAGGTCTTTCTAGTTCTATATAAAGCTGCTGACAACGACAAAATAGTTGTTGTTAAAGATAAGATTTGTGTATGATATAGCACAGAAAATATTGAGGCAAAAGGAGAAACTGCTGGTTATCAGCAGTTTCTTCTTTTGTTTCAATGTTTTCCTAAACCTATTCTATTAAGCATGTCAAAACCAGGTCTTGATTGGGAGAGGGTTAACCTTACCCCAGATGACATTATCATGACATCGTTCATGCACATTGAAGAAAAGGATTAGGAAAACATTGAGGCAAAAGAAGACAAATTAAGCTGACATTTGAGAAGTCATTGATTTTTGTCTCTTACCAATGGATGTTTTGCTTACTACATGGTGTGAGGGACTGACAGCTAGGGTTGGATATTGTGTTTTTACTTGAGCAAGAAATGCCAGGAATGCATGGTTAGGTGCATCAGCTACAGCAATTTAATTGAAAAATATTGAATTTAGTAATGAACTTTGAGTGAAGTTCACTCTACGAAAATATGAAGTGGAAAACTAGAATTATCAAAATTCCATTTGAGATTGTTCTCAAATCTAATCTAATTATCTTACATGTTATTTCAAGATCTGAATTTTGACTGCACCCCTGAGGATCATAAAGATTTTGAGCTAATTCAATCATGTTTCAGGAAATTTTTACCCTTTGCATGCTGATCTTATTAAATCCCTTCCCAAACGACTGGACTTGCACATTGAATAGGAATACATTTTGTTCTAAGAATAGACTAGTTCTACTGGTTTGACTTGATAAATTGTTTGTGTGGTTTAAAAAAACAGTGGTAAGTAGTACTGTACAGAGGCAATCAAGCTGTAGTTGCTAGGTTTCAGAATTATGCTGGCGAAATACTTTTGTTTGTCCAAAATTTAGTCACAATTTGCTGGAAAGAACTGTTCCCTATTGAAAGGTATTGCAGGCCAAAGAATGAATGTTCCATATCTTTTGAATATCTTTATCATCAAAATGTCTTTTGTCATCTGCAACAGTTCTTGATAGGACTACCATGTTTAAGTCGTTTGGTAATGGGCTAACAGCAACTGTATGAGTTTGCTTGGAACCATAATTCACAATAATCATGAGTAATGGTCATTGAATTTCATCCATGTTTGGCTCCAAAGGACCATGAAATAAAGTGATGCTAAACCCTTTCCCAAACAACAAAATATCAACCTTAGACCAGTCAGTCTTACGCCACAGCATACCACACAATTAGTGTCGATAAACATGGAACTTGTAAATATTACCTCACAGAAAATATTGAATGGAAAGGAACAAATGCTGATTATCAGCATTTTCTCCTTTTCCTTCAATATTTTCAGACCATCTCTACTAGAGGGACGTCAAAACCCTGGCTTGTTTGGGAAAGGGTTAACAACTGAATACCAGTATAATAGATCATTAGTGATTCAATAGTATCAAGGTCATCATTCATTAATCTTTTACACAGACAATTAATTGAATTGCCAGGACTTCATTGAAAGTTCACTAAATGATTTGATAGTGTCATTGAAGAAATCTTCCTTATTCCTAACATCAATCAGTTTTCCCTCGACCTTTTCTAGAGGGGGTCATTTTGTCCCTTTGATGTTCAAATTAGGGGCTCATACCTATCATAACATTGTTTCTTCATGTCCCAGCTGATAATGTTTAGAGGGTCATTTGAGTTAAAATGTGCCAAAATGCACAATTTTGTGCGCCAGGGAAAACCTTGATCAATATTCAACAATACAGCTCTAAATGAGAAAGGAGGTGAAGACAATCTAATTTTGTTCTTTCCCAACCAAATCATTCCCAACCCTATGTTGTGGGTACTCATTTATTCTCCACAAAGTTTAAGGGGTTTGTTATTGGAAAATATTCCGGTTTCTCTCCGATTTGCTTAATACCTGACAGAAGTGTTCATTAGGACTTGTAGGTGTGCAAGACTCAACTTAAATGAAAATTTGACCAAAAAGACTTCTAATGAGTTATTGCCCTTGATTTGACAAAAAAAAAAAAAAAAAAAAAAAAAATAGACAAAATGTTGTGGGGGTATTTTATTACCTTAACCTGTTACCACATATTGACTTTTATTGACTTCCAAAAGAAATAAAGCTTTGGAAAACATTTTGGAAAATGAAGAAATTGTGTTTTAAGTTATGACAAGGAATTTCTTTATTTCCAACAAGGTTATCCCGAAAGACTCAAAGTATTTTAATTCTATTTACTTGAAATTGTCATCTGGAACATCTTTGAATTTGGAAAAGTTTAAAAATTTTCCTGTTTGTTAATGGTTTTATCAAGCATAAATGGCATGTCATTGGTTCCTCCCACAATTTCTCTTTAACATTAGAGTACTTCAATAGCATGACTGTGATAGTGTATCATGATACTATTGATTTGATTATTCCGTACTTTATCTGTGAAAATCCAGTTCAGACATTGGAAAATAACAATTCAGTGATGTCATTCACCATCAAGTTGAATCATGGGTTTGTCAACATTCTTGCTGACATGCTATAAAAAGTTGATTTGATGGTGCTTTTTGTTTTCTCAAGAAACAAATAGTTACAGCACCTTCCAAAATGTACCTGAAACAAATAAACATGTTTTTTTAAGTCGCTGAGCGCTCGCGCTGCGACTTACTGTTGCCGTACGGGTTTTTCTGGACAGGTCAAATAAGGTCAAAGACGGACCTCTTAACTTCTTCTGTATTTCTGTTTTGAGACAAAGTAGATCTCTGATTTCTTGTCCACACTTTGATTTAATATTGAAATTCGACTTTCTACAATTTCTAAACTGACATGCCAAATAATCATTGTTGAACGAGGAAATTAAACGTTTTATGTAGAACTATTTTTTTGGCGGAGAAACTAATCGCGCGCAATAATTCCGTTTTCTGAGGTATATTGGTCTAAGGGAAATAATCAGGTTTAAATTAGACAGTTTTCATGAAAGAGTTACTTCCCTTAGATAGTGCAATAGACATCGACTTTATGACTCGGCGACAATAAACATACGACAAAGACGGAATACTCATTTGCTTGATTCTTTTTATAATAAATTCCATTTTAACAAGGTGTCTTGCTTGATATTCATCGTTCTGCCATTTCAAGCGTGTAATCTCGCAATCAATATGCCCTAAATTAACACACGACATAATTGTACACAACAAGCAGTCGTCACTTTTCTTCGAAAACCTCGTAACTGCATATTGTTTTAATCTGCAATTACTTGGTGATGACAATAGCTTAAAAAATCGTGTGGTCAAATTTGCCGAAAAATCGAAAAACTGTGCGGCTGAAAGTGATTTCGGCATCAGTGTAAAGCTAGTGAGAGACTGGCGAAAAAACAAGACAAAGATCTGTGATGGTCCAAAATTGCAGAAATGGAGGGTTATTCGGATCAGTCCCTATGAGCCACAGAAAAATGATCAGAATGATTGGATTTTGGAGTTACGGGCAAGTGGCTATGTTGTAAGTAGGATCGGGATTCGCGTCAAGGCCCTTCAACTCGACAAGGACCAAAATACAAAATCCAGGGCGAGTTCAAAGCTTCTTCTGGGTAGTGTTGCAGGTTCATGAATATTTTAGTCAATACCGGGAAGACCAGAAAAAAAAAAACATTTTATTACACACCTGGCCAGCTTATCAATGGGAAAACCTACGGGACCACATCAAAGAAACGAGACTTAACTACTCGGCTGGTTCTGTGATGTTGACGATCCCGAAATATGCAAGATGTGCATATCCGACGATTACTTTAAACAAAGAGTTTTCCGTCGCCGGATTTACGGAAATGAAATTGTTGATTTGCAGGGTTGAATCTCGCGACCGGTAGGCGATCATAGACGGCACAAAAGCAGCTTTGCAAGTCACGGGCATTTTGTATGATCATACGGTTCCCCCGAAAGATCGCAGCTAAAACCTTACCTTCGTTTCAGATCAGAATAAATATTTCAGCCCACACGTTTTGATTCTTGTGTATGTACGGATAATCGTAAGACCCAAAGTGTAATTCATGGATATTTACATTCATGTTCAATTTTCGTCATTTTGTTTACCCCAAAACAGAAATATTTTTTAGACTACTCCATTTTGAAAGCTGTTGCATGCATACGACATAACTTCTTAAAAAACGATTGAATTACATCATGGAAAGTATCTCGGGGGAACGGAGAAATGGCTAGTTATCGACAATTTCTTCTTTTCAATGTTTTCCAATCTTTTTGTTCCCATGATTGTCGTCGAAATCAGGTCTTGTTTGTGAAAGGATTTAAGGGAGAGGTTAAATAGACGAACGTCGGCAAGTATTACTCTCCAAAGCCGATGTCTATTGATTAAGATCATCAAAATACATTACTAATTACATATCATTTCATAAGAGGTAATGTACTTTGTTTTAAGAGAGTAGCAAGTATAAGCACGAGTCATGTAGATCTACATCTGCAAGAAATTTTCTTTTCACTAAATAGTCTACGCTTGACCAGTCTTAATTTGTCATCTTGGCAGTCTGATTTTAACCCTTTTATATAGTTACTTCATAATAACTGCAAGATATGACCTTAACCCATCACCACACAATGACTCTTTTTGACTCCCCACAAAATAATGACCATGGAAAACATGGTAGAAAATGAAGAAATTGCTTGTGACAAGCAATTTCTTTATTTTCCACTATGTTTTTCATCCAAAAAGAACCAAAAATTGAAATTTTCATTTATCTGCAGGATCTTTCAATTTGGACCACCCTAAAATTCTGTTGTTTGGTAATGGGTTAAGATAATCATATGAAATGATGATATACATAGATTGGTGCATATTCACTGAATAGCTAATTGAGGAAAGGGTTTCTTTGTTATGAACTGGCGAGAATCTGACCTTAAAAAGTGTATGACGTGGCGTGACGTCACACAGGCTGTCTGGAATGTAGAACAAAATCCCAGTCAAATTTATGTACTAAAAATAGATCAACAGCTGATTAATCATATTACAGTTTTTAAATCTCGTGGATAGTTAAAGGTTGGAGTTAATTGAACAACCATTTTGTTTTAGAATTCGTGTTTATTTCTGACACTGTAGATGAAACAGGACAAAAGTATTGAGTGACTTTCTTTGTCAATGGATATAAAACACTTTGAGGGTAAATAATGCACATTTCTTTATTTGATTTAAATACGATTTTTGACATGGACTTAGGTTCTACTGACAAACAAAGAATCTGCATAAATTAACATAATGAATGAGAATTTGTATATAGAACGTAGCCGACGATTTGTTTAGAAATTTGCGACTAGTAAAAATATTGGTGAATGAGAAAATATAAAGATCTGCATTCAGTGCTTTCCTTCAATATTTTCAAAACTAGTTTTGTTGAAGTCAAATAAAAAGTTTATGAAATTCAAAATATACATATTGGCGCCCTCTGTGGCGAATTTCGTTTGATAAAATTAGGCTATAGCTTCACGGCAAATTGTGCAAAGAAGTCTGTTTTTGGATTCATTAGTTTCAAGCCACGAAAACATGGCAAACCATCTTTCTTGTACTGATTTGTGATACCGATTTTCAGATTTTTTTTTTTTTTTTTTTTTTTTTTTTTGTTTAGGTGATTTTGAAACAGACGGATGTTTCCGTTATGACAGCGACATCGTAGGATGAATTAGAAAAGAAATGAGATCTAGCCAAAATCAAAATGCACTGCATGATTCTTTCCAATGAGCGTCGATACCATAAATCATGGGGCTTAGAAAGTTTAGAATGAATCAATTGCAGTTACTCGTTTATTTTGTCTCCTTTAATCACAAATGTTTGGAAAATAACAACATTCCTCGATCTTTGATTGCATGCCTAATTAATCAAAATTGTTAGTTAATGTGATGCACCTGTAGTATATTTAAAGACGGTTGGTTGATTACTTACCGAATTCATAACTGTCAAAGCAATTAAACGATTACGCTAATCATACATAATTGGATACACACTGGACTGATTACACCGGTATATGCCTTGTGTATTTGTCACTTCTAGGGACCATAAACGCCTCCCGGCAATTTTCTCGACACGCTTATCGGGTGCTTTAACTGGGTGATTATCGATTTTTACCCTTTACAATTTTTTTTACAGACGTCCGGGTTTAAATTTTTGGCAGTCAGCAAAATTTTTGGGACGTCTGCGAGACGCCCAACTTCAAAATTCCAGACGTTTTTTCGCGAAAATCGGACGTAATATACCTCGACGTCCGCTTATTGAGAGCACTGGAGATCTAGGTCTTGTTTACATCGCATAAAACTTCATAGGTAAGAATTGATACTCTGTCAATCATATTTTTGGGTTTTTGCCCTTTGTTCATTTTCATATTTAATTGTTTGTCAAGAGCATTACTAAAAATTATGCGAGGTAGATTCATGCAACTTCATAGGTGGATGGTGTCATTATGTAGAAGTGTATTGTACAAAAATATAACTCTGCTGATAATGTTCGTGGAGTTATTGCCAATTTTCCCTTTTCATTCTTGATGTAAATTAATTCTACAATTGCACTACTTCAATTGTTAAAGGTTTACCCTTGTGGGGGCATACATACATTTCATTCAATACTTCAAAGCATTCTCTGATAGGATCATGAAAAGCAAATCTTGTTTTACAAATAATTCTGTTGTAGCGACTTTCAGGCCCTTCAGGGCTTTGATTAAAATTTAGACCCGATCAACAAAGAGTGAAAAAAATATTTTCTGTACATGTGTTGTAACAAGATGTACAAGGAGTTAGCAATTTATTTTGAAGCCCCTTTCTGTGAATTTAAGTTATGTGTTAAACACATGTTTGAATTATGTAAAAAAGGCTTATGATGCATTTTACAGCCCTAGGGGTTCCTAGGTTGCGTGCCTTTGTTCATCTTAAAACTTAACCCTTTCCCAGTAACAAAATTCTTAGGCTGGACCAAATAAAAAACTTCTTGAGAATGACATAAAGACCATCAAAATGGAATTCGTGTTTAAATTTTAATCATTGATAATATTGAGGAAGAAGTGGAAAAAAAAGCTTGTTATCTCTGCTAGGATTGTCAAAAGCAGATATTGTTTGTGAATGTTAAAAGAAGACCCACATTATCTCAAGATGTACTATATTGATACAATTTCCAAGAAAAATACTGCTAATTGTAAGTATATTCTAAATGAGAACCCATTAGAATCATCTTGAAATGATTGGTACTAACAAATACCCAACCAAAATAGAATCAAAGAATTGGACCTGATGGAATTCAAAGTGTTTCATATTTTTAGCTCTGTCATTTTGAGACTACATTATTCCAGCTATGCTACACCACCTTCTTATGTAATTCAGCACAACATAGGTGAAGTTAATCCAGAATTGCCAAAAGTACTGTACTTTCATTGACTGAGATATAGATATGAGGGCATAATCTGAATCAAAGAGTACATTTCTTTTATAGTCAAAATACTTATCGTTAGGTTAGTTAGTCTGGCTGTCTATCTATCTCTCAACCACCCCAGAAAAATGTATCTGCAAATTTATTCATGAAAGAAGGGATAGATATTTTCCTCAGGAAAACTTGTTCTAGGGGCAAAGCTTTAGATTATAGGATTTGATTTGATTTATTGGAGTTTTACACCGTTTTCAACTACCAAGGTCATATCGCGGCGGCTGGAGCACCTAACCATGGATTCCTGTCATTTCTCATACCAGTACTACCACAACACCCTTACCAAGCCTCCAGCTGCTCCCCCACATAGGTTCACGATATTAAACCATTGATGGGTGACATTTTTGTCAGTAAGGGTATTTGCCGCGGCCGGGTATCGAACTCGAGACCTCTCGAATGAGAGGCAGATACGCTACCAAATGCGCCATGGCCGCGGCTTTAGATTAGAGGAATAATAGTGAATCTTAACCAGGAATTTCTAATCTAAACACTAAATGTTTTTGGTACTCATTTAATTCAGTCAATGAGAATAATCTCAATATATAAAGAGTCCTTGATTCTGACATTGTATCAGTAGACTTGTTCAGTACAATACTATTTTTTTAGCTCCACTGGCCTTCAGGCCAGCGGGCTATTGTCATGGCGCTGTGTCCGTCGTGCGTGCGTCCGTGCGTGCGTCCGTCCGTCCGTCCGGTCGTCAACTTTTTCTTTAAAAATCTTCTCCTCAGAAACTACTGGATGGATTTCAATCAAACTTCACAGGAATGATCCTTAGGTGATCCTCTATCAGATTCCTTCAATTAATTCTGATTGAACTAGAAAGTCTGGAGTTATCTGCCCTTGAATTAAAAAATGGCTGTTTTGACTTTGTTTTCACTCTAGCCACTACAAATATTGATCAATCAAAACAAAACTTGGTCAGAATGTTGGTGCTGATAAGATCTTGCCTGAGTGTAATTTTCAGCTCGATCTGAATATTACGTCTTGAGTTATGTGCCCTTGAAATTGGCAAAATTACCATTTTTGACCTTATTTTTACTCAAACTACCCTAAATATCCACCAATCAACACGAAACTTTCACATTATCTTACTGGCCATAAGATCTTGCATGGGTGTAATTTTCAGCATCATAGGAATCTTAAACCATGATTTATCTGCCCTTGAATTTGACAAAATTGCTGTTTTCGACTTGGATTTTACACTCTTTACATCTACAAATATTGAACAATTAGGTCAAAACTTAAACAAGATGTAGGTGAAGTTAAGATCTTGCATAAGTGTGATTTTTAGCTTGATAGGAATATAACTTCCTCAGTGGTATATGTCTTTCAATTTGACAAAATTGCTAATTGTGACTTTGTTTTCACTCTAACAGCCAAACTCACTCAAATGAAGACAAAGTTTGGTAACCAATAGATCTTATATGAATGTATTTTCAGCTTTCTATTTACTTTGTAATTGCTCTTAGCAACAAGTATTGAAAAAATCTAGTCAAAACTTGGAATTGATATTACAAGAAATTAAGGTTTGATCAGCAATTTGATGATTTACATTAATTTTAGAATAGGGTATTTCCCCAAATCTATTTTTAGCTCAAAATCTATTTTTAGCTCAATTTATTTGTAGAAATATGAAATATTATGGAGTAATCAATGATCTGTTAATTTAGATCTGTTTGGAAGAAGGAAAATTTTGATTGCTTGTATCATCCTAAGATGGAATGTTCTCCAATTTCCTTTTACCCTTTCTCAAATGGCAAACATATAGTTTTACTTTCTTTGCTTCAAGAACCACACATTTTAAACAATCTAGTTTTGTAACTTTCTTTTTGCTCTATGAAACACAAGCATTGAACAATCTAATCAAATGAAATTCAGGCCTGTGGAGCGACTCAAGACCTTCAGGTCTTCTAGTCATTGTTGACTGAATCTTTTATCACTATTCTTGTAAGACAACCAAGTTTGAATTCTTGAAAGCAAAAACCAAGCAGTAGAAATTGAATCTTGGGCTATTTTTGTGGCTGGCTATTTTGTTTTATTGAAAAGCAATTTGGGTTAATTTTAAGAGTGATGCATAATTTATAAGAAAAGTTGAGGAGACAAATTCTCATTTTACGCCAAGTGCTGTGATGTGATTAACTCTTTCCCAAACAATGCCTGGTTTTGATGTGTGTTGTGGAAAACATGGAGAGAAAAGAAGAAAATGCTGATAACCAGCATTTTCTTCTTTTCTCTCCATGTTTTTGATGACTAGTAAAGACACAAAATTCTGATTGTCTTCTAGTACAACCTTGAAATTAGACGAAGGGAAATTTTGTTGCTCAGGAGAGGGTTAAGCTACAGGGCAAGAAGAAAAACCATCAAACTTTACACTAGAACTTGCATAGAACATTGGGATTTTGGTTCCAGTAGACACTGGGTCCAAAGAATTTAACAAATGGTGCTTAATGCCTCAATGCCATTGCAACTTTTTTCTACTCCTTCAATAATCCATAGAGTGAGAATCCATTTGTCTTGCTGATAGTCACACCAGTGTTCTGCCAAGGATTTTGGTAGGATGAGACAAATGTCTCGCTGACCCTAAAAAGTTTGAGACATTTCTGAAAATAAGGGGACATTCATTAAATTACCATCAATGGAATTGAAAAAAAAAAAGATATAAAATTAATTACCTAGAATTTAGGCCTACTAAAGCTAGTTTATGGGAAAGACAGTGGTAGTTGATGAGCATCGGATTGTCCCCGAGCATAGGGACCGCTGAGCATATATCCTTTTACACCTTTACCAGAGCTTGTCATTACTTTGGCTTGCTAAACCCATTACAATGGATGTGTTAATCTTCGTCTTTTCATGTCATAAAACGTTTTTCCTTGTCAGCCATAACCAGTTCTCTTGAAAATGTCGGATGGGGGCAGTTTTCCGTGTTTCGGTAGCCCTAGCAGGGGCCGCCGTATCGGTAGATGTAGAGGGTTCAGGCTCAGTTACGGCGTGATTGGCGATGGAGAAATCAGCCCTTCCTTTTCCGAAATAACTTCTAAAGAATTGTTCGGGGCTTTTAGCCGAAGGTTCTGACATTTTGTTTACGCAAATACGGTCGACGAAAAGAGGAACGAATGACTAGATTTTTCTCGATAATCAATTGGCCAGATAACGCGCACCTGATGGTCTGGAATCCAATCAGAATCGAGGAAAATATAACGGTGTCGCCGTGAAAATCACTTTCGACCATACAATTCACTCGGTTGCCCCCGTAATTTACGATTTTTTACTGTGCGACAGAACTCGCTATGGACATAATTTTTTGGCGACATTTTCATTTTTTTGCGAGAAAAGCGCAAATACGCGGCCTTGGCAGAACACTGTAACACTAATTCTTACAAAAGCTTCTTACTTTTCTCTCCCCATTCAATAATTCAAGGAGTGAAGATTTTTGCTGACAATAACGCTGGTTCTTTGAAAACCTTCTAGAGTAAGAAACATGGATAAAGACTAGCAGGAGCCCAGTCACCCATGACCCATAGATTTTGGGCTGGGTCCCTGAATATGTACATGGTTCGCACAGGTCTTGAAAACCCCTTGAATTTGACTTTAGCCTTATAAAACCCTTGAAAATTGATGTGAGCCTTGTAAAACCCTTAAAAAGCAAGTATGAGCCTTTGAAAAACCCTTGAATTCTATTTCTCTATTGTTTTGTATGTACATGTAAATCATTTTCTGCTGTCTTTTAATATACGTGGAAAATTGTTTTTATGGAATCAGAAAATCCATTTATAGAAGACATAGATAGGAAAGGATTAACAATAACTGAATTGCTTGCCTGCGAAGAAATGACAAACAAAAAAATCAGTTTAGGAATGTGTGTGTTCAACAAAAGTTGGTCAACAGATCAAAGATACAAAGCATGGGTCCGATAATTTAAGTCGACAAATCGATGAATGAACCATGTTTGCGCTTAGACTATGTATAGGTAAGAGGCGACATCATGATCATAATTTGTTCTTATTTCAAATACCGAGGTGTTGAGAAAATGTGACTAAAAACATGTCGTTCACACAATAAAAAATTTCAAATTTAGAGTCATCTGTCACTGTCCTTTAGGAACTATTCTTTGAAGTCTGGATTTACCCTTCTCGCCAATTAACTGTTAACATTGATACTTAAAACGGATTTGACCACGAAGGGGAACATTTGAAATATTTTAATGATTGTCTTTGATAAAAAGTTCATGTGACTTATATCAGAGGCCGTAAGTAAGATTACACTTTGCGAGAAAACGACTCGGTTAGTCTCTAGTATCCAACCATAAGTTGAATTGAATCTGTTTAGGAAAATGTAAACGTTCTCTTAATGTTTACATTCATGGGGTTAATATAAACAATTCCGGTACAATATTCTGAATTATCAAATCAAATCTGTCATCTAGACCTGTCAAAAAATAAGAAGCCGGCATTATGAACTTTTGAAAAATATCCCAATAAGAGGCAGAATGTCGCTAATGAATGTTAGTAGCCCTTGAATTTCAATGTTGAGTCCTTAAAAACCCTTAGAAAACCCTTGAATTTTCTCATTAAGATTTTGTATGAACCATGATGTAAAAGTGCCCATACCCTTAATCATATCTTCTTTATTTTGCAGGTCAACTACCAAAGGACATGAGACAGTATTTATCATCAAGGTTTCCTAAAGGTTCCATTGACCATGACCTTCAACAGACTATACGAGATAACCTCTACCTTCGAACGGTGCCATGTAAGTATTTTGTGTGTGTGTCTGTCTGTCTTTGTGTCTGTCTGTCTGTCTGTTTGTAAGTGTGTCTGCAAATTGAGCAACTTCCAAAGAACATGAGACTATTTTTATATTAGATAAAGGCTGTATAGTAGATTCTACGCGAAATAAACTTTCAAATGCGCACAGCGCATTGAATGTTTATATCGCGTAGAATCTACTATACAGACTATCTGACTTAGTGTTCGCTAGCGTTTCATTGGAGACGGGGGCGTGGCTATGTATAGACGTCACATAAACTAGATGGCTGATCGTTTATGCGAAATATAGCGGCGAAATTTTAAAATATACTGCAATTTCATTGGTTCAAAAAGTAGTTCGAACACTGAAATATTGATGTTTCATAGAAATGTTCTGTTGACCCCCGACACTGACCTTTAACAATCTGCCATGTAAGTACATGTACTCCAAAAGGGTACCTACAACACAAGGTTTGATGATCATTAATTGATAAATAATGGTATTTTGAAATGCAATCTCTACCTCTAATTTTTCCGGTATATAATAGAACTGTACATGTATTTTCCATGAGATTATTCTGTGGAATTTCTGATCCAGGCTAATTAAAAATTTGTTTACATTTTCCCATACATTGTTAATATAGCATCACCTGGGCTTCATGCTTACCTCAGTTATAGTCCCTTCTTAACCCAGTACCAAACAACAAAATTGTAGGGTGCTCCAAATTCAAAGACGCTGCAGACGACAATTTCAAGTGAATAAAATTAAAATTTTGTAATCTTTTGGGCTAGAAAACATTGTGGGAAATGAAGAAATTGCTTGTAACAAGCAATTTCTTCATTTTCCACTATGTTTTCCTAAGTCATTATCTCGTAGGGAGTCAAAAAGAGTCAATGTGTGGTAATGGGTTAGGTTAAGCTTTTTTGTAGACAAATCTGCAATATATCTGGCATTTTCGTCTTTAACCCTTTCCCAAACGGCAAAATTTTAGGGTGATTCACTTCAAAAACTGCCACAAATGACAAAATGGATGTTATCAAAGATAAGATTTGTGTAAAATATGGCATAGAAAATATTGAGACAAAAGGAGAAACTGCTGGTTATCAGCAGTTTCTTCTTTTGTTTCAATGTTTTCCCAAGCCTTTTCTATTAGGGACGTCAAAACCAGGTCTTGTTTGGGAAAGGGTTAACTTCAATGTTTTCTGTGTTATGACCCAAGTTTTCGACAATAATTTGCATCAGTTTCATTTCCTGCTATGGCTTTCAACTTGGGATGATTTTTATGTGCATTTATTGAAAAATCATTTGTTTTACCATTAAGAATTATGTCTGTCTGTCTGTCTTTCTGTTAGACTCTAAATGTTATGTTCCTGGTGCATTTTGTGTTTGCCAATCACATTTTGTTTTGTCTGATATGGTCATAGTAAGATCTTTTATGTCAGTCAGTCGGTCAGTAAATCATCAGACCATAAAAAGTTTAAATGAACTGGGCTAAAGTTAAGATGTAGTATTTGGTTATGGTATTTAATGTATTGTTTGGGGAGTAAAAATGTAAAGAATTTATTACTATTGTTTACCAACAAAAATACATTTGACTTTTCATTCACTGTGAGAGCGTCATATACCCTTTCACAGATGGGAAAATTGCAGTATGGTTGATCTAATGAAATGATAAATGGAGAAAATACTTTTGATTTAACCCAATCACAAACTAAAAAAATGCCACTGCTTTAACCCTTTCCCAAACAAGACCTGGTTTTGACGTCTTTGAAAGAAGGGGCTTGGGAAAATATTGAGACAAAAGAAGAAACTGCTGAAAACCAGCAGTTTCTCCTTTTGCCTCAATATTTTCTGTGCTGTATTGTACACAAATTCTACCTTAAAGATACCACTTTTACCATCTGCAGCATCTTTCGAATTTGACCAGTCCAAATTTTGACGTTCGGGAAAGGGTTAAATGCAAAGGCATTGCAGATGAAAAAAATTGTGGCAATCGATGTGAGTAATAAGTATATAAAATTTTTAAAGAAATAGAAGCAGAAAATGCTTGATTTGTTTAGTTGTGTCAAAAATAAATTGCATATGGTAAAGAATCCATATTAGTGTTAAGCTCATTACTGTAATGAATGGGTCAATTGTGATTAAGGTATAAAGTGCCTAATTAAAAACACCACTTTCTAGCCATACGAAATTTATCAAATTACACACACTTGTAAATACACTTCACATAAGTTGATTCACCGTGCCAGATTTCAAGATTATGCTTCAAGAAGAAAAATATTTACAAATATCATTTTACTCTTTATTCATATGCAAGGGAGGTAATTTTGAACATTTTTGTCAAATATTTCCATAAATATCCATTAATTCAAAATTCTAAACCGTACAAAATGCTTATGTTTGTATTTGGAATGGAAATGTAACACAGTTTAGGAATTACTGGCACTTTTCAAATTTCGCCGCTGGCTTTTTGGTGCTTATTAGGCCCTTCTTACCTTAAAAAGTTGAGTCAGATGTGATGTAGGTGGCAAGCAGGCAGTCAATCAGTTACAAATCAATATGTATTGATCTTTGTTTTCTTTTTCTGAGTCGGTTTTGAAAAAAAAAACAAGCTAAGCAGGTTAACCCTTTCTTTCCCAATGATTGTATGGTTCTAGTCTTCTGGCTAAAGAAAACATTGAAGAAGAATAGAAACTACTCATAACCAGTATTTTCTACTTTTCTATCAAATTTTAAGCCATACTGTCATGACTTCTAACATCTCATTTCTGAGGAAGGGTTAACAGTTCTATTGAATCTCGGTTCATGGAATAGCTTCTAACTTTGGATTAAGCCCACAGCCCTTGCGCAATTGGTAGCGCATCTGCCTCTCACTCGAGAGGTCCCGGGTTTGATACCCGGCCGCAGCTAATATCCTTTCTGATGAAATTGTCACCAACCAATGGGTTTGAAGTCATTAACTTATGTGGGCGAGCAGCTGGAGGCTCCGTTAGGGGGTTGCGGTAGTACTGGTATGAGAAACAGCAGGATTCCATGGTTAGGTGCTCCAGCTGCCGGGATATTACCATATCAGTTGAAAACGGCGTAAAACCCCAGAAAGAGGGTAGCAAGTTCATAGGAGACAGTTTATCTAATCTTTGACTCAAAGCTGAAGTGGCAAAAAAATCATAATCATTTAAAAAGTCTAGGTTTAGCCTATGTCTGAACAAAGCCTAGTTTCAACATCCCTAGCTATGAGAGAGGAAAGGAAGAAAATACTGTGATCAGGCATTTTTTTGGCATTCCTTCTAATACTCTCTATGATCGAACATGCAAATTTGTCCATTTCGTATATATTTTGCTATATGCTTTGCCTTTGACTGTTGACTAGTATTACATTCTATGCCATTGAGAGAGGGTTGATGTAGGGTAGAAAAAAATAGATAGTTACAGGAAATTTATAGTCAAGGAAATGGTTATAGTATCTATCTGTAACCAATCAAATCTGTCATGCTGATTGCATAGGGTATTACTAGATTGATTTTGTATTACCCTTTATAAAACTTGTGAACCCATGATTTTTATGTACCTGTATCAATAGATGTAGGCAGAATCATCTAGTATTTTACCGGCCTGTCTGTCATTTTGTCTCTCCAATGGATGAATTGCTTACTGGTTCAAGTAAATGTCCAGTAACACGCCGAACTCTGCCATATTGCTGAAATATTGACTCAGGGTGCCCACTGGTCAGGGAAAAGTCAGTGAAATTTGTATTTTCTTCAAGGTCAGGGAAAAGTCAGGGAATTTTGAAAAATGGTCAGGGAAATCTGAAAACCTTAAAAAGTCAGGGAAAAGTCAGGGAATTTTGAAATTTTCTTTTGGATAAACAAAACAAATAGAAGAAAATAAAATGAAATTACACAGATAATCAAAGCTATGGCAGTTTTCAGGTTTTAATTAACAAACATGTTTTTTCTGTTATGCATAACCATGCACTTATCATTTTAACCCTTTCCCAAACGGCAAAATTTTAGGGTGGTCGAATTCAAAAACTGCTACAAATGACAAAATGGAAGGTATTACAGATAGAATTTTTGTAAAATATGGTATAGAAAACATTGAGACAAAAGGAGAAACTGCTGGTTGTCAGCAGTTTCTTCTTTTGTTTCAATGTTTTCCCAAGCCTTTTCTATTAGGGACGTCAAAACCAGGTCTTGTTTGGGAAAGGGTTAATGTTGAATTAAGGCTTACCATTTGAATTGGATTTTCTAGTGAAATCTAATACTATGAGGGCTAAATCTGTAAGCAAGAGGAAAAATGCTGACAGTAAAGAGAAGAATTTTGAATATTTTTAAAAGAGGCTGAAGAATTATTGAAACTCAGATGGTAGTTACATTATGTGGTTTGTTATGTGTAAACAATATTAATACTTGCACAGGACAGTGCACCATTTGGTTTTAGTTGCTTTTGAATGTGGTGATGAAGGTAACATGATTGGGTCATATATGCCCTCTTCTTCCAAATTACTTAGATATTACCATTGTCTTCTTTCAACTCACTTTTTGATGTCAAAGGAATAAGGCCCTCAACTATATCCATTATCACCAATTTCCTACAAACATTGAACTTCATTAGTTTCACTTGTACCTGGCTGATAGAAAATCAATTTTAACACAAAGGCTAAGCTGCTTTTAAAATGCTCTAAAATTGCAACACTTGAGCATGCAACTTGTCCAAAATGTACATCAAACTAAAGAACAAACTGTTCATACATGCACTGAGGTATCCATTTTTGGTTAGAAAATAACTGAAAATAACAACTAAACAGGCAGCGTTCTCCCCAGAGCCATAAGCCGTATCGGGACCGATACGCCTTCAGAAGATTTGCCATCCTGCCGATACAGCTTTGAACCGCCGATACAGCTTAATTGTAATCCCGATACACCTTAATCTTACCCTTTAGAAAAGTGGTCATTATCTTCTTATCTACTCGTTAATTGCAGTAGCTTGTGCCACTTACTGATAAGGTTTATCACCGAAAGCAGTCATGCGTAAACCAGGTGGTGCAGGGAACCAATGTATAAGTGGTAATACCGGTTCCCGGGTGTAGTGCTAACCCTTACTCCACAGATCTTATACGAGTTTTAACGCCTGTAGACGTTCGATTAAAGTTGAAATTTGCTGAACAAAACATTGTATTTTTTTATCCGCAGATTTATGATCTAGATGTTTCTGTAAATCAATGTAACTTGTAAGATATTTTATAATTTCGTCGATAATTAGATCTATGGCCATTTTAACTATTAGTCTAGTGCAATTTGTTTGCGACCTCTGGAACGTAAAACTGTAAAAATCTTTTTTTTCCAGTAGCTTCTCTACTTCTGACATAATTTTGGACATTCATTATTTAGTTTCGTATATCAAGTTGGATCACGCGTGATTGAGTCGGTAGACCTTAATATTTCATGACTACACAAAATTGATATAGATCTACATGTATGATGTATGTGCAGACTGACAAATTTTGGGTTGACGAAAAAACATGCATAAATCGAAAATGGCAAGTCTAGATTGGATAGATGTAGATCTAGATGTAAATTCTGATTAATAATTAGAATCTAGATCAACATTGGTTAGATCAAAATATCAGTCGGGTAATTTCAAAGCATCAAAGCTTTCTAGACGAAACCAACACTGAAAAGCAGCCACGGGAATTATCCCTTTCAGTTTTACAGTTCTAGTCTATACAAATTCTCCTACATTATGTTAATTTATTCACAAATCCTACTTCACTGTCTCTGTCCGTAGAATCCAAGTCCAAGGTTTAATCAAATCGTAAATCAAACAAAGAAATGAACATCGTTTACCTCAAAGTGCTTTTATCCATTGACTAAGAAATTCACACTTTTACTTTTGTCTTCGTCATCTTCGAAGATAAACACAAAATTTTAACACAAGTGGTTAAGTCTCCTTATCATTAACAATCCTCAGGTTTTAAAAAATGTAACTGTATCATAAATCCCCAGTAGATAAGACATTTTACAACCCAAATTTGAGTGATTGAAACAAAGGGGATTTTGTCCTACATTTCAGACACATTGTGACGTCATTCCACGTCACTCCACGTCACACAGTTGTTGTATATCAGATTTTCTCCTAATTGATTACACAAAGAAAACTCTTTCCTGAATGAACTTCAGTGAACATTCACCAATATTCGTATGTTTATCATTGAAATAAATAAAGGAAAATTATGCTGACAAGGTAAATACATCATATTTTACACTTGCATTATGTTGGCAAAGTTTTTTGTTAACTTTATTTCAATTTAGACTACTAAATTTTGGACTGGTCCAATCAGAGAAATGAAACACTTATCTCTAAAATCTTTGTCAGGACTTATAGATACCGGTAGTTTACATTTTCTTTCAAAGTCAGGTCCGTATGGGTGGCTAAGTTGGCTAAGGCCCTAACACTAATAACAGTTGGCAAAAAATGCCGATTTTCCTTATCTTACACTTAAAATTTAGGGAAAATCCTATTTAGCCCACAGGGAATTTTTAGCGATTTTGATGGTGTCTCTTTCTTATTGAATATTCAATAAGAAAGAGACACCATCAAAATCGCTAAAATTCCCTGTGATTTAGCCCCCCCTAATATTGAGGCACTGGAGTTTGAGCCCCCTCCCAGTATTAAATTGCTTTCTATGGGCCTGATGTCACTAGCGAGTGATTTTTAAACCATTTCCCAAAGATGGATTCTAAGATCAGAACATACGCGCTGCCCATTGTAAAGAAAACAAACAGAAAACTTGAGGGGAGAAATTTCTGGTAATCACCATTTTCTTTGCCTGATTGACAAAGCCTGTCCTTACTGACATTCATGACAAAGTTAAAAAATATGTCAGGGCTTATAAATAGGACTAGCCTGTCCTGTGCTTTTTTACAGTGATGATTGGTAGAATTATAATTTGGTCATCTAAATTTCATGCTTTGTTATTGACTTATTTGCATGCATGTCTGTGGCGGATCCCTGATTTCTGTGAAGGGGGGGGGGGGGTCAAAATACAATTAGGGGACTCCTCTCCCTAGTATTACACAACTTGAGGTCCTGACAGTTTTCACTAAATTTCTTAATGAAAATGAAATAATCGGGCTATAGAGGGGGTTCGCCACTGCACATGTCTATCATTGTGGGCTGCTCAAGCTCAAGTTTGGGTGTCTGTATTTGTAATTACTTTGAAAAATATGAAAATATGGACATTTTGATAATCAATATTTTCCCATTTCCCTCCCTGCTTTCCATCTTATGACGTTTTAATACTTTGAATTTTGTAACGCTATTTGTAATTTGGTTGACTACAACTTTTTCACTGATCTATTTGACTGAGAGAAATTGAAGGAAAGATTTGCTAAATAGATCTTCTTAACATTACAATACTTTCAAAACAAATCAGAAACTGGATGACCATGATTTTCTCATCCCATTGTTTGATACATTTCTGAATAATTTAAACTTGTGTTCACTTTAAGTGTTTGGTAACACTGAGTGATGATAGTTGACTGCACAACTCCATTAAATCATCTTAATTGTATGCAACTTCTCAAGATTTGGACCTGTCTTTTAAAGACAGTGATATACATGTCTTTATTAATTTCACAATTCTATAGTCAGATTCCTGATGATGTAGAAATTTAAGTCTTCAGACTATTTTTTTTTTTATTTAACTTTAAAATAAACTTAACTGAAGGGACATGCATATATCAGTGAGCATGTGTTGTCGTTGTTATTATTGAATTAAATGATTGAATTAATGGGGTCTAACTGGTAATTAGCTGCATTACCTGATTAATCATGAATTGTACAACTAATGCTTTTTCAGATGACAATATTAAATCTATATTATGAGGGGTAGAATGACCACCCATAATGTGGGGACTTCTGAAGTTGTACATCGTTGACACAGGAAGGAAGAAGTCAAGTAAACGAAGAAGTAGAGCTGGTTCCAAAGTTTTAATAAAGTTGACACAAAGTTTTTAGAGATTTGTTATAATTTAGATATTTCACAAAGAAACACATAGTCCAAATTTCACAAAGATTAAGTATTGAAAAGTCAAGTCACTCAGACAATTTTATCTAGCACAAAGCTACTGCACACAGAGGCGTATCTAACAAGACTGATTTCCTAATTCTATTTTCTACAAGATGGTCAAAGCTTATATATGAAGACCTGACAAAAGGAAGTAATTAATATATCACTAATAGAGCCAGGGGCATTGTTGGGAATGTGCAATAACTTTTAAATAAAAGAAAATTGCGCAACAGTTAAGCAATACCTAATCTTGTATTGGACATATTACCTAAAATTGTACAAAGATGAATAGATGAATTAGACACTTATATTACTTATTTATTACCCAAAATGCCACCTTCTCAATCAAGTTGAATTTGGATAAATACACAAATTTTAGGCATAAATGTTGAAAACGACATGACAGAAATGAGCAATATAAAAATATCCCCGAACTATGTTAACTTTCGACCCGAAAGTCTATTATTTTTTCACTTTTCGACCCGAACGTCTGTTGTTGTTTTTTTCTGTCATTGATTCAACCACCAATTTGAAATTCCTCAAGAAAGAAACTATTCTGGTTTGTTCTTCCAGTTTTTCAAGCACTAGGACAGTGTCATCATCTGGTTCTGGCCAGAATTGTTCATAGTTCATCTGATTACAAGCCAATGTAAAATGTCCTGTCTTTCTGCACATCATACACTTGTGTTCCATTGTTATTGCTGGACATTCATCCTTCCAATCATGGACAGCGAATCCACATCTCCCGCAGTTGCTATGAGCTCCAATATTCTGCACCATTGGTTTGATAGTTCCTGATTCTCCAAGTAGTGCCTGCACAACACCAATCAAATTATGTCTACAATCTTCTACGGTAACATGGTGTATGTAGAGAGTAGTTAGCTGGTCACTTATTTCCTTGATGTCATCTTTCGCGTTTTCTAACATTGAATTTGAAGTTTCAATTTCCATCTGTAACTGTGAGTTTTTATCAGAGAGAGCCAAATTATCACTTTTGAGTGCTGTTATCTCTTTGTTCAAATGTTCTGCCTTGGATTTGTATTCGTTATCAGCTTCCAGTAAAGAAATCATTTTGGTTGTTGTCTGATTAAGTTTATTCTCCAAATTAGCCAGTTGATCAGACAGTTTGTCCATTTTGTTTTCACTATCTGAATTCACAGAGCAAACTTTTGTATCTGTAACAGGAACATCCATATTTCTTGGTAAGTTCTGGGGAATTGGTACCAATTTACTTCTATTGAAACATAGAGAAGCGTATTGCCCATACCTCTTGCACGAATAACACTTCCTTCCTTTTGCTGGACACACATGAAAATCCAAATATGTCATTCCACACTTGTAACAACTCCTTAAGTCCTGTTGATAATTCATGCTGACACAATGGGGAATATTCAGCAACTCACTTGAACTCTGTTGAAATAACCGGGGGTCGGGTACCCTGCGATTCTGCACCAAACTATTATGAGGGGTAGAATGACCACCCATAATGTGGGGACTTCTGAAGTTGTACATCGTTGACACAGGAAGGAAGAAGTCAAGTAAACGAAGAAGTAGAGCTGGTTCCAAAGTTTTAATAAAGTTGACACAAAGTTTTTAGAGATTTGTTATAATTTAGATATTTCACAAAGAAACACATAGTCCAAATTTCACAAAGATTAAGTATTGAAAAGTCAAGTCACTCAGACAATTTTATCTAGCACAAAGCTACTGCACACAGAGGCGTATCTAACAAGACTGATTTCCTAATTCTATTTTCTACAAGATGGTCAAAGCTTATATATGAAGACCTGACAAAAGGAAGTAATTAATATATCACTAATAGAGCCAGGGGCATTGTTGGGAATGTGCAATAACTTTTAAATAAAAGAAAATTGCGCAACAGTTAAGCAATACCTAATCTTGTATTGGACATATTACCTAAAATTGTACAAAGATGAATAGATGAATTAGACACTTATATTACTTATTTATTACCCAAAATGCCACCTTCTCAATCAAGTTGAATTTGGATAAATACACAAATTTTAGGCATAAATGTTGAAAACGACATGACAGAAATGAGCAATATAAAATCTAGACAAATCATGTCAGTTAAGTAAATATTAAGGATATGGTTTTTAGAATTATTATAATTTATTCATATCTTCTTTCTAACTATGTGCCTGAATTTGAAGGGACAATGCCTTAGAAGGGCATTGTGTAGCAACAGTAGAATTATTCTTGGAAACGCGCAAAGCGTCAAAGTTTCGCGACTTGGTAGCACTACAGCTTCAAATATTCCTGGGGAGAACCCTGACAGGATATATTTTAAGTGATGATATATGTGAAAGACTATCAGTGCAAGAAATTTTGATTGGAATGTATCTAGATGAGTAAGGGCCTTATTAATTGGACAGTTAATATTCAAAATGGAAAAAGGTTGGAGGGGAAGCAAATCAGTCATTCATAGAATGTTGCACCCAGAAAGTTTTTTGAAGCAGTTTACGTAAGACAAAGACTGAAGTAATTTTGCTCATGTTCTTTTATGTATTGAGTTGTGCATTTTCTACATATAACTTCAACCATAAGTATCAAAATTTCAGTTGTTGTCAACGAAAGTGTATTTAAACTATTTCAAGCAGGACAAATTATCTCCTTTTCTTCATCATGTATATAAAGTTGAGAAATTGAAGGGTTCTACTTATAATATGTAAGTTCAACCATTACATTTGAATTGTTATTGTTAGAAATTTTGATAAACAAGTATCTGGTGTTGTATGCAACACATAAAGTCCCCTACCGGCTACACATTGACTCAATATGGTAATCAATAATCAAATTAGCTTGCTTAGTTATTAAGTTATTGCAGGATCCATTTTTTGCCATATTTTCACTATTTCCATTACCATAGCAACCGCACTTTTCGTCAAAGAACAAAGATAAAATGATGTGCATAATCTACACATTGCCATCTAGTCATATACCAAGTCTCATCAAATTAGCTTGCTTACTTATTAACTTATCGCAGGATCCAATATTTTTTGCCATATTTTCACTATTTCCGTAACCATAGCAACAACAATTTTAGTCTAAAAACAAAAATAAAATGATGTGCATAATCTACACATTGCCATATAGTCATATACCAAGTCTCATCAAACTAGCTTGCTTAGTTATTATCTTATCGCAGTATCCATTTTTTGCCATATTTTCACTATTTCCGTTACCATAGCAACCGCACTTTTCGTCAAAGAACAAAAATAAAATGATGTGCATAATCTACACATTGCCATCTAGTCATATACCAAGTCTCATCAAATTAGCTTGCTTACTTATTAACTTATCGCAGGATCCCATTTTTGGCCATATTTTCACTATTTCCGTAACCATAGCAACAACAATTTTAGTCGAAAAACAAAAATAAAATGATGTGCATAATCTACACATTGCCATCTAGTCATATACCAACTTTCATCAAAAACGCTTGCTTAGTTATTAAGTTATCGCGGGATCCAGATTTGAACGGACGGACGGACGGACGGACGGACAGAGGGAGGGACGGACGGACGGACGGAGGGCAAACCTATAGTCCCCTCCAGTGTGAACACCGGTAGGGGACTAATAAGGGGTGGATTGGATTGCTTTATGGGGATAAGGAGGCTGTTTAGCGCGAAAAATGGTCAGGGAAAAATGAATTTTGGTCAGGGAAAAGTCAGTGAAAAGTCAGGGAATTTTATTCTAGATGAAGGGTGGGCACCCTGTTGACTGTTGAACACAGCATTAAGGTAGAATACCCATAATGTGGCCATTTTGAGATTAATAAATCAGCGGATTTTTTAGAGCGTCGGCGTTACGTATCCAAACTTATTCTGGCGCGGTCATAAACATTCGATTGTGGAAAGTTCCACCGCCGAATGTTTTCGGCGTTGCCCAAATAATTCCGACATGGTGCGAATCTTATGAGGGGTAGACTACCTTAAACCCAATACAAAGTAGTATCCAGCTGTTGTTGAAATTTCCTAAATTTCATCATGGAAACTGTCCAGTTTCTTGCTATTCAATTTTCACTTACTACTTAAGAAATCTAAACCAAGGGAGGTAAATGGTGTTGATTAGTGTAATTTCTGATGAGTTATACATCTTGAACCAGTCCTATTACTCTTTCATCTTTATGTCTATCCTGTTGTGAACCTGTTTTGACAGTCAGCATGTAAAAAGATCAGTGTACATGTACATGAAGTCTACTCTTTGTTTATACTATCTGCTTTTGCATTTTAAACTAGAATTTTGTAACAAGTTATGCATTTTGTAAATAAACATGAGCTTCAACAAAACATTTTAAGGCTACTTAGTGCTGAATTTATCATGTTAAAAAATGAAGAATTTATAAAGCTTTCCTCCTATATTGTAGGTACTACGCGAGAACCTAGGCCTGGTGAAGTAAATGGGGTAGACTACACATTTCTTTCTCCTGACGAGTTCCAGGAACTGGAGAAGAGTGGGAGTTTGTTGGAGAGTGGGGTCTTTGATGGTATGATCTTAAAGTTTGTCAACCCATTGTCACATATAGACACCTTGATGCCCCACAAGATAAAGCCACATTTTTTCAACACAGAAAGATCAAATTATGTTGAATTCAATTCACTTGAAATTGTGGTATTCAACATCTTTCAATTCGGAACAGTCTGAATTTTTGTCGTCTTATAATAGGATTAGGTTAATTCTTTTTGACACACTTCAAGATAAAGGCTTTGGATAATCAGCATTTTCTCCATTTGCTTCAATATTTTGATTGCTACATTTTACGCAAATTCATAATTCTATTCTCAGTAGCGCTCAAATTCGACCCCCGTACAATTTTGTTGTTTGGGAAAGGATTGAATAGAACAAATGTTTATGGAATGCTTTCAGGTAATCTCTATGGTACCCCCAAACCACCCAAGGATCCACAAGGTCAAATCATCCGAAGGTCAAGTTCAATCAGTAGCATCCAGCCATTCCAATTATCCGACCAAAACAGGCAACGTAACCATAGCAACTCAGAACTGCCAACAAAGTCGCCAAGGACTCCAAGAAAAAAGATGCCAGATCCGCCCATGAGAGCTAAGTCGCTGGAACGGTCGAGTAGTTCGGAAAGTTTGGGACCATTGCCGTCTAACTGGGAAGTAGCTTACACAGAAGATGGTCATCCTTATTTTATAGAGTGAGTATCTAAGCTTCTTTACGCCTCTACATTGACAGATTAGGCTGTATAATGTCATGCTTTTGCCTGTCTGTCTGCCCGTCTGTCTGTGAAAACTTAAATTGGCCATGAGAGTAATGCAAATAAATGTGTACTTTGTAGCAAGATCTTGTCTTAGAATAGCAAGTTCATAGATGTCAGTTTATTATGGAGAAAGGGATTTTAGATTTTGAGCCAGATCTTGAAAATGGTCCCTTAATGCATTCTAAAAATTCAAAACTGAGTTTCCACATCAGCATGTGATCAAATGTGTTCTAATAAGGATCCATTTCACTAACTTTCAGTTGCTACTGGTCACGAACAACATGGAACTTGATCCGACTGCGTTTATATGCATGCTGATCTATATCCATCACAGTGTATAATCACATGGCTCAGAATTTCCAATAATCTTCAATATCTTTTTTAATACTTGACCAATTTGAATTCGGTTTGAAGCAGAGAAGGTGGGAAATGCCAGGAATAAGCTGGACGTGATGGATTTTTGAAAAATCAACTGATGAAAAAGTTATTGAAGATAAACCAAAATTTTGGTTTATCTTCAATAACTTTTTAGCTCACCTGAGCACAAAGTGCTCAAGGTGAGCTATTGTGGTCGCTTTTCGTCCGTCTGTCCGTCTGTCTGTCCGTCCGGGTTGACAGAGACATGCTTATGCTTCGAAATTCTTTGAAAAAAGCATGCTTCTGCTTCGGTTTTTCTTATGAGACTCTCCTATGTGACAGCCCCATAAGAAAATGTGTATAACAGATGGAAATTACCTCTGTGTCATTTCTAGCCTCTACTCTAAAACTGCAGCACTAGTAGGCGTCGAAGGTATGGACATATTGAAATGTCCGTGCATGTAGTATAGGGTCCATATGAAAGGACATTCTTATAAAAATAATGCTAGACTGGTTTAAAAGTCATGGTGCATCAGACGCATGACAAGCTTCATGATTTCATATAAAGAAGCGCTCAGCCGATTCTGAAAATCGATAACCAGTCTAGCCAAGTACCCCCTAGCCACACTTCCTGTTACAAGTTACAACTGAAAATTCTTAGTAAGTTTTTAGCACTGTGTATCAAAAGGTTTCATCAGTAATTCACTCAGATTTGGTTATGTATTTGATGTTTTATTGTTTTAACTGTTTCTTGCTCTTGAGAAATGAAGAAACAATAGTAAAAAACTAAATGTCATGGGTTTTCGCGATGTAAACAAAGAAATGATCAACATTGATGGGAGGGAAATTTAAAGCTGCATTTGATCAAAGACCCATAATTTTGAGCCAAATATCCTTGAAAACTGAAAATTCTGATTTTGAATTCAAAGAAATTCTTGTTTCTTGCTCTTGAGAAATGAAGAAACAATAGTAAAAAATTAAATGTCATGGGTTTTCGCGATGTAAACAAAGAAATGATCAACATTGATGGGAGGGAAATTTAAAGCTGCATTTGATCAAAGACCCATAATTTTGAGTTTATTGGGGTTTTACGCCGTTTTCAACTACCAGGGTCATATCGCGGCGGCTGGAGCACCTAACCGTGGGTTCCTGGTATTTCTCGCACCAGTACAACCACAATATCCAAACCGAGCCTCCAGCTGCTCTCTCGCATAGATGATTCACACCCATTGGTGAGAGACAAATGACTTTTGTCAAATGTCAGAATAGATACTGGCCGAGCTGGGGTTCGAACTCGAGACCCCTGGATTGACAGACTCCGACGTAACCGACTGAGCTATCCGGGCTCGACTCCCATAATTTTGAGCCAAATATCCTTGAAAACTGAAAATTCTGATTTTGAATTCAAAGAAATTCCTTTCTACAACTTCTAGTTAACTTTCAAGAATAAGATGACTTAGGGGCATGAGAGTATTTAAGATTTGACCGAAATAGTTGTAAATAACTGATTATGCATGGTGTTCATTTAATTATATTCATGGGTCAAAGTTTTCTGGAGAATTATTTTGGAAAAACCCTGACACAGCATGCTCGGCATTTTGTGAATCCTGTGGGAAAACGATGAATTACAAGTCGAGTGGGGAAAATGCAGAAGATTCTTATCACAGGAAGAGCTTGAGAATAGTGCAATCAAACCAAGTAAGAACCTTTTCTTTATCTGTCTAGGCGGAGAAAGGTGAAACTGTGAACGCTCTCGCTTGCCAATGGTGATAGTTCACCAAATATAAGTCACTTTACCCTTCCCACCCTTTTTCCACTCTGTCACAGATTTCTATATCTAATGTACAGTTGCACAAGACACCCTGTCCAACAAATGTGTCAGTCACAGAAGATATCCATATTTGACAAGTTGCACAAGTCATTTTGTCCAAAAGATATTCAACAGTCACAGAAGATGTCCATATCTAACATACAGTTGCACAAGACACTCTGTCCAACAAATGTTAGTCACACAAGATGTCCATTTCTGTCTAAAGTTGCACAAGTCAATCTGTCCAACAAATGTCTTACAGTCACAGAAGATGTCAATAATTTTTCAATTTACAGGCCTCCTGGATTCTGCTTTACGTTATCTTTATATACAAAGAGAAGAAAATGCATTGTCTGTATAACAATTTATTTGTGCATAATACAGAAAGAATGTTCACTGGCGTTGGAAGAGGGGACAAGATGGGCCAGCCCCCTACCCCAATAATTTAGAATGGGGCAGCATATCCTATGCCCCCCAATTATACACCCATACTTAAACATTTGACCACCCCCAATATTATAAACCTTCCTACGCCTTTGATGTTTACACTAGTAATGTTACTCAAATACCACAAACACTGTTTTAGTTAAACATTTTCCAAAGTATGACACACTGCTGACATCTTAACCAATTTCCCAGCCAAAGCCTGGCTTTAAATCTTCCTCTTAGAAAATGCTATAGAAACTATTAGGACAAACAAAAAAGTGCTCGTTTTCGCCAACTGTCCCAATATTTTCTGTTTGATACTGTTAAAAAAGTCACATCATTAACCCTTTCCCACAGGGCAAAAGTTTGGACTTTAACAATTTGAAAGATTCTGCAGACAACAAAATAAAGTATTTCTAAGGTAGTAAATGTGTATTGTATAGCATATAAACTATTGAGACAAAAGGAAAAAATGCTGATTATTAGCATTTTCTTCTTTTACTTAAGGTAAGAAGGGCCTAATTAGCACAAAAGAGCCTGCGGCAAAATTTGAAAAGTGCCAGTAATTCCTAAACTGTGGTACATTTCCATTCCAAATACAAACATAAGCATTTTGTACGGTTTAGAATTTTGAATTAATGCATATTTATGGAAATATTGGAAAAAAATGTTCAAAATTACCTCCCTTGCATATGAATATAGAGTAAAATTATATTTGTTAATTATTTTCTTCTTGAAGCATAATCTTGAAATCCGGCATGGTGAATCAACTTATGTGAAGGGTATTTACAAGTGTGTGTAATTTGATACATTTCGTATGGCTAGAAAGTGGTGTTTTTCATTAGGCACTTTATACCTTAAATAAACAACGGTAACTTAACATTTTCAACTTTTCAAAATGACTGATTTGTTACGGAATACCCTATCAACCAAGTAAAGTTAAGTCAAATGAAGTACTTCCGGTCTTTACATAAGCATGACATGTTTTCCAACTCAAAGATGATACCATTTAGTGTGATAGGTCATAAAAGCGTCGCACGACTAGCTTAGGCCAGCAGAAATGTTCAGTTACAGAGCGACATCTCCCCAGTCGGCTCTGAAGGGAACTCTCTTAAAATGGATATTTGCACCATCTTAAATAGTATGTAGGTCATGATTATTTACATGTCTATGGTTGCTACTGGGTATTAGCCTAAGAAGGTACACAGGTCTACAGTCCGTAGTAAATGAAAGGGTCACATACAATGTTTCTCGCCTGTCGCCAGATGATAAATTTATAAAAGTCCAGTGCCGAAGGTCAGGCACATCCATAACTAAATAGGCCATTGGTCTGTTGTGGTACAAAAGAAAATGAAAATATTCAAGAGATTTGAAATACTTATTGAATTGATTCAACATGAAAAAGGGAGCATCTTGTAAGTACAGACCCTTCTCAGATTATTTAAAGCTACATGCACATGAAAATTATGATCACCTTATGCTTTATATGAGAATATACCAAACTCATGTTTTTGCACTAAACTTTGTTTTACCGTCTTTGGTAATCTTAATAATCATTTGGACACTGAACATAATACACACTAATGTGACTCCCAAACAACTTTTCTAGTGTGACTGTCACACAAGTGTGGTGCAGTGCGAACACATTTTTGATTTGTCACACAGGTAACATAAATTGCAACACAAGCAACGTTGTCACACAAGCATGCCGCCATAGGTCCGTCCGTCTGTCCGTCCGTCCGTCTGTCCACATTTTGGTGTTACCACTCTAGCACCCACAAATATTGACCAATCTTAACCAAACTTGGTCAAAACATGTATGACCATAAGTTCTCGGACGAGTTCGATTTTGGCTCAGACCGGGCAAGGAAGTCCGGAGTTATCTGCCCTTGAATGTCAAAAATGGCTAGTTTTGACTTTGTTACCACTCTAGTATCTACAAATATTGACCAATCTTTAGCAAACTTGGTCAAAATATGTATGACTATAAGTTCTCGGATGAGTCCGATTTTGAGTCAGATCGGACTAGGAAGCTTGGAGTTATGTGCCCTTGAATGTCAAAAATGGCTAGTTTTGACTTTGTTACCACTCTAGTTTCTATAAATATTGACCAATCTTAATCAAACTTTGTCAAAATATGTATGACCATAAGTTCTCGGATGAGTTCGATTTTGAGTCAGATCGGACTAGGAAGTCTGGAGTTATGTGCCCTTGAACGTCAAAAATGGCTAGTTTTGACTTTGTTATCTTAATCAAACTTTGTCAAAATATGTATGACAATAAGTTCCCGGATGAGTTCGATTTTGAGTCAGATCGGACTAGGAAGTCTGGAGTTATGTGCCCTTGAACGTCAAAAATGGCTAGTTTTGACTTTGTTACCACTCTTGCATCTACAAATATTGACCAATCTTAATCAAATTCGGTCAAAATATGTATGACCATAAGTGTTCATATGGGTTCGATTTTGAGTCAGATCGGACATGGAAGGCTGGAGTTATGTGCCCTTAAACGTCAAAGATGGCTACCACTCTAGCATCTACAAATATCGACCGATCAAGACAAAACTTTGCCACAATGTTGGTAACCATAAGATCTTGGATGACTTTCATTTTCAGTGTGTTTGAAGTAGGAAGTCTGGAATTATGTGCCCTTGAATTTGACAAAATTGCTGTTTTCGACTTTGTTTACAATGTAGCATCTACATTTATTGACTAATCAAGACAAAACTTGGCCACAATGTTGGTGGCCATAAGACCCAATGGATGAGTGAAACTTTCAGGTTGATTTGACTAGAAAAACCAGAGTTATTGGCCCTTGAATTTCACAAAATTACAGTTTTCGACTTTATTTTCACTCTAACAATATATTGACCAATAAAAAAAAATTCGACATAATGTTGATGAGAATATTTTTATCAGAACAGAGTTATGTGCCCTTGACTGTGATAAAATTGTTGTTTTCTTCCACTTTGTTTTTACTGTAACAGCCACAAATATTGATCATTCAAGACTATGAAAGCAGTTTTCAGCTGGATCATAATCTCGCATCTTAAATCATGTGCTTTAACTTGACAACATTGTGACTTTCTTTCTATCTAGGTTCAGGTGAGCGATTAAGGACCATCATGGTCCTCTTGTTTATCGGTTGATTTTTCAAAAATCAAACATGTCAATCTAATACGTGACATCTGTCCACATTCTCTGCTTTAAACCGAACTCAAATTGGTCCAGTAATTACAAAATTATTGAAGATTTTCTGAGAATATTGTATCACATGATTATCCACCGTGTCCATGCTGGTCTCAAATGCCATAAGGTCACATTTTTCAGATCCGTGCTCTGTTCTATTTTTGCTCAACAGAGGAACTTCGAAATTGAAATTACAGACACAACTTCGACTTATTGTCTTTACTTTTCAGTCACAATACAGAGCAAACACACTGGTTAGATCCTAGACTCTCAAAGAAACAGAAAAATGACCTGAAAGAAGATGGTAAGTTTTAACTACTTTCTTCAACCCTTTCCCAAACAAGACCCGATTTAGATGTGTCTAATATAAATGACTTGGGAAAACATTGTGACAAAAGGAGAAAATGCTGGTAACCAGTATTTTCTCCTTTTGCCTCAGTATTTTCTGTGCTATATCATACACAAATCGTATCTACCCTCATATATTTTGTCTCCAAGACAACTTTGGTGTTTGGGAAAGGGTTAATCGGCATTTTCTGTGGTTATGGATTACATTTTACAACTAAAAAGTAATTTCTATGATATGGTCAAATTTCAGAGCAGCCCATCTTTTCATCAATGTGCCTCCATTTAAGATCATCTCTTATTTTCGGAGCTAAACTTGGCTCTCATATCTCTTTGTCACAGTTACATATATATGCTTATTCAAGATGGTGTGAATGCTTGATATTGTAGAAGGCATTCTGTGAGATGTAATTCTCAAATTCATTTTCCCACAGTGTTGGTTGATCGAATTAGTTATAGTAGACTTGGTGAGTGCTCCCTACCCTTCATATGTAACCCTAGTTCAATACTCAACCATTAGCTTAACAATTTATATATCAACAGCTCTTTTAAACTTGTATACCCTCGATTTATTCTGTAAAATCATTCCCATGTTAACTGGATTAATCAGTTTAATTCAAGAAAGGGATGTTTTTTAGATATCAATTATAGATAACACTAATGAAATACTGAGTCGTAAAAAGTAGATTGGAATAAATAAAGGGTTCTGGCATTATCAACTTGTATTTTGAGATATATCAAGCTGGAAAATGAAACTTTTATGTTAATTCTAGTAGAAGCAGAGTTAGTATTGAACCAAAGGGAGATAAATGATAAGCAACTTTAAAAAAAAACCTTACACAGTTGTTTCCCTTTATTTTGCTCAATGCTATTTCTTCATTTGTGTGTCCTGTACTCAACTGCCAGCAAATGTCTTCGTGTTCTCTTTATCCTATCTAGGAATTCAAATGATCAAATAAGCCTAAAAGCCTTGGTTTTAATGTGTCGATTTGAAGTAGATTGGGACAAGAATGAGGGAACAGAAATGAATGTAGAAAAATATAGTATTTGAAATATTTAGACAAAGGAGAAAATGCTTGTTTTAACATGCATTTTCATGGTGCCTAAATATTTTCCCAAGTTTTCTGTATTAGAGAAATCTAAAACCAAGATGTTTTCACGCTGATCTAAATTCGGATTGAGAATTTAGATTAATATTTGAATAAATAGACTATGTAGACAAATAAATTTGTTCCGACTTTACCACTCCATTAAACTTGTAATTGAGGCAATAAATGGATTTCATTACATAATGATGTAAACTAATGTAAACAAGTTTATAACTTTAGACTTGTCCAAGCTCTTAATGGTTATCATAAGAACAATTGAAGGTCCAATAAAAGGGACAAACAAGGGGATCATTAACCCTTTACCATATGATCAAAATTTTAGACTTGTCCAAATTTAAAGATGTAGCAGACAACATGAAAAAGTGCTTAGAATTTTACATTCTTCTTTGTTTTTGTGTAGAAAACATTGTGGGAAATGAGGAAATTGCTTTTCAGAAGCAATTTCTTCATTTTCCACAATGTTTTCTGAAGCCTTTTATTTTGAAGGGCGTCTAGAGGTGTCACTGTTTGGGAAAAGGGTTGACCCTCTCCCCAAAACAAATTTAGTTTTCACATGGAACATCTTCGAAAACATTACTGGAAATGAAGGAACTACTCTTTCCAGTTTTGCCTTCTTCCATCCATCATTTATTTGTTTTTCCCGTTCATGTAGATTTCAGCTTTAAGTTAGGAATTTGGTAATTTTACACTGGAAATGCATTCAATTTGATCCAGTGTTGAATTTTCATGTCCAGGTAAGGGAAAAAGAGACAATACTTGACCATTTGATCCAAACCCCCAATTTCTTTGATTTCATACCCTACCCAAGAAATCTTTCTCTCTTTATGCACAACTTTAGCTCCTTGAATTTTATAAAAGATATGAAAATATTAGAGCATTTTGAAAAATGCATACTTTGCCATCAGTTATAGCTTAAAAGCAATACTTTATGAGATGAATTTATGCATATATTTATATGCATTCTAGTACTTTTGTAATCAATACTTCCTCGGAAAGGGTAAAAGTTAAAATAAATTTGGGCTATTAGAGTAATCCAGTTTGAGTCGTTAAATGATGTCAAAGTTTAGACAAGAGAAGATGTAATAACTAATTTTGATGTTTGAGGACTATAGAATGGAATAGAAGATAAATATGCTGTATTTCTTGACACTATTTCTCAAAGGTTAGTTTCTTAGTAGTAGCTTATTATTATAACCTAGATAATGTACTTTGCTTACATTTCTTGTGTTCCTTTATAATCATTCTTCAGTTTGGAAAATTCTGAGGCGTGTTCTTTAGAGCGATATTTCTTGAGATTTCTTAAGATGTTTTAGGATAAAGCGTTCTTTAAAGCAAGATTTTAAGACTCCTAATGGGAGGCGCCTTTACCCTACACTTCATGCGGAACCCCTGGGTTAACTCTGAAGAAACAATATAAGAGAGAATTGACCTAGTTGTTCCGAATGCCCCAAGGTACCATTGTAATGCTCCATACTTCATACAAATGATGTCATCATGACGTCCAAATGACATCATCATTACGTCATTTGTATGAAGTATGGAGCATTTGGAACACCTCGCTCAGAATCTAAGTCTTAAAAACGTTTTATCTAAAATACCTTAAAAAATCTTCGAAATCTCGCTCTAAAGAATGTGACTCTGGTGTATCTGTGGCTTTATGTGAATGCTGTTAAGTTTCATTCATATCAACCATTCACGATAAGTACTTCGCTTTGATTTGAAACTTTTAAAATATCTCAATACAATTCATTGGGGAAGAATTGCAATGACTTGAAGACCTGAGAAGATGCTTTTGTATGAATTGCAACATCTATGAGGATTATCAAGATAAAATGCACTAAATAGCTAAGAACCAATCATGTAGATTTGAAACTCGTGCTTGTTTTCTCACTAATTATACAACTATGAAAGAGTGTATCATGGCTTTTCATCGAAAAACCTTGTAACTGCAGCTTGTTTTAAGCTGCAGCTAAGTGGTTTTCGATGAAAAGCAGAGATATGTTATAAGCATTATGTAAATGACAAAGGAAATATGAGCTGATGATGCTAATGACTTCCTCTGAACAAGGAATCATGCATTAATTAAGCATGTTGACTAATTGGTAATTAAGCACTCTTTTTGCACTTTCTGTGAAACATTCACATACATTAATTAAACGGCTTGACTAATTGGCAATTCATTACTGCTTTTGTACTTTCTGTGAAATGTTCACAGTTTCAGATCGAGTGACTGGTCCCAATTGATGGGGTGGGGGTACAGATAATGAAGAAGATCTTGAGAGAATATGAAATCTTTATAAATATTATTGTATGTTTATTGCATAAACATGAAATCTCTCCTAAAAGTGATAGATCATTTGAGGAAAAAGAAGAAATGCTTTTAACCATTTTAACGGAATAATTTGCAAGTTTTTCATCGAGTAAGGCAATATATTGTCACTTTGAAACAAAAAACATGTAAATGTAGCTTGTTTTAAGCTGCAGTTCTGAGATTTGTGTTGAAAAGCATGCAGCAATGAGTTGCTGATGAGGTTGAGTAATTCTTTACAATTTTGAAGGGTCTAATCTCACAAATATCAGATGAAATTCATCACATGGAGTTAAAACAAAGAATTGTTAAGCTTATCTTTCATTACAAAACACAAGTTTTTGTTCCAAGATAAACTGTAAGATAAGACTGGGTTAACCTATACTAAAGCATGTGGTATCCACCCTAGGTTTACCTTTGATTAACGACATGCTTATCCAGCGGTTACCCAATTAATGTCAGGTTAGACCATGATGGATTTTACCCTTGTCATGCCGGAGAAATAACCTTTGCCTCACGCCAGAGAATTAACCTGTGAAAAGTTTTTTGGTAGATAGCGCCATGCCATGTTGATATTTCATGTAAATTTTCATCAAAATCCTTCAAGGTTAAATATTTGAGTCTTAGAGTTGTTCAACTTACTAGTTGGGCCACGACCTTAGCGCAGTTGGTAGCGAATCTGCCTCTCATTCGAGATGTCCCGGGTTCGATACCTGACCGCGGCAAATACCCTTTTTGACAAAAATGTCACCCACCAATGGGTTTGAAATCGTTAACATAAGTGGGCGAGCAGCTGGAGGATCGGTAAGGGTGTTGTGGTTGTACTTGTTTGAGAAACAACAGGAATCCATGGGTAGGTGCTCCAGCCGCGGCGATATGACCCTGGCAGTTGAAAACGGCGTAAAACCCCAATAAACTCAAACTCAACTTACTAGTTAGGTCAGCAGATAGACAAGTTGATGCCTATTCAATGGAGCTGTATTATGTAAAATGATATTTCAAGGGCAGCTCCTATGATTCATGTCCGATTCTGAATTCTATTGATAAATTATCATAAATCAAACTGGCAAATTAAAAGGAATGCATCTGACAATCGGGTTGACATGCACAATTTGGTATTTTGATTGGTTCCAAGCCAAACACAATAAAGACAAGTGATGCCAGGTTTGATGGGGTTTGATGGTTCTAAATGTCATCCCATGCAGGCAGAAAAAACAAAAGGAGATAGTTCAATCCCTTTACCATATGAAAAACTGTAGAAAGCAGAGGTTACCACAGACAACAAAAAGATAGGAATTGTGCAATATAGCACAGAAAATATTGAGGCAAAAGGAGAAAATGATGGTTATCAGCATTTTCTTCTTTTGCCTTAATGTTTTACAATGTATTGCCGGTTTTTGTAGTCGAAATGCCCCATTGTTTATGATTTGGATAGTCAAAATTCCCCATTGTTAGTGATAGAGTTAAGGCTAGAAACATGCTGATATAATACAAGACATTATCTGTGAATCTCTTTTGTCTTGACACTCAGGAAGCTGTAGAAAATATGGCATCATTGTTGGTCGACCTTAGTGTTTTTCTCGATGTAAGTCTACAAATCATTGGTTACAACATACAGGAAAGAGACAAAAAGACTTTGGAAACTATCGTGGAAAATGAAATTGTGGTCTGGAACATCTTTGAACTTTGGCATGTCCTAAATTATACTATCTGGTAATTGGTAATGTTCTTCAAACCCTATATTTTGGGAACTCATTGGAATCATCTCTGTAAATGAATCTGCAAATTTATTTAGATTCAATTATTTGTCACCACAAAGAGAAAAAAATAGAATAAAAAAAGATATAAAGGGGAAATAGCTGAGTTTTTAGACCTCTTTCCACTCAACTTAAAACAGAAGAATTTTAGAGAATTGATTAATTTGGTTGCTGCAGAGTATTTTAACCCTTTCCCAAACAAGACCTGGTTTTGACGTCCCAATTAAGAAAGGCATGGGAAAACATTTAGGCAAAAGAAGAAACTGCTGATAACCAGCAGTTTCTCCTTCTGACTCAATATTTTCTTTGGTATACTTTATACAAATCCTATGGTTTTCAATCTTTATTTTGTCGTCTGCAGCAGCTTTGAAATTGGAGCACCCTGAAATTTTGTCGTTTGGGAAGGGGTTAAATCAGAGATTTGAACCCTGGGGCATCTTTAAGGATGCATCTCTTTGTTTTGTCCCCGACAATTGGGCTAATAACCTTTAATTATCTAGTTTGTGACATCTGGACTGGTTGAAGGATAAAATGGAAGAGAAAATAAAAACTGATGAGTTGCTGGAATTGTTGGGAGATGGTAGAAATACCATAGACATGTGACAGAGAGGCATTAAAAATACCCTTTGTTTCCAGTTTAATTGATTAAAGCTACTATTTCCCAGATTTTGGACCAAAATTTGTCAAAAACAAACGAAATGTACACTTTTTAAGCTTTATATGACCTGATGAAATGATTACGACAAACTATTGAAGCAACGACTCATTTTTTTCGCAATTTGATACCGAATTCATGAAGCGATGTCGAAAGTAGGTCAAAAACAATAGGACCTGCGACTTCCTTAAATGACGTCACAACATACATGATGACGTCATATTGAAATTCAAGCATGAATCTCGTTTGAATCTTGGTCCGCGCTGTATATTCATGCCTGACAGTTAAAAAATAAATTCAACCGCATCTGAGACGGGGTTGAATTTTGGTTTGGATTCTCCCTAAATTCGGCTATCTCTCTTATAATTTCGGCTCAATCTCTGTCTGAATTGCATATTATTAACCATTCTGAGGTGGCCAATACAAAAGTTTTGCATATCTTTTCAAAAAATTTCATTTTTTGCAATTAGACCATCTGTTACCATCACCCTTTAAGGATTCTTTCAGCTCTGAAATCTTTTTAGCTAGACTGTTAGATAAATAACAGCTGCTAGGTAAAAGGTGTTAAAGTTGCAAGAATACTCCTGTCTTATAATGAGGTCACAGAATGCATGAAAACTCATTATGTGTGCATCTTGATGCATCATGCATGCACCTTACTGCAGCAGATGTCAATCAGTTAGACTAACCCTTTCCCACAAAATACTAACTTTAACCCTTTCGTTTGCAAGCGCGCTTTAAAGCGCCGTTCAAGAACGCCTATACTGTTTAGGGGGGCATGGGCTTTTAAAAGCATTTTTTACACTATTGAAGTTATTACGACACCGGAAATATTGCGCAGTATTGTTATGTTCTCGTAAAATGTGAAGAAAAATGAAGTTTTTGGGTTTGTATGAGCTGTAACGATGGTCAGGAGGGTTCAAAATTCTGCAGAAGAGGTCCGGCGAATCACCATGTCAGTGCCAGACGATGATGATGGTGATTTCCTTGATTTTTGGGGGTAAAAAGATGATTTGAACATTAGAAATGTTTCAGAGACTTCGAATAGTGACTCCGATAGTGATTCCAATAACCCTAAACCGAATCCAGTCCAAAATCGTAGGGGTGGGGGGTGGTCGGGGGTCGTGGCAGGGGGCCGGACAGGGGTCATGGTGCTAGAGGTCAAGATTTTGATGAGATGCAAATTTTCTATCAGTTACTTATCACATTGTTAAAGGAAATTGAATAACCTTTCCAATGATATATAGGTTTATGGGTATTCTGCTAGTAAAATCTATTTATTAAGCATGTGTATACATGAAGTGCTTGGAAATAGGGAAAAAGTCATTTCTGGGAAATAATTCTGCAAAGGAAAGGGTTAAGACTGATCTAATGTGAATGTAGTGTAACTATGCTTCTGTGTTCAAGTCACAAGAAGGCTCTGTCTCAGATTGAAGTCGTACAATGTATGTTTACCCATTATATGTGCATCTTGATGCACCATGCATGCACCTTACTGCAGCAGCTGTCAGTGCATGTGATTAAACACCCTGATTGTTTATCAGGGCTTGAAGACAAGATAATGCCAAAATTTATGTAAAATCCAGATTGTTCATTCAGAGAAGATACGATATTATGACAGTAAGTATCAAAACAACAATTTATGCTCCTTGTAATATTTTAAACATTTGTGTTCTTTTGTCATTTTACGTCCATTTTCATAGAATATAATGACATTCCAATCAAACATTTAAAACTTTTTCAGCTGATGCAGATCTTTATGTATTATAAAAGTACATTTTTTCAATTATATAAGATAAGATATCTTCCATGAATTGCTGTTCATAAAAATGTTTTGAAGTTCAAGGTCAGCAATTTGAATGTAGCAGATTTTATGGGGTGCTAATGGAAAGGGCTAGAAATTTCTGGAGCATAATCGAAAGTAACATCTTGCATTTTCATCTTGCATTTTCAAGATAAGAGTAAATTAATGTCTTCTTGCGTCTTTGTTGCACAATGTGCATCTGGGAATTTCGGAATTCCTTGTCAAAATGATAAACGTAAGAACAAAGAAAAGATGCGAAAATGACAAAATATTTTTCAGACAAGCAAAAATTTGTAGACAGTAATGAGCATTCTGTGAGCAAAAAAATACTAAAGCTGCACCAGAGCGACTGATAAGATAAATTGATACCTTTTTAAAAGGAAAATTATCATTTACAGTTGATCAAACCCTAAGTTGTGGGTACTCATTTGAATTGTTGTCGGTACTCATTTAAATTGTCTCTTCGAGACAATTCAAATGAGTACCCACAACATAGGGTTTTGAGGAGTAAATCACAGTGCTAGATAGTCATCTTTTCATCTTATCTAGATCTATGCTGCACCAGCCATATTAATATTTTGTCTGTCTACATCTGATATAGTGCTTGATGCATGAAAATATTACTCACATGTGATAATGGCCTTGACAAGTATTGGGAATCTTCCTTTCCAAAGCGTCAATTTGCATCTTTCAGAGCAATCACTGTTGTGAAAAAGCATATTCCATGTGCAACTAGAGTCCTTTATAAGTTTATGGTGAAAGAATATTTCCTGGAATTTTGAACTTGGTTAATTTCTTCAGTCTCCAATTAACTGTTTGTCATGTACCCTGAACTTGAAATTCAATTGATATTAAACCATTTTGTCCATAGGACCCCACATGATAGGGATAGGTTTTGCGTGATGTTCTGTATGTCAGAACTTAACGTTACATAACTTGTAGCTCTGCATAATTCTATATTTTCTATATTTTATTTTAAGCTGTTATAAAAAAGATACCCTTCTTCAAAGGTTATAAGCTCAAAAATTAGTATGAATACTTGAATTTCTTTGTATATTTCTCTCACTGAAACCTCCTGTCTCTTCCATTATTATGACCTGTATGATGTGTTTTGGCATAATATTGTGTATGTCATAACTACCAATTTGTACCAGCACATAAATCCCTCATAACTCCAATCAAACAGGCAACTGTACGGCAATAAAAAACAAAAGAAGGTTTTCATGGTGGAAGAAAAATGTATAGTCAAGGTTTTCTGTAATAAACCTGGTTATAATCTGTTTGCTTATTTTCCCTATACTGAAAGTATCTCGAATGTGCAAAGAAAATATAGGGGTTGCATGTTAACTGTTTTAATTATATGTTCATTGTAACACTGGTCTATTTCTTCATATTAATTTAGTGTTTAATACAGGACTATATTTTTGGATGAAAACTAAGTCATTTAATATTTCATAGATTCTTTCAATGCTTCCTGCAAGCATGACTTTCTTCACTGCTGTTAGTCATTTGTCTGTTCCTGATGGTCAAAGGTAGATAGATTCCATTCTCTGCAACCCTTTCTGACAGTTGTTTCCATGTTATCTTGTGCCTTCACCCAGAATGTTTCCACAAACTGGTAATAGATTATTGGGCAATGGAAATAAAGGCACACAACAACAAAACAAATTGTTTCATCTCACAATTTATTGTTTCATAGAAAGATAAAATTTCTGCTCCATGCAGCTTTGAGTGCATTATAGAACACAGTGTATCTCAGCTACAGTGTTCGGGGAAAATAAACAAATCCAATTAAATTAATTCCAGGTCTGTTATTTGTTGAATGAACTTCAGTTTGAGCAAAGCTGTCTTTTATTGTGTTCCAGTTCTATCAATTAACCTGATGCATGGTTCCTAAATGCAGATGTACTCTCTGACATCTAACTCTGCTCTAATTTGCCTTTACCATACAATACCAATGCATTGTACAGACATGAAACAGATTCCAACACCTTTCTATCTGCATTTCAAAGCTCAATAGCCTATCAACTCACTTCTTAACATTTCCCATATCAATAGCTTAAATGTTACCCAATTTCAAGATCAACCTTTTAAAGAATCATACTTAGGTCCACATCATCGAAAGCATCTATACTTAGCATTTAAAGATTTGCTTCTGCAGTATGATTGTGTCCTTTCAACAGCTTTGGTAAAGTTGTCATATAAATTAACATGGTAAAAAGCCCACATAGTTTTCATGATCCTGAATTTATATTGACAAAGGAATCTCCAGAGACGGTACTGTTTCTGTTTGCACTTCTATCTTGTCATCGAAATACCAAATACCAATATAATGTTGGTATCATGTACAATTTGACTTTTGAACTATATATGTGTTTGATCTTGATATGTTTACATAATCTTGGGTTACCAAACTCATTGATCATATGGACTTGTGATGAAAAATACCCACCTAATTTGTGTGACCTGTAAGCTAAACTAAGAATAGATTCTCAGGAGATAGTACCATTAATGTTATAGGTGTTTATTTCCAAGTAATTGTCATCAGTATCAAATGAGTATATCAATGTCACGGACGCCACAAATTCTTATTTGTTAAAGATATAGCTTGGGCAATGGTTAAGCAATGTCACTGTGTAGCAATGACACATTATAGGCCCTTGGTTTCAAGTCTCATCCAAGACTAAGAGAGAGTATGTTAATTATTTTGGAGGTACACTCTGTATGCAGTTGAAGGTCATAGGTCATAATACTTAATTATAACACTGCCAGTCACTGTAATGTGTCAGTAATTTCCTCATGCTATTTAGCACTACAAGGCCACAGTGGTTAATTGACCAACTGACCAATTAGACAGTGCCAAGAAGAGAATGTAAGAATATTCATTAATTGGTTCAGCAAACAACAAGTGTTCATAATTACCAGACAAAATGAATATGTTTGTGTGTGCCAATTTCTACTTATTATGACGCATGCAGCTTATTAGAAGCTCATACTAATTGATATTCTTTGGCATTTTGTGTGTTAATTAAGATAACTTTGATCTGTATTTTGATGTTAATATCAGAAAAAAATATTAATCTAGATGTTTATTGAACTGTTTGCTTTACTGTCTTGTATCTGTCTGCCTCTTGCTCTCCTTCCTGAATAATTGTATAGAACCCTTGCCAAGGTATATAGAAATAGCTGTCTGCCCGTGTGTGAGACCGTCAGTCTGTCATTTAAATAGAACTATTTTTAAACAGCTTTCAGGTATTTGATTAAACAAATGGTGGAGGAAGTCCATTATCTAGAGATGTACATGAATGTTTTCAATGGTTCTCAGGTCTTTCAGGGGAGATAATTCAACTGCATTGGTGCTGTTGGCTGGGTATGAATCTTCTCCATCGAAGCTCTTGTTTTGCTCAAGTTTTTGCAGAAAAAGTTTTACTTTCTGTTTGATAACCTTCAGAAGCAGAAACAATCCACTGACTTACTGACAGCATTGTCTAAGGTGACTCACAAAAATACATGTCCAGGTAATTTTGGGCTTTGTGTATAAAAAACTACCTCTTTATAATTTCTTTATCCCCAGGAATCTAGTGGTTTGTGAAGACATGTGATATGGGTAGAATAAATATTTATCTACTGGCTATGCACAATACATTACCCCCCATCTGTTGGTGATGACAAGTAAACAGGGACTCTCTTATTTTTTCAGCTTTTTGATCTTGATTAACCCTTTCCCGAACGGCCAAAATTTTTACTTTTTCTACTTGAAAGACACTGAAAACAACATAATAGAAGTTGTTAAAGATAAGATATGTATAGAATATGGCATAGAAAATATTGAGACAAAAGGAGAAACTGCTGGTTATCAGCAGTTTCTTCTTTTGTTTCAATATTTTCCCAAGCCTATTCAATTAGGGACGTCAAAACCAGGTCTTGTTTGGGAAAGGGTTAAATAACACATACTTTATTTTTGGAGCCTTTTCATCAAGAATGGAATAATTGTCTAAGCATAATTTGAAAACAAGTCTTACTAAAACTGTATCGTTCTGGGATTCAAATGAAATGGCCAATATTGGTAGTCAAGTGGGACAAAATTTGCAAGAGCCTATAATGTGGCAAGTTTCAAAGTACTCCAAGAATTGGCAGAGTTATGCCAAACATAAATTTTAATCAAAAGGCTTACTGAAAGGAGATAATCCTGAAGACTTCAAGCCTATAAAAGATGTCTCATGTGAGATACAGTATAATATAGTTAAGCACCATAGACTCTCCAAATGATTCTATTTACAACTTAAAAAATCTTGGTAACAGTGCCCAAAGCTCTATGACAATCATAAAGTTTTGTTTTGAATTTTCTCTTCAATTATGGTGGATTAAGTATGCATAGCTTTAATCTGTCCCATAAAATAAAATTATGCTTTGTAGAGGGTAGTTTTGCCAATGGAAGTATGATATAAGGGAACATGAAAGGGTTACAATATTAAACTGAATCCCAAGTAGTACCAACATGAACCAGCAATTAAAAGTTTGATAAACCTCAGAGAGCAAAAACTTTAAAAGCATTATGGTTAAAAAAAGAAGAAACATGTTCAAGAAACTTTATAACGATTTTAGTAATTCATCTTGGTCAAAACCATTTGATTTTTAGGGAATAATTGCCTGTTTCAAGAAAAAAAAGATGTTTGAGACCTAGTGTTTTGGCTTGTTTTAAACATGATATTTGTCTTCTAGCAACAATACAATAGATGTATTCTAACTGAATATTGTAACCTGAAAAACTGTTGAAAACTAGGTAAAGCACAAGTTTAATTATATTTTCAAGCTGACATTTGTTTATCCTGGTGTAGAAGTGAGTCACTGATGTTGATGATATCAGTCAGATAATGTTGAGTGATTTGTTCATTATTGCCAGCTTCACCGGCCAAGTTTTACAGGCTGCGGTGTGCACTTGTCTGCACTTTTGTGTGATATTTAGTCTGTTCCTAAGGGCTTATTGGGTAGAAAATATGAAGGGAAATGAAGAAATTGCTTGTCAGAAGCATTTTATTCATTGCCCACAATGTTTACCTATGTTTTCATCTTGTAGGGCGTCAAAAAGTGTCATTTTGTGGTAATGGGTTAAATTGTTATCCTGTACAAGGGAAAGCAGTTTTTGCTAATTTTGTATAATAAGACATAAATTGACAAATTACTTCTTAATCACAGTTTTATTCAAATAAACAAAAAAAGTCGGCAACATAATTAGGAACATATGGGCTGAGGTATTTCTAGAACTTGACTTTTATTACATACTTAAATTTTGTAAAGACTTAATGATGTCCACAACAAATTGTGTATTTTTAAAGCCAAACCCCCAAAAAGAAAGAAGCTTTGATGGAAAATTTCCAATTACTACCAGAAATTTAACCCTTTCCCAAACAAGACCTGGTTTTGACGTCTCCTAAAGAAATGGCTTGGGAAAACATTGTGACAAAAGAAGAAACTGCTGATAACCAATTCTATCTTAACCCTTTCCCAAACGACAAAATTTTAGGGTGATCCAAAGTCAATGCTGCCGCAGACGACAAAGTGGTTGTGGATAAACACAGGGTTTGTGTATATTTTAGCACAGAAAATATTGAGACAAAAGAAGAAACTGCTGGTTATCAGCAGTTTCTTCTTTTGTTTCAATGTTTTCCCAAGTCTTTTCTGTTAAGGACGTCAAAACCAGGTCTTGTTTGGGAGAGGGTTAAACAAGGTCCATTTGTCATCTGCAGCAGCTTTTGAAATGGAAATTTTGAAAATTTGCAGTTTGGGAAAGGGTTAAGAAGAATAAAGACAGATAGCTGTGATGTGTCACATGGAATGTAAAATCACACTCGAAAATACTTTTAATTCAAAGACTAAATAAAACTGAAAATACTTTTCCAGGATCTGCATGTCAAGAGTTATAATCATGTTTCATGCTTGGTCTAGTATTTTTATGTCACTTGCCCAGAACATGAAATTTATTGTTTGTTAATGATTTCACAAAAAAACAGATGTAGTGTGGTAGTTTCTTTGGGTTTCTGTCATTTCTTTCAACATTGAATTTGATATATCAGACTTGATCAGTGATTATTATGTCTTACATGAGTTTAGAGCTAATTTCACTAAACAATTAAGTTCCGTTGATTAAAGCACCTTGGTCTGCAATGCAGAGATGTAAGTGGAGTTAACCCATTACCAGACAGCAAAACTTTGGACTGTTCCAAATTCAAAGATGATGCAGACAACTTTTTCAAGTCAATATGATTCTATATCTTTTAGTCTTTTGGGGTAGAACACATTGTGCAAAATGAAGAAATTGCTTGTCACAAGCAATTTCTTCATTTTCCACAATGTTTTCCAAAGCCTTTATCTTGAAGATCGTCAAAAAGCGTCAATGTTTGGGAATGGGTTAAATAGATGTATCAAGCAAACTATGGGGGAAAAATTCCTGATTGGAAAAATGTGTCAACCGGAATTGGAAGATTGATAAGTAAATGTGCCCTTCAGTTACAACATTGTGTGATATGCTTGATAAAAAGTCCTGCATTCAGTCTCTGATGGGCTGTTAGTTGATTATATGAAGACAAACCATGAATGCAGATATTATAGGGTTATCTTGCAAAATGTAAGGGGAAATAATTTGATTGGAAATTTGTGTCAACAGGAAAAGGACTTTGATAAGGAAAAAATGTTCTGCTTCCATTTAATACTGCCTCACTGAGTGCATGATAAAATAATACCCCTTTAGTTGTCAATCGCTGACAAAATTTTTAATGTTTTTTTGATGAAAAGAGAACATTCCTGTTTTGGCATAGAAATAGACAAAGATCAGTCTGTATGTCTTATGTGCAGTCTGATCTTAGTCTACAACTCCTGCAAGCCTTTACGAAAGTACTCTTATCTCGGTAATAAATGCTGCTGTGATACAAGTCATATTTCTTGCATGATATAATGTCCTGCATTCACTCTCTGATCAGTAGTGAGTATTGTGTAAATCAATTCAGTAAATCTCTGATGAATGTTAATTCTGAGGGCAAAAATCATACAATTACAAAAAAGTGACAACTAGGAATAGGACATTGATAAGGAAAAACGCTCTGCTTCAATTTGAAACATGCCATATTGCTTGCATGATAAATCGTCGTTCATTCACTCACTGATGAGCGTTGAGCATGGAGTAAATTAAGCTAGGGGGCGGGCGGTATTGGGAAACTGTCAATGGATTATAAAGGATTTTTTTTGTGTGTCTGGAATGCTGACTTGGTGGTTTTTGTGGAGAAAAAAAATTGAGAAAAATGTGTCAAAAATATAACATTTGATTTGAATGTTTCTAATTGAGTGTGAAATATTTATTAAGAGAATTACTGGATTCTGGGATTGTTTTCAGAAAGTGACATTCTATCAGAACAAATGACTGATATGACTGAATGGAAAAGAAATCCTTATTGTATCATTATAATTTCAACCCTATGTTGTTGGTTTTCATTTGAATTGTCGAGATGAGACGATTCAAATGGGTACCCACAAATTTGGTTTAGATATACAATAAACGATATTTTTGGGTTTGACATTAGATAATACTTCTCTAATTCATTCATCTGTTCAATTTTTGGAAGTACAATTTTGTGCATTTTACTTCGAGCACAACAATTTAATTCCAAGAGCACTTAATTGAATTGGGGACATTGTTCTGTGTTAATTGGTTTCTAACTTCAATTGTGTTTAAAACATCCCCAATGAATTTTTCACAGGAATTAAAGATTTGGGATGAATTTGTTAACAGTGATATTCTAACATTTGTTTCGTGTTGATGAATGTATGGAATTGTTACTTTGTAATTAAGTAAAAACTTCTTAATTTCCTGGAAATTCAGCAAAATGTATTTTAGTATGTGGCAAAACATAACAGGAGTATTGATATCTCTCCCCAGTCTGTCCCACTGTTCGGATGTCTGTATGTCTAAATCTTCTGATCGGAACTTTGTTACATTTAAGAATGAAATAGAGTGAAATTTTTACAGATTTACTTCTTTAGTCACCTAACCTTGTGTATTTTGTAGGTTTTCCATATACAGCCACAGAAAGAGGATACTGTGCAAAAACATGTGTAAAATGTGACTATGTCAAACTTACCCATCCATTTCTCTAATCTTTGTAAAAGATCATACAAAGTAAAATTCAAACTGAACTCGAAAACTTTGATCACAAAATAATGATGGAGATTTTAGCCAGAACTTGTTAGCATAACTGTAAGCTTTGTTCTTGCCAAGTAATTGATACAGCATGATTCTATATAGTATATACATAAGTAATTGTTCTTCCTTCAATAATGGTATCATACCTGTAATTAAGAAAGGGCAGCAAAAAGTGCAATTCAACCACATGCATACTCCTAGCATACACTTCATAAATTTACAAGCAATGTATTAATGTTGGTCTGTTTATTTCGTTGCAGTAGGCTTTATTAAAGACAGTACTGCACAACAATTTGTTTTAAAATTTCCCCCAGTAACTGTTGTTGTCTGAAAAGTTGTTGGTAGTATCCTACAAAGACTAGTATATTTTGAAATATCTTACCCATGAGATTTGATTGTCAAGTACTAAAGAGGGTCAAACCTTCAGATGCCATTAGGTCAATCAATTTAGGGATATTGTTCCTTGTTAGTACCAATCATGGATTGCCCAGTATATTTCCTGACACCTGACAAAAGTAATTTGTGTATCACCAAATGAAGAATTATTCTGTCCATGGTGGATGAGCAGGTGGACTGAGTTTGTGGCTTGGATTGGATACATGTACTGTTCCGTCTGGTACAAGAAATGTTTTGCAGCATCAGTTACTGGAATACAGCTGAGAAATTTTGATTGCAGTATTAACCATCAATTTTTGAATCAATCAATGAATCAATCAATTACAATTGAAACTTGTATGTCACAAAATTGTTTCACAAAAGGCTTTTGTCTCCATTCTGTATGAAATTTTGCTTGACATCAGTTTTGGATGCTGTAGGGTTATATTGTGACATCTGTCATACAGATCTGACAACAAGACGATTATCAGTCAGCAGAACTAGGCTTTCCTTCCACCACCCCAAACTGATTGGAATTACTTTCTCTCAGAAAACCAGACTTTACCCAGACAACATGGGATAGCCCTTTAATAACTTGCATGTTAGAGTTCTGAATATTTGCAAGTGCAAAAGACACGGAACAAGTTAGCTGAGGTGCGTTATTTAGAGCGAGATTTCTTGAGATTTCTTAAGGTATTTTTGGATAAAGCGTTCTTTAGAGCAAGATTTTTAAGACGCTCAATGGGAGGCGCCATTACCCTATACTTCCTGCGGAACCCCTTGGTCAACTCTGTACAAACAATATAAAAGATATTTGACCGAGTTGTTCCGAACACTCCATAAATCATAAACCGCGGTGTTCCGAATGCTCCATACTTTATACAAATGACGTCATGATGACGTCATTTGTATAAATATGGAGCATTCGGAACAGCTCGGTCAAAGTCTCGGTCTTAAAAACGCTTTATTCAAAACTCCTTAAGAAATCATAAAAAATCTCGCTCTAAAGAACGCCGCGCCTCAGGTCATTGCTACAGTAAACTTACCAAGTCCCCATTTTTACAGGAAAATGAAACTATTTTAGAATCTTTGTGAAATGCAATCTGTTAACTTTGGAATATTCTACAAAAAATTCATCTAAGTCCATTGTAAAATGTTTTAAAAGTTTCACTAACAAAATATTTTGATGCCCACTTGCCAGTGATAATAGCTTGGTTAATGTTGTGGAATTCTTGGGTGGTTGAAAAAAATATGCTGACTTTGACCTAAAACTAGATGCAGACAAAGAATGATAGTACAAGAAATGAGGCAAAAAATGATAAGAATATTAACAAGAAAAAGTCTCATGATTTGTTTACAATCAGGGGAAAGAATTTCTTTGTACCAGGAAGAAGACAGAGATATGGCTCAGAAGAGCTAATTATATCATAAAATTATAGTGTTTCTCGTTTGATCTTTCATTGGTTTAATCTGCCACTGAACATTCAAAGATTCTCATGTGTGTAGGCTTTTTAATGCCCTGGCTCTCATGTTATATGGCTTCTTGTTTCTAGTTTCATTGTCTGTCTTTAAATACATTTTGTTTCTTAACTTTTCTCATAAACAATGATACTAAATGTACAGTCAATCTTGCTCATGCGACCACGTGCATTAAGCGACTTTTTGTTTGAAGCGACCACTCTCAGGTCCTCCCGATGAAATTCCTTCTTTAAATTGTTGCATTAAGCGGTTTTCCCCTAACGCGACCAGCGACCGGCATTTTTGGGGCCCTCAAACAATGAAATGTTATTTTAAGCGACCGTCCCACATTACTGATCATTTAGGAAAGGTGTCGAAGGTATGTAATCGATATGAAAGCTGTGAAATTGCCCTAATTAACAGCAATTTAGTCACCTGTGAAGTCAATCAAAACTGTTTAATGAAATGACAGATTGCGTTTTGTTTGTTATGCAATCTGGATTATCGTAATTGATTTGGAATAATGTTCCCCATATAATCTGTTTATACTTTGATCAGAATTCAATAATAATATTGGATGGCAAAACACGGGGAGATCATGTCTTATCGGTGATAATAAAGTCTGGCCTATCGAGTATGCGTTATTTAACCATATAAAGAGGAAGATCTAAAGTGAAAATATTTTTGTTCGATTAAATTTAAGAACAAAATAAATCAAGTCACCTTTGAAACAAATAAACAAAAGGAAATAGAACTGTAATGTTTACCAAAAAATCGGGAAAATGAAACTGAAATTAATCACCCAGAGATGGTGAAATAATATCTTGTATGTCATTAATTCTTTCATTTCTTTTCACAAGTTGACTAATTCAACGATTTTTCCCTAAATCAGAGATAGATTTCCTTTAACTTAACAATAAATTGATCTTTCATACCGTTGGTCGTTATTCAATAGCCCTCTTTTCCAGAAGTAGAAATGTTGGATAAACATTGTGTGCAAGGAAGAACTCGCATGAAAAGTTAGACATTGTATTCAGAGACCGTTTTGTTAAGCGACCGCTTTTGGAATTTCCCAAGGGTGGTCTCTTAATACAAGATTGACTGTACATGAATTAAAGCTGAATCATATTTTGTTTCATTTTTGACAATTTCAGCATTCATAATATCTGATAAAGACTTGCTTTGTACTGACACACTAGGTTTAACTAATCATGAAAGAAGTTTGACATGAGAGTTATACAGAAAATAGGAAATTGATTATTTAATGATAATGGTAAAGGCGGTGTTTCTTTTTCCATCAAATTCAATGTTGTCAGAATGCCAGGGAATATGCTTGGCTTATTAGTTAATCAGAGAAAATTACAAATATATGTTATTGATAGGATATTGTGTGGGCGAAATAGAAACCTGTTAATCCAGTAGGAATGTAATTCAATGTGAAATTGTACAGATGGTTTTTCAAACAGTCACTTTGAAACTAAGAACAAGTATAACAAAATAAATGTGGAATGTATTCATTAAAGGACCTTAGGTGATCATGAAAATAAAACTGGTGTGCCATTGTGTTTGTGAAGGATATTTCTGACAATATACAGCTTTAATGATAGTAACATTGTTCATGATTGACAGTCCTTGCAACTTCTTGAACATCTAATAGTAGCAGAACAATGTCAGAGCCATGGTGTTGATTCAGGGTGGGGGAACTTTACTTGCGCAGTGTAAAAACACCCTCTGGATGATCCTAGAGGCCGAGGAGAACTCCTCCAAACCTACGACCCCACCTCCAAACTGGCGGGACAGCGGGGGTGAGGATAGCGGGGACGAGATATCCCTGCTTAGTGATGGTACCATTACCCCACCCACCATTCCCGGCATTGGTTGTTTGGGGATTGGTAGGGAAATTGAGGGGAGGGATTGTAAATGTAAGGTGGTCTTCAAGCACTGTAAAGGTAAGTTGGTCTATTGATTGTATTGTCAAATCTTCCCCAGAAAGCCACAGAACTGTTCAGGCTTTGTGTTAATTATGTAATTTGAAATTACCATTACCCCACCCACTAATCCTGGAATTGGCCGTCTAGGAATTGGAAGGGAGAAAAAGTGCAGGGATCGCAAGTGTAAGGTGGTCTTCAAGCACTGTAGAGGTAGGTCCAGCTAAAGCTGGGTTGATGCAGACACCCAAATGCACAAACTTCAACATATTCAAGCTTAAAGTAGTCCACCTCTAATGAGGTTCATGTGACATCAGAATTTTTTCATGCAACAAGGTACATTGTTAAAAGATTGGTTATGTATCCTAACTTATTCATTTGGCGGTGGAACTTTCCCCTGTTGAATGTTTATGACATTGTGCAAGTAATTCCTAATTCAAACATGGCAAGAATCTTATAAGGGGTGTACTACCTTAAACTTATTCAAGCTTAAGTTGGATGTTTTGGCTGCACGAAGTGCTCAAGGTGAGCTATTGTGGTCGCTTTTTGTCCGTCGGTGTCCGTCTGTCTGTCCGTCTGTCTGTCCATCTGTCTGTCCGTCTGTTCACATTTTGTTGTTACCACTCTAGCACCTACAAATATTGACCAATCTTAACTAAACTTGGTCAAAACATGGATGAGTTCGATTTTGAGTCAGATCAGACTAGGAAGTTTAGAGTTATGTGCCCTTGAACATCAAAAATGGCTAGTTTTGACTTTGGTACCACTCTAGCATCTACAAATATTGACCAATCTTAACCAAACTTGGTCAAAACATGTATGACCATAAGTTCTCGGATGAGTTCGATTTTGGGTCAGATCGTATCAGGAAGTCCGGAGTTATGCGCCCTTGAATATCAAAAATAGCTAGTTTTGACTTTGTTACCACTCCAGCATCTACAAATATTGACCAATCTTAACCAAACTTGGTCAAAACATGTATAACAATAAGTTCTTGGATGAGTTCGATGTTGGGTCAGATCAGATCAGGAAGTCCGGAGTTATGCGCCCTTGAATATCAAAAATAGCTAGTTTCGACTTTGTGACCACTCTAGCATCTACAAATATTGACCAATCAAGACAAAACTTGGCTAGAATGTTTGTAACCATACAATAATGAATGAGTTCGATTTTCAGTGTCATGAAAGAAGTAAGTCCGGAGTTATGTGCCCTTGAATTTGACAAATTTGCCGTTTTCGACTTTGTTTACACTTTAGCATCTACATTTATTGACCAATCAAGACAAACAATGTCAACAATGTTGCTAACTATAAGCTGCTGAATGAATGAAATTTTCAGCTTGATCGGACCAGAAAAACCAGAGTTATTGGCCCTTGAATTTCACAAAATTGCCATTTTCAACTTTATTTTCACTTCAAAAAACACAAATATTGACCAATCAAGACTTAACTTGGTCACAATGTTGGTGACCATGAGATCTTATATGATTTCATTTTTTAGCTCACCTGAGCACGAAGTGCTCAAGGTGAGCTATTGTGGTCGCTTTTTGTCCGTCGTCCGTCTGTCCGTCTGTCCGTCCGTCCGTCCGTCCGTCTGTCCACAATTTGTTGTTACCACTCTAGCATCCACAAATATTGACCAATCTTGACCAAACTTGGTCAAAACATGTATGATTATAAGTTCTCGGATGAGTTCGATTTTGAGTCAGATCGGACCAGGAAGTCCAGAGTTATGTGCCCTTGAACGTCAAAAATGGCTAGTTTTGACTTTGTTACCACTCTAATATCTACAAATATTGACCAATCTTGACCAAACTTGGTCAAAACATGTATGACTATAAGTTCTCGGATGAGTTTTATTTTGAGTCAGATCAGACAAGGAAGTCTGGAGTTATGTGCCCTTGAACGTCATAAAATGGCTAGTTTTGACTTCGTTACCACTCTAGTATCTACAAATATTGACCAATATTAGCCAAACTTGGTCAAATCATGTATGACCATAAGTTCTCGTATGAGTTCGATTTTGAGTCAGATCGAACTTGGAAGTCCGGAGTTATGTGCCCTTGAACATAAAAAATGGCTAGTTTTGACTTTGTTACCACTCTAGCATCTACAAATATTTACCGATGATGACAAAACTTTGCCACAATGTTGGTAACTATAAGATCTTGGATGAATTTGATTTTCAGTGTGATAGGAGGAGGAAGTCTGGAATTATGTGCCCTTGAATTTGACAAAATTGCTATTTTCGACTTTGTTTACACTGTAGCATCTACATTTATTGACTAATCAAGGCAAAACTTGGCCACAATGTTGGTGACCATAAGGTCCTTGATGAATTAAATTTTCAGCTTGATTTGATTAGAAAAACAAGAGTTATTGGCCCTTGAATTTAACAAAATTACTGTTTTCGACTTTATTTTCTTTCTAGCAAACACAAATATGGACCAATCAAGACACAACTTGGTCACAATGTTGGTGACCATAAGATCTTGATTGTTTTAATTTGTTCGATTGATCGGACTAAAAAAACCCAGAGTTGTGCGCCCTTGATGGCTACAAAATTGCTACTTTCGACTTTGTTTTCTCTCAAACAGCAATAAATATTAACCAATAAAAAAACTTGGACATGAGTTATGTGCCCTTGACTGTGACAAAATTGTTGTTTTCTTCCACTTTGTTTTTACTGTAACAGCTACAAATATTGATCATTCAAGATTATGAAAGCAGTTTTCAGCTTGATAAACATCTCGCATCTTAAATTATGTGCTCTTGAACTTGACAACCTTACGACTTTCATTCTATCTAGGTGCAGGTGAGCGATCAAGGACCATCATGGTCCTCTTGTCATATTGATCGGACTAAAAAAGCCAGAGTTGTGTGCCCTTGATGGTACAATATTGCTAATTTTGTTTTTAATTTCACTCAAACAGCAATAAATATTGACCAATCAAAAAACAACTAGGACTTAAGGTTGGTGAGAATATCTGTATCAGAACAGAGTTATGTGCCCTGGATTATGACAAAATTGATGTTTTTTATCGACTTGGTTTTCACTTTAACAGCCACAAATATTGATCATGAAAGATTAGGAATGCTGTTTTCAGCTGGATCATAATATCGCATCTTACGTTTCGTGTTCTTGTCTTAGAGATACCTAGGTCATGTAAAAGATGGGTCTTGTTCTGCATGAAGAAAGTTTCAAACTTCTATCAGGTGAGCAATCCAGGGCCATCTTGGCCCTCTTGTTTCTTGATTGATGATGTAAGGTAAAATTTTTAATGCAATTTTTAATCTGTTGTCAGGATTGAAAAAAAAAATTCTCAGGAATAAACATTCTTCATGTTCATGTCTTTGATAGTAAGTTTGATATTTCACTAGCCGATACAAATGTATGCCCCTTATATTGGAATTAATTCAGGAAATATAATTTTAGTGTGACATTTAAGCCAACAAGCAACCCCTTTAAAGCAGCTACTCTTGCATTCTTCTCTTACAAAGGTGCAACATTGAGATACTGCAATATAATAAACAGTTCTCTTTCTGATACTTTATGATATATTTATATAGAAATTCTAGCAGATAAGAAATTTCTTTGGCACTTGCCAAATATCATGGGAACAAAGTGGTTAGTGTAGTAGCTGAAGAATATTTAGATTAACCCTTTCCCAAACAAGAACAGGATTTGGTGTCCCCAACTGAAAAGGTTTTGGAAAACATTGAGGCAAAAGAAGAAAATGCTCAAAATCAGCATTTTCTCCTTTTGCCTCAATATTTCCTGTGCTATATAATTCACAAATTTGACCGTTGATAACATCCATTTTATGGCTGAAACAGCTTGCAGTTTGGACCACCATAAATCTTTGCTGTGTAGGAAAGGGTTAAACAAGCTATTTATTATAGGGAAAATCCAGATCCCCTTCAGATTATGACATAAAAAGCAAGAAGCATATTATGAGTAATAAATTAGAAGATGAAAACAAATTCTGTCTATATCTTCGTTCATGCTCATCTACATGAGAGATAACATAGGCTTCTATTGAAAATAAAGTTGTTTTTAGTGGAGAAAAACAAACCAAGGTTGTATGCAACTTCATTGCAAGTTCATAAAAGGTTTGAATGAATTAAGTTCAGATTTTGAAGTATTTCTAAGACTGGGCAAGCAGATTTGAATGTGGATGGGTCATTCTGGATTGTATTGTCAGCATCCAAATAAACAGAAACATGTATAAAGTAAAAAAAAAAGTGCAATTTTATGTCCATTCTCTCTTTAACCCTTTCCCAAACGACAAAATTTTAGGGTGATCCACTTCAAAAACTGCCACAAATGACAAAATGGAAGTTTCTAAAGATAGAACTTGTGTAAAATATAACACGGAAAATATTGAGACAAAAGGAGAAACTGCTGGTTATCAGCAGTTTCTTCTTTTGTTTCAATGTTTTCCCAAGCCATTTCGATTAGGGACATCAAAACCAGGTCTTGTTTGGGAAAGGGTTAAGAAACTGTTGGTTATAACTGCAATTTGAAAATTTCTGAAGATGTGTGGAGTATTTTCTATGTTAGAGATTGTTGACACCCGCAGGAATTTGATTTTAATTGAAAATAGTTTACTACAGTTTATCTGACAAAGATGCAGTTGCTTCAGACATTTTTGAATCATCAAAGTTGAAAAGAAGAATAATGGATCTTTTTTGAAAGAAGAAAAGTGAATCTATTTTGAACACTTGTTAATCACTTTGGCAGACTTTCAGGTATTGTATTACAATAGGCAGTAGTTGAGTTATTACTCATGGAACAGTCAGATTTAGATTAAAGTGTTTTGAATATGAATCAGGTTTGTGCCAGACATTGCTGTTTGATCTTTTAAGATGCGGAATTGAGGGAGGAGTTGCAGAATCTCATTAACATCTTATCCTTACTTATGTCAGGTTACTATGCTTAGGTGCTCCAGCTATGGTGATATTACTGATATACTATTAAAATGTATAAATGCATTCACTTGAAGTTGTTGTCTGCAATATCTTGAATTTGGATCAGTCTAAAACTTGGCTGTCTAGTAAAGGGTTAACAGAAGCACCAACAACATTGGAGCCATTCTTGTGGTCACAACACAGATTCCTCATTTACACTATACCAAACAATTTTATATGTAGTGACAACTGGTAAATTGATTCTGGATGTGAAATATGGGGCCTGGAAAATTTCTCCATCATTGATGTGTAAATGGCTACATTGACCGTTTCCAAAACAATACCTGATTTTGATGTCCCTTGGTTCCTTCTTTTGTCCAAATGTTTTTCCTAGCTATTAGGCCCTAATTGAAATGCTAGACAAAACAAGAAAATTCTGATAACCATCATTTTCTCCTGTTGCCTTTTGGGAAAGGGTTAATGCACATTGATTGACATTAATGGTGGGAAGAAGGTGAATAAACATGCTCCCTATTATTGGTCCTGACTAGTGCAAACATTGTGGTCAGTCACTAGAATGGTTCAGCTGTCTGGATCCTATTTGCTAGATTTCACTCTGGAATGTTTTCATTGCATGTGCCAATTGTCTTGTTAACCCTTTTGTTTGCAGAATTATTTCCCAGAAATGACTTTTTCCCTATTTCCAAGCAATTCGTGTATAAACATGCATAATAAATAGATTTTACTAGCAGAATACCCATAAACCTATATATCATTGGAAAGGTTATTCAATTTCCTTTAACAATATGATGAGTAACTGATAGAAAATTTGCATCTCATCAAAAATTCGACCTCTAGCCCCATGACCCCTGTCAGGCCCCCTGCCAAGACCCCCGACTACCCCCACCCCTACGATTTGGGACTGGATTCGGTTAAGGGTTATCGGAATCACTATCTGAGTCACTATTCAAAGTCTCCGAAACATTTCTAATGTTCAAATCACCTTTTTACCCCCCAAAAATCAGGGTAATCGCTATCATCCTCGTCCGGCACTGACATGGTGATTCGCCGGACCTCTTAGACAGAATACTGACCCCTCCTGACCATCGTTACAGCTCAAACAAACCCAAAAACTGTGTTTTTCTTCACATTTTACGAGAACATAACAATATTGCGCAATATTTCCGGTGTCATAATAACTTTAATAGTGTAAAAATTGCTTTTAAAAGCCCATTCCCCCCTAAACAGTATAAGCGTTCCTGGACCTCGCTTTAAAGCGCGCTTGCAAACGAAAGGGTTAATTGATACAACTGAATTGTCTGAGATAAGTCATATGTTATGAGTGTATCAGAATGTCAGAGACAATTCAACACTGTGTTGAAGACTTGAAAAAACCCTATGTTATCCAAAGTTGTATTTATACTAGAACAAAAAAGATACGCAACCCCAATTTTTATGCCCCCGATAGGGAGGCATCATAAATTTGACTTGTCCGTCCGTCCGTCTGTCCGTCCGTCTGTCCGTCCGTCTGTCCGTCCGTCATTCCGGCCAAAAACTTTAACATTGGCCATAACTTCCTTATTACTTAACATATTCGCTTCATACTTTACCACAACATTCCTTGGTACATTACCTTTCTGTAGGCACATACTTTGGTGACCTTGACCCCTGGATGACCTTGACCTTGAACATAGATTGGCCATAATTTAAAATCAAAGCGGTGTCGGGGGCATTGTCATCTTACAGTGACAGCTCTTGTTCGTAATATTTTCGACAAAATATGTTTTTAATGGATATTGAGTACATTTTTAATATACCTGCATCCATACGCATAGATATTATGTTATTTTTAGCTCACCTGAGCACGAAGTGCTCAAGGTGAGCTATTGTGGTCGCTTTTTGTCCGTCGGCGTCTGTCCGTCCGTCTGTCCGTCCGTCCGTCTGTCCACATTTTGGTGTTACCACTCTAGCACCCACAAATATTGATCAATCTTAACCAAACTTGGTCAAAACATGTATGACCATAAGTTCTCGGATGAGTTCGATTTTGAGTCAGATCGGACTAGGAAGTCCGGAGTTACGTGCCCTTGAATGTCAAAAATGGCTAGTTTTGACTTTGTTACCACTCTAGTATCTACAAATATTGACCAATCTTGACCAAACTTGGTCAAAACATGTATGACCATAAGTTCTCGGATGAGTTCGATTTTGAGTCAGATCGGACTAGGAAGTCCGGAGTTACGTGCCCTTGAATGTCAAAAATGGCTAGTTTTGACTTTGTTACCACTCTAGTATCTACAAATATTGACCAATCTTGACCAAACTTGGTCAAAACATGTATGACCATAAGTTCTCGGATGAGTTCAATTTTGAATAAAATCGGGCAAGGAAGTCTGGAGTTATGTGCCCTTGAACGACAAAAATGGCTAGTTTTGACTTTGTTACCACTCTAGTATCTACAAATATTGACCAATCTTAAGTAAACTTTATCAAAAAATGTATGACCATAAGTTCTCAGATGAGTTTGATTTTGAGTCAGATCAGACTAGGAAGTCCAGAGTTATGTGCCCTTGAATGTCAAAAAAGGCTAGTTTTGACTTTGTTCCCACTCTAGCATCTACAAATGTTGACTGATCAAGACAAAACTTTGCCACAATGTTGGTAACCATAAGATCTTGGATGAGTTTGATTTTCAGTGTTATCAGAGCAGGAAGTCTGGAGTTATGTGCCCTTGAATTTGACAAAATTGCTGTTTTTGACTTTGTTTACACTGCAGCATCTATATTTATCGACCAATCAAGTCAAAACTTGGCCACAATGTTGGTGACCATAAGATCCTGGATGAGTTAAGCTTTCAGCTTGATTTGACCAGAAAAAACAGGGTTATTTGCCCTTGAATTTCACAAAATTACCGTTTTCGACTTTATTTTCACTCTAACAAACACAAATATGGACCAATCAAGACACAACTTGGTTGCAATGTTGGTGACCAGAAGATCTTACATGTTTTAATTTGTCAGATTGATTGGACTAAAAAAACAGAGTTGTGTGCCCTTGACACTGACAAAATTGCCGTTTTCGACTTTGTTTTCTCTCAAACAGCAATTAATATTGACCAATCAAAAAAAACTTGGACATAATGTTGATGAGAATATCTTTTTCAGAACAGAGTTATGTGCCCTTGACTGTGACAAAATTGTTGTTTTCTTCCACTTTGTTTTTACTGTAACAGCGACAGATATTGATCATTCAAGATTATGAAAGCAGTTTTCAGCTGGATTATAATCTCGCATCTTATATCATGCAGGTGAGCGATTAAGGACCATCATGGTCCTCTTGTTTCAGATGTCGTAAATTCATCACGTGATTCATAGTAAATTGTTAAAAACTGATTTTCCCCCTGTTGTGGTTTCTAAATGACTACTATCGTAACAAATTTTCTTCAAACACAAGCTAAAACATAGACCAAGAAGATGCCAAAGCGTTCATTGACTTCTTACTACCCTACGCATAGCACGGCTGTGCCAAAATCAGCGCCAGTCTGCAGTACGGATTTTGTTTGTTTGAAAAAGTCAGAATGTTGTTGCAAAGCATTGATGGGGCAACAAATCGACACATTTTCGAATGTTTACGCTGTTGGCTCTCAATGGGACCACAACTAAACGGGCACGGAGCGGACGTGCAAGAGATATGACGTCTGCACGGTGTATAATCACGTGACTTAGAATTTCCGGTAATCTTCGATAACTTTGTCAATACTTGACCAATTTGAATTCGGTTTGAAGCAGAGAAGGCGGGAAAATGTCAGGAATAACCTGGAAGCGTGGATTTTTGAAAAATCAACTGATGAAAAAGTTATTGAAGATAAACACAAAATTTGGTTTATCTTCAATAACTTTTTAGCTCACCTGAGCACGAAGTGCTCAAGGTGAGCTATTGTGGTCACTCAATGTCCGTTGTCCGTTTGTCCGTCTGTCTGTCCGTCTGTCAACAATTTGGTGTTTACACTCTAGCATCCACAAAAGTTGGTCAATCTTGATCAAACTTGGTCAAAGTAAGTATGGGCATAAGTTCTTGGATGAGTTCGATTATGGGCCTGATCGGACCAGAATGTGCTGAGTTATCTGCCCTTGAATGTCAAAAAATGCTGTTTTTGACTTTGTTTACACTCTAGCATCTACAATTATTGATCAATCAAGACAATACTTAAATATAATGTTGAAGACTATAAGATCTCGGATGAGTTCGATTTTCAGTCTGATCTGACCAGAAAGACGAGAGTTATGTGCCCTTTAATGTGACAAAATTGCTGTTTTCGACTGTTTTCAACCTTGTTTAGACTCTAGAATCTACAATTATTGATCAATCAGGACAAAACTTGGACACATTGTTGGGGAATATAAGATTTCGGTTGAGTTTGATTTTCAGTCTGATCTGACCATGATTTTCAGTCTGATCTGACCAGAAAGAATAGAGTTATGTGCCCTTGAATTTGACAAAATTACCATTTTCGGCTGTTTTTGACCTTGTTTACACTCTAGAATCTACAATTATATATTAATCAAGACAAAACTTAGACACAATGTTGGAGACCAAAAGATCTCAAATGAGTATGATTTTTGGTTTGATTGAACCAGAAAGTCGAGAGTTATGTGCCCTTGAATTTGACAAAATTGCCGTTTTTGACTGTTTTCGACCCTGTTTACACTCTAGAATCTACAATTATTGATCAACCAAGACAAAACTTGGACACATTGTTTGGGACTATATAATTTCGGATGAGTTTGATTTTCAGTCAGATCTGCTTAGAAAGCCGAGAGTTATGTGCCCTTGAATTTGACAAAGTTGCTTTTTTCGACTGTTTTCGACCTTGTTTACACTCTTGAATCTACAAATATTGACCAATCAAGACAAAACTTAGATACAATGTTGGAGACCATATTAAAGTCTCAAATAAGTTTGATTTTTGTCTGATTGAACCAGAAAGTCAAGAGTTATGTGCCCTTGAATTTGACAAAAATTGCTGTTCTTGACTGTTTTCGACCCTGTTTACACTCTAGAATCTACAATTATTGATCAACCAAGACAATACTTTGGCACTATGCTGCTGATTGTAAGACCTTGCATGAGCTGAATTTTCTGCAATCAAATGAGAAAGTGGTCAGTCATGCATGTGCCCTTAAATCTGACAAAATTGCTGTTTCGAATCAAGACGAAATTTGGATTATTATGTTAATTACGATAAGATCTTGGATAAATGAATTATAGAATAATCAGAATAGTTATCTGCTGTTCGAACTTTTACTCTAAAAACGTGACTAATCAAGACAAATCTTGACACAATGTTATTGACCATAAGTTTGTTTTCAGTCTTAAATACCAATTGAATTGAACAAAACAGTGGCTCATATCATTTTGGTTCAGGTGAGCGATATAGGACCATCATGGTCCTCTTGTTTATAAGTTTAACGGTTTTCACGCTCATCTAATGCGTGACGGCTGTCCACCTTCTCTGCTTCAAACCTAATTCAAATCGGTCAATTTCTAACAAAGTTGTTAAAGATTTTCTGAAATTGTTGCATCACGTGATTATCCACCGTGGTATAGGCAGAACCATATCATCAGGTTAACGCCAGCTACGGGATAGGTTTAAGAATGCAATGGAGACCGCTAATAAATCGCATGGACTTCACAACATTCGAATATCGGTCCAAACTGAACGAAAGAGAATGTGTTTTTTGACCTACATACACTTTTTTTTGTCAAACTGTGTTGACGCCCGGTGTAAACTGGGTGTTTTCTTATTAATGGAATTTACTACAAACAAGATTTTGTGGAATTTATAAGGTGAAATGTTAATGCTTTAGATGTATTACATTTTGTTCAAATCTGATTTGTTGTCTTTGCGTAAGAAGGAATTGAAAAGGAAGTTGCGTTTCTTTTTTTGCCTAGTATATGTCAAAAACAAATACAGAAAGAATAAAAGTCTATGTTAAATCCCAATCTGTATTGGTGTCAGAAAGAGCAATACTATGCACAAAACTGACCAGACAAAGAATCTTATCTCAATCATCTTAAAAAAGATTTAATGCTCATTATCAAAGATATGAAAAACAATTTTCCTGGTATTCTTAATCTTTGAAGCCATAATGCTTCATATTCAAAAGAAAAGAAATGCTTACTAATTTCTTAAAGCCTATATTGTCCAGACAAAATGTTAGATTGAGAAAATGAAGAAAATTCTGGTAGATACTTATACTCACTGCTGCATGTCAGAGTTAACCCTTTCCCAAACGACAAATTTTTGGGGTGCCCTATTCAAAAGCCTCTACAGATGACAATATTGGTGTTGTTAAAGATATAATTTGTGTAGAAAATAGCAAAGAAAATATTGAGACAAAAGGAGAAACTGCTGGTTATCAGCAGTTTCCTCTTTTGTTTCAATGTTTTCCTTAGCATTTTCTATTTGGGACGTCAAAACCAGGTCTTGTTTGGGAAAGGGTTAAAGAGTGTGAACAGGTTCATACAGTTCATGTTTCCATTTCTCTACATACATCTGTGAATGTAGTGATGACAGATTTGTGATTGGTTCTCTTGTCTTTATGATAAGGTGGACCACCAGGGGAACTTGATTAGGGGCTTTACCCTTCCATCTGCCACTATTTAGTACAGTAGAATCACAAGTCTAAGTGTCCCAAATTAGATTCATGTACAATGCAATTGTATATGAATCTAATTTGGAAAACTTTGACGTAGGAAAGAAGCACTGGGTGCTACAAGGTTCAATTTTTGGACAATTCCCACATTTTATGAACAGATATTTATAAATAATGTCATTTATGTATGCTTAGACTTAGATTTGAAGAGGATAATTTTATTTCTGCCCCACCACATACATCGGTGAATGTAGTGATGACAGATCTGTGATTGGTTCTCTTGTCTTTATGATAAGGCGGACCACCAGTGGAACTTGATTAGGAGCTTTACCCTTTCATCTGCCACGATTTAGTATATTGCTGCAGTTGAATTACAAGTCTTAGTGTCCCAAATTAGATTCATGTACAATACAAAGAAAAAAGAAGCACTAGGTGCTACAAGGTTCAATTTTTGGACCACCCCCACATTTTATTAACAGATATTTATAAATCAGGGGTTCTTAAATCTTTGAATTGGCTACTTGTCCGTGTTTGTATATTTGACAAATGTCCGCTGTCCGTATGAACAATAAAAAGCAAAATGTTTGCAAAATCTACTTGTCCGTAACATGTTTGGGACAACCTGGGCAACTCGGACAATAGATTTCAGAACCCCTGTAAATGATGTCATTTATGTATGCCTTAAATTTGAAGAGGATAATTTTATTTCTGCCCCACTATAGAATCAATCTTGTAAGCTTCAAAGCTTGATATATCACAAAAGAATGTTTCTGGAAATAAATTCTCAGACTCACAGTTTTCAGTGCATGATTCATTCAAGTACAAAAAAAGTAAACATAAGTGTATTTAAATGTCAATATATCTATAGAGCTTTGACAAAAATACAGAGGACAATATGGAAAATCCATCAGTGCCAAGAAACTGCCACATCAGCTTGACATGCTAGGTTTCATTTATCCCTTTCCCAAACAACAAGTTTAAGACTTGAAAACTGCTGTGGAAGAGAAAATGGATTTTGATCAAGATAAGAATTATGTGCAAAATGGAAAAGAAAAATTTGAGGCAAAAGGAGAAAATGCTGGCTATCAGCATTTTCTTCTTTTGCCTCAAAATTTTCCCAAGCTTTTTTCTGGTAGGGGAATTATGATACACAAAGGCTTGCTTGGGAAAGGATTACCTGTAGCATCAGTTTGACATGCTAGGTTTCATTTAGTAAGAAATATGGTGGCGTGGTTTTATCTTCAAAGATGTGCAAGTAACAAAATGGCTGTGTGATGCTACATTTGATAGAGTGCATTTTGATAAACAGGGAGCGCACATGGAAAATTTGCTTCATGAAATCTCATTTCAACATTGATGTATGGAAGGCTTATCTGTCATGTAAAACCAAACCAGGAATATATCAACCCTGTAACCAGATCTGTCATGCTTTTGTGTTTCCAAAATATATGATAGGTTTCTATGCATCTTTAGGCCGCGGCCTTAGCGCAGTTGGTAGCGCATCTGACCCTCATTCGAGAGGTCCCGGGTTCGATACCCGGCCGCGGCTAATACCCTTTCTGACAAAATTGTCACCCACCAATGGGTTTGAAATCGTTAACCTAAGTGGGCGAGCAGCTGGAGGCTCGGTTAGGGTGTTGTGGTAGTACTGGTTTGAGAAACAACAGGAATCCATGGGTAGGTGCTCCAGCCGCCGCGATATGACCCTGGTAGTTGAAAACGGCGTAAAACCCCAATAAACTCTATGCATCTTTAGGAGGGAATTTTGTTCGATCCCCTGCCACTCCATTCTGAGATGAGACTTAGCTGTTTAGTGGGATTTGAAACTCCATTTTATCCAATGAGTGCATCTTTACCAAACAACACCAGGCCCCGGTTTCTCGAAAAAACTGAAGTACGTTCTCAGACTCAAATCTGAGCACTGTTCTCAAATCGCACGAAATCCATGTGAACTTCAATCGAATACCGTTCAATGTTGGAGAGTATTCCATTGAAGTTTAGCATGTACTCATGAGAAAGTCATCCCTGATACAAAAAGGGTTGGGAAAACATTGAGACAAAAAAAGAAAATGTTGATAACCAGCAATTTCTCCTTATATTATGGCTCAATATTCATGGACACAATGTTTGATTGTCTTTCAAGTTGGAACAGTCTAAGCTGTTTGGGAAAGAATTCAACCTGTTCCATTTACCCATTTCATGATTTATATAGAATATTAGACAGATTCTCTAATGTTTCTTGTAACTAGGTCAATGATGGATGAATTTATTACAGCTTTCTGAGAGAGATGAGTCTTGGAAATTTGCATTTTGTTGATCTTGTATCAAATTATGTTTACTATGTAGTAGATAGAATATTGATGGGATTTGGGAACATGAGAAAAATCCTGATCTTGAATATTTTAGATTTAGTAGTTCCATTTCATGTTATTTCCCATACTTTCCCATATTTTCAAGTTTGCTTATGGTGAACATGACTTATGGTATTGTACATATTTGTGTAAAATAATGATAAAAGGAAATGGTTTTCTATCCTCTGAAGCAGTAGTGTGCTATAGGTGTCCCACGCTTTTCCGATATTTATAAAAAAAACCAAAACTTTAACCTATAAAATATGTTATTGTAGAGATGCATGTGCAAATCGTCTCTTCAATATTACATCAACATACTGATTATCATCAATATGGTTTCATTTTGATCATCATAACCTATGATTAGTAAATTGATAAATGTTTTATTGTTTGGCGGGATTAAGAATATCGTGGGAGCACTATATCTTTCTTTACCATAGCATGCACATTTCCCAAATCCAATCATAATAATTGTGTGCGAAACTGTGTTGTTTGGGAAATGATGAGATAGAAGCCATACTTTACTTGCCAAAATTGATCCTAGCAGAATGTAGTATGATATGACTATTCATCAAGAGTGTGGCATCTGAGCTGATTCTTTTCCCAAATGGCAAAATTTTAATGTGTTCCAACTTGAATGCTGCAGCTGACGACAAAATGGTTGTTGAAAAAGATAAGATTTGCGAACAATATAGCATGCAGAGAAAAATATTGAGACAAAAGGAGAAAATGCTGGTCATCAGCATTTTCTTCTTTTGTCTCGTTATTTTCCTTAACCTTTTCTATAAGGGGCTTCAAAACCAGTTCTTGTTTGGGAAAGGGTTAACCACCTTCTTCCCTTCATTATGATGAAGTAATGAATTACTAATTGAATGTTCAATTGAGCATCCCCAATATACCCTTTCTTTCATGATGATTGACATTTCATATTACTCAACTTAAACGAACACTTGCTTAGCCTGTTTTCTTGGAAGATAGGTATGGATTTTTGAGTGAAAATCTATAATGATGTAAATGATTTTCTTTCTTTTGGCAGCTGGTGTCTCTAAAAAACAAGTGTTTGCTTGTATTAAGTAATGTAAGTTAGGCAAGCAGCTTACTACTTACAATTGCTAAATTTTGGTCATTCAGAGAGAAATAAATGTCTGTTGCTTCACTGGATAGGATTGCATTTTAGACAAAATAAGTATTTTTGTTAGTAATGGCATTGGTAATAGATTTTGAGGGGATTTGAAATTCATTCAGCAAAGTACAAAGTTTCTTCGAAATAAATCTTTGTCAAGGTTTATGAAAAAGTGCAGTTTCTGGTGTAGGGGAGGCTATTTATATCTTGTGTATTTCTTCAGTTATGTTGACATTGTCTCCCTTTGTAATGAGGTTTATATAACCAGGGGAGGTCACTGTAACTGAGTTTTCTCTAAAGTTTGACATTGATTACCTCCCTTGTCCTGATCCTGTCATCATGAGAGATGGATTACAGTGTCAATGTAACCTGTCATCCGTTACATCACAACAGTCTACAAAAATGTCTTCTAGTCTTCTTATATAAAATGTCTTCATTCTTACTAGTCAACCTTTCCCCCAAATATGCCCTGATTTTGAATCTTTTGATGCGACTAAAATGTAGCCTAGGGAAAGCTTGGGAATACACTGGGGCAAAAGGAGCTGATGACCAGCATTTTCTCCCATTGCCTCAATATTGTCTGCTCTGTATTTTACACAGATTCTTTCTTCGTTAACACCCAATTTGTCTTGTGCAGTTTCTTTCAAATTGGAACAGTACAATTTTTGGTTTTAGAACAAATTTATCTGTACCAGACAACACAATTTCTTGTATGCCTTGTTTTGCATAGGTGTTACAGATGGCAAAAGAAATGTAACTGAATGTGCATATCTTGTATATTATATGCTAGAAAGCATTAACCCATTACCGAACGACAAAATTTCGACTTGTCCAAATTCAAAGATATTTCAAATGACAACTAAAACTGAATGAAAAAGTACATTTTTTTAATCATTTTGTACGCAAAATATTGTGGGAAATGAAGAAATTGCTTGTCACAAGCAATTTCTTCATTTTCCACAATATTTTCCATAGTCAGTTTTTTGTGGGGAGTAAAAAAGAGTCACTGTGTGGTAATGTGTTAAGAGGAAAGGCGAGAAAGCTGGTTATATTTATCCCGTTGTTTTCCAGAGCTCTATGCCATGATTTGATCGTGTACTCAAGAGATTAGCTTTGATAAAATGAATTTAGAAACACATTTGAAAAAAATGAATTATGGTTATTCTACCATAATCAGAATACAATGTTATTACCTGTAATTAATAGAATGGTCATTTCACCTGTCAGTAGTAAAACAAAGACAATGGTCAAGTGATGGATGATAAATATATCATTAGTAAATTGGTCATTTAATTAACTGATTGACAGGTAGACAGGCAGGGAACAATTTTAGTCTGTAGGACTGTTTTTTGCATTGAATTGGTTTAGAAGGATATTGTTGTAAACATACTTTGGAATTTTGAATGGTAATTTTTCAAGTGTTCTTTTGCTTCCTTAACCCTTTCCCAAACAGTGATGCCTTTTGATGCACATGGGAAAATATTGAGGAAAAAGAAAATGTTGATATCTAGCATCTTCGCCTTTTGTATCAATATTTTCTCTGCTGTATCATACACAAATTTTATCTATTAACATCCATTGTGTTGCCTTTAGCAGCTTTTGTTGTAGGAACCCTAAAATTATCACTTGTTGTTTGGGAAAAGGTTAGGTCGAAACTAAAACATTGTCAAAAGGAAATGTTGTTCCTTACCTTACATTGTGATGGTGTTGTTGATGGTTGTCCGATTAGTATTGGGCATTTCCTTTCATAAAGATTTTTGGTTTTGATAAAATATTGTGAATTTTCATAACGGCACAGTTTAGTGATTTACTGGTCCTCTTTGCAGATGAATTCTTGACATATAGTTAGGTTAGTTCAGTGTGATAAATATCTGTTTCTTCACAGAAAAAAAGTCTTGATCCAGGCAAATATTGGGTAAAATGCCAAGTATTTGTGATAGATAAGACACTTTGATCTTAGCCAAAAGGCGGAGAAGCAAGAGAAGGGAAATTGGTCCAATGCAAATGGGGCATTTCAACTTTCTTGTTGTAACCTTAATTTTACCGAGCATTGTTCTGCCAAAGAAGTCACAAGATGATGTAAAGATTAGATGTATGTGATAACTAGGTGTTGGTTCACAGAATTTCTACTGATTCTTGGAAATAGGCTGATAATGTATTGGGTAAAGTGCCAAATAATGTTGTTTGATACTTATGCAAGGGATCTAGTCCAAAACTAATGGGACATTTACTGGTACATTCGGTTGGGTCATTAGTAAAGATTTGTAACAATGCTTGTGACAAAATTGTGCAATAAAGTGACTAACATTTACTTTACATAATTGAACTAGATAAAGATAAAGATAAGCCAAGATTAGATCAGCATGATAACTCAATGATGGCATGCTAATCTCAGAGCTGTCTACAATCCTAGCATGATTTGGGTGAAGTGCCAGGTATTGGTGTTTGATAAGACTAGGGAACTGTTCCAATACAAATGGGATATTTAGTGTCTGGAGTAGGAGATCTTATTATTTTTTGTGTGACTTTATTGTTTCTGTGTGACTAGATTGTGTGACAACATGCTTTATGAAACTGTGGAGAATAATACACGAAATGTGTCCTTTAGTATTTTGATGATCCCTGCTTTCATACTGTTTGACATCATATGTTTGCATGACCAGACATCAAAGTTGATATCTTCGACAGAATTGCTTCTTTCTAATGGACAGACTATCTGACAAAAATGTCGCCCATCAATGGTTTGATATTATGAACCTATGTGGGGTAGCAGCTGGAGGCTTGGTTAGGGTGTTGTGGTAGTACTGGTGAGAGAAATACCAGGAATCCATGGTTAGGTGCTCCAGCCGCCGCAATATGACCTTAGCAGTTGAAAACGGCGTAAAACCCCAATAAACCATCTAATTGACAGAATATTCATTGAGCTGTTCCAGCAGTGTTGCACTAGACATCCACTCCTTTGAAAAATTTGTCTGGCAAGATATTTTTACATCAAAGTTAGTACCGCTATCAGTCTGATGGTTCAAGGGATGGTTACACCTTTCCTAAAGGATGCCATGTTAGACTGATCCAATGAAAAGGAATTGTAGAAAATTCAATAATATTAATCAATTAGTTGAATTTCTATACTATAGCATGGAAAGCATTGAGAGGAAAGAAGAAAATGCTGAGTTTCAGCATTTTCTTCTTTTCATCTCAATTCTTTCCAAATGGTTTTAAGAAACGTCTAAACTTTGGCTTGTTTGTGGAAAGGTTAACTTTGTATTGTAATTAGATTGGGAGATATTTTCTGAAGGAGGTGAATTAGTGGCAAGGTTTCTAAAGCATTATCAATTTAGGATTAATGGGCTGGTAAGTGATGGCTTATTTGTTTGTTGTTTCTATAATCTGGCTTTTTGGTGTAAATGGAACATGTTTATTATATATATGCTTTGTACCTTTGATTGAGAAATTGAGGTGTGGAAACTTGTCATCAGAAGATTGATTGATTGAATGGGGTTTAATGCCTCTCTCAACTGCTATGGTCATTATTCCTGTGGTTGGAGCACCTTACCATGGATTCCTGGCTTTCTCTAACCAGTACTACCAAAATATCCTGTCCGAGACACCAGCTTCTCTCCCACATACATAAATTTTATGATTATCCGACCATTTGCGGAAGAAAAACAAAGTAAAACCTGCGAGAGAGAATCGGATGTACCACCAACTGGGCTATGGATGTGACTTGTCATAAGAGGAAGTCTTGCATGGGATGAGCAACTGAAGGTTCCAAAAGGAAATTGTGGTAGTACTGGTTATAGAAATACTAGAAATTCATTATTAGTTGCTCTAGCTTCAATGATACGATAAAATGCAGTTAAAATGGCATAAAATGACACCCAAATAAATGAATTGGAAGAGGAAGTGATATACGAGGGGCGTTCATTAAAGATTTCCCCTGACCTACTTTCGGTTGAGTTAGGAAGTTGAAATTTTACATATACATTACCGTATACCTCTATAGGTCACATGAAAATTTGCAGCTCTGAAATGTAATTAGTTTCTCATTTCCAAGAGCTGAAGTTAAGTAAGGTAGCGTGATGGAGCAAGCAGCCATCAGATTCCTGTATTTGAAAGGTCACACTCCAAAGGAGGCATTTGATGAGATGAAAGAAGTTTGTGGGGATGATGTCCCATCATATGACGTTGTCAAACAGTGGTAAACTCAGTTCAAGTGTGGTCATAAATCTGTGGAAACAGCCCGAATGCTGGGAGCCCACAGTCTGTCATTGGTTGGTGATGCCACCATCAAGTCAAAGTAAGGTTTCGGGGACAATCTACGGTGTTCTACAGAAGAGGTCTACAAAACTGCATTAAACGATGGGAGAAGTGTGTCTCTCTGGCTATAGGCCATATAGAGAGAGATTGATATTTGTGCCAAGTTTCAATTCTCTGGGTTTATTGGAAGTAGGTCAGGGGAAATCTTTAATGAACGCCCCTCGTATCATGGAAAAGATAACTTGACTCACATGTGTGAGAATTGATCCAGCACCCGAAAATTAAGATTGAAATGAGCATTTGCAGAATTTGATAATGGTCTTGATATAATAGACACTTCTGAACTGGATATATGATAACTTGTTGATATTTATGATTCATGAGAATTTCAGCTAGGAGCTGAGTATTTACTATTGTACAGGGGAGCTATTCTAGTCACACATGCATCAGTGTTTGTAATGTTATAGGCAACAAATGATAATTGGCCAAAATAGAAGTTGTGTACCTTAACCCTTTCACTGCCAAATATTTTTTTCGGACGTGTTTCTCACTGCTGAATTAATTCGAAGAAATTTCGATACCCTGTTCACAAAAACATGCATAACTTTTGACTCATTTTATGGATTCCTTTCAAATTTTCAGCACATACAGACAAATGAAGCACCTATATGTGACCAAAATTTAAAGGTAATTTATGAAATTATTTTTTTTTTTTTTATGTTGTTGGTACTCATATATTTCGTCCCCATAAATTTGTCGACAAAAGTCGCCTATGACAAGGAACCCCTCGTCGACAAAAGTCGCCTATGGCAGTGAAAGGGTTAAATTGTGAGAATATGTAGAGTTCAGACAAAAGAAGGAAAGGCTGATAAAAACGCTGAGCTAAGAGGGTTCGGTGAAAAAGATTATCAGTCAGCTTAATTGGCTAATTGCTTGAAAGACTTGTAATCTCTACTAAATAGTTCTAATTGAATTTACAGATATGCATAATTGTGTTGCATTTGCATAATAATTAATGTAAGGAACATGCAAAGATAGCTAGATGTTGCATATATGTATAGTCAATTACATTTCTTTATTGGCATTCCCATTTTAGTCCATCTTTCAGTAACCAAAGATCAAACCACAACCTTTGTAATCCAAGATCATCTGCTCATTACCAGTTAATTTACAAGAACTCCAGAGTTCAGAACCTTGAACAGATATTTTATTCCAGACAGGTCATATATCTAAGCTGTAACTGTAAGCCACAGATCCAGGGCTAAGTTCAAAAATATTGTAAGAACTTTTGAAATTATACGCTTACTATAGTTTTGGTCTTACTACTTCACGGGTGGTAAACAGAGAACTAGCTCCAAAAAGAGTCAACGGTATTTTGTTTCCTCGTGATATCCGGCCTTTACCGAGGTAGTTGCATAGAGCGAAAATCTGTAAACAAAGGTAGGTCACAAACACATTTTTCTACAATTATTTCTTTTACAACGAGTTATTGAAAAATCCGGCGATGCTGTAATATGAAGAAATAGTCTAAGTTTGTTGTGCACGAGAATATACGGTGTTAATAAGCAGAGTTTGAATACAATCGTTGAAAAACATTTCAAAATCGAAAATCCAGAAATTTTTACTTTCGATTTTGAAATGTTTTTCAACGACTGTATTCAAACCCTGCTACTAATTCCGTATTTTCTCGTGCACAACAAACTTCGACCATTTCTTCATATTACAGCATCGCCAGATTTCTCAAAAACTCGCTTTAAAAGAAATAATTTTAGAAAAAGTGTTCGTGTTTCGCTCGATGCAACTACCTCTTTTTGGAGCTAGTTTCTCTGTTTACCACCCGTGTACTTGGTAATGGCATTTTAGTAATACCAGTGCTAGAAAATTGTTGAGAGAAAATCTATTACATAATGACTGTTTGACCTTCAAATTTATTGCGCTTGAACACTAGTATTCAGATGAATATAAGTCTTGTCCTTGATTCAATCTAAATTATTATCGTGAGCTTAGAAAAATAAAATTTGAATATCTTGCAATGAAATATGAATCATAGGGTTGGTATTCACCGACAAGTCTTTTTCCAAGTTTACCTTTAGAATTGCACAACAATCCATCTGATTAGACATATGTCTCGTCCAATCAGATGGCTTGTTATGTAACTTTACTTTAGACACTTACTCAAGAATTGTTGGTGAATTTGGTCTTTGGAATGAACATCAAACATAAGTATGTAAGAATTCATACCCGACATTGTCAGTTTTCAAGGAAAACCTCGTAACTGCAGCTTGTTTTAAGCTGCTGTTAGGAGATTTTTGTTGAACACCATCAACATATTCCCTGAGTGAGTCATGATAAATCTACCCGCCTGTTGCCTGCCACTTGTTGGGTTCCCCAGAGAGGTTATGTTATTGACTATCACATCTATCTGTTTACAGATCTAATTAACAGGTTTGGGAAACTAGTAAACAATTCACCTGTATACAAAATCACTTATTGCATAGCTTCATCTTACCTGTATCAATTTAGCAGATGTTTGTGGAAAACTTTGCATTGATGAGCATGTATTCAGATAATAATTGTAAGTTTGGATAATTTTACCAAGAACAAGCTGTTATAGGGAAGCATGCTTGACTGTTTCATGATTTCAAGTACTTGATAAGTGAAAAGAAAAATGACAGAGGACTAAAATGTTGTTCAAATGCTTTATAGAATGTCAAAAAACCTATGTTGTTGTGGAACAAAGATGTACACTCTAAAAGAATAGCACAGCCTTTTCTCCTTTTGTCTCTATACCTTCCATGCTATACTGTACATAAATTGTATCATTATCAACATCCATTTTGTCTTCTGCAGCAGTTTTTGAATTGACCACTCTAGAGTTTTGCTGTTTGTGAACGGGTTAATGCCATACAGGGACATATTGCAATACCACAGGCGGCAATCACGTGACTTTGTTATGATATATTTTCCTCACTTATGTAAACAAAAACACTCGGTAAGAACACATTTTCTCAGATTTTGAATCAAATACTTGACACTCAATATTGAGATACCTGCCATTCGATATGTCATACTCTCTGGTCTATTTTGGTACCAACATCTACCCTCAAATCTCTGTCAAAGCTGAGAACATTCGTGCAAAGTATTTTTAAATGCCGTGATATATTTTCCTAAGAAATGTTTGCACTTTGCACGAATATTCTCAGCTTTGACATGGATTTGAGGGATGATCTTGGTATCAAAATAAACCTGAGATTACGACGCATCGAATGGTGCGTATCTCAATACTGAGAGTTAAGTATTTGATTTAAAATTTGAGAAAATGTGTTCTTACCGAGTGTTTTTGTTTACATAAGTGAGGAAAATATATCATAATAAAGTCACATGATTGCCGCCTGTGAATACTGCAACTGAGAAACAAAAGAATTCTAATCCATTAAATCTGCTGATTTGGCTCCCGAGCAATATTAAAGTCAATTACAAGCATTTTGTTAGAAGTGATTTATTGTGATCTGGGTGAGGTAATCCTGTTACAAATGACAGTCTGCATACTGAATTACAGAAATCTGGAAATTTTCCACACTTTGCAAATGACACAAATTTAAACTGGTTTAATTTAACAGCTAATGTAGGCAACAACAAAAAAGTATACTCAGAATGTGTTGTTCTATCAGAACCTAGGGTAAATAATTTTCTTGAAAGTTATTCATCATCAAGCTAAAGTTTGAGCCATAAAGTTATTAAATGCCCAGACAAAAGTCAGCATGAGGTTGAGGGTGGAGAAAAATTGACTGAATTCTTGAGAAATTTTAGCATCAGCCATGAACTACATTGGGACTTGTCATACAAAAGTAGTCTAAAATGTTGTTGGAAAAGGCATGCAATCAATCTGTGTGTGATTTCTTGTAAAATGAAAACAGATATTTTAACAGATTGATTTCATTTTCTTTGCTGATCAGCTTGGGCAGCTCGTGCAGACTAAATAGGATTAAAACTTTTACCAATTTACTCGCCTAAAGCCCTTTATTTCATGTCATGTCAAATTAACTTTCAGAAAGAGGAAGCCTGGTTAATGATGCCAGGAGAAAATAAAATAAAGATATATGGGCTATAACAGTTTACTGATAAGCCATAACTTTCTGGACCTTTATCTTAGGTGCTGATTTAGCAGCAATAGCCATACAATGATTTAGGGAAATTTGTTTGAGGATAGAAATTATTTTCTGAAAGAAAGCTTTTCTGATTAAAGGAGAACCTTAAAAAATTTACGATTTCGCAGTTCATCCTTATAAATCGCTCGGAAATGGTTTAAAAACATTACAAGCAAAGTTATTACGTTAAGGAAAGCATTAACCCATTGCAAACCAGCAGCCAAATTATCGATTTTACCAATACACAAAATTCGCCGTATCAATTACTTCCCTTGGATTCTGTATCCTTGGATACGAAATAGTCGAACCTGTCTACATTGACAACTGCGTCATTTATCGATAATCGAGTGATCTGATATTAACCCTTTCCCATACAGTGGCGCCTTTTGACGCACTTCAAGCAAAATCCAAGGGAAAATATTGTGGAAAATGAAGAAATTGCATACAGCAAGCAATTTCTTCATTTTTTTTTACAATGATTTCCAACACAAAATTGAAAGATTTCTAAACTTTCATGGGCTTGTAATTGTCTTCTTCGACACTTTCAAATTGGAACAGTCCAAAATTTTGCCGTCCGGTAATGGGTTAAGGTATATGGAATATCGCTTCAAAATCATGTGTGTAGCTTACCATTGCAATGTTAACTTAGTAACCCATCAAACATTATAATATATATTTGCTTTTCCGAGGAAATCAAATTGAAAACGAAAGTGGATTCTGAGATTGAACCAGGACCGAACAACTTCTACTTAATTTGTACCGTCAGGTCATTCAAAGATTATGCAAAATTTGATGACAAACAAATCTTTATCCAAACGCCGTGCTAAAACATAATTATCAAGATTGCGTGTTCATTAGTGCTGCTCCTAAAATGCGATATTCTCTGCCGTTCGAAACAGGCATTGTTTCAATTCACAGGGTTTCATCCTACCCATTACCAAGGCAAACGCTAAGAATTTAGACTGGTCTAAATTCAAAAATGTTGCAGACGAAAATAGCAAGTGTATGGAATTTATTTTTTGTCTCTTTGGGTAGAAAACATTGTATGGAAGGAAGAAATTGTCTGTCTAAATCAGTTTCTACTTTTACTATAATGTTTGCCGAAGCCATTATCGCGTGAGAGTTAAAAAATTGAAGTGAAAAAGAATGTAATCTATGTGTGTTGGTTTTCTCAAAACAGAAAAGGCTTGGTTAAAACATTGAGACAAAATATTAATATGCTGATAATCGACGTGATCCCCTTTTGTTTCAATATTTTCCGCGACATATAGAGAATCCCTCTTTTATCAGCATCCCTTTGTTATCTGTAGCGGCTGTTAAAATTGAACTCTAATTTTGTGCTATTTGGGAAAGAGTTGAAAGTGCATAAAGATCGTTATAGGCATTTATCGAACAGTTTTGATATAATACTGTATCAATATGAGTTGCAGACGATTAAATTAAGATTGGGCATTTTTTTTAAATGTCATGAGATATCAAAGTATTGCTAAAAGGAGAAAATGGTGACCTCAGCATTTAATCCTTTTCTCTCTTATTTATTTATTGTTTCCTTGTGTCATCGAAAATAAAAGGATCATTTTTGAAAATTGATTTCAATCGAAAATAGCGTTAATGGTTTTTTCTTTTCATACAATAATTGGAAATAAACACTCTATTACATAATGAGCTGATTAATTACACAAACCATAACGGGTGTAAGATACAGGTCAATAAACACGGTTGTCAAAGATGTCATAAAACACATGTTTATTCGCTCCCTTTACTCAGTTCAGCAATTAATGGAAGCAGTTTGCAAAAATGCCCTTTTCTAAAACATAGGCCTATGATCTGGTGAAAACCAGGAAAAAAGATCATAGTTTTCCCTTTTTAATTCAACAATCTGAATCTCCTCGCTATATTGCAAATAAATTCCCTCTTTATCAATATCAAATTGATCTTCTGTAGCTTCGGAATTGGAAACCTCTAAAACATTGTAGTTTTGGAAAGGATTAACCCATTTCCAACGGCAAAAATACTCTGGTTTCGTCTGTAATCAAAGTAGTTGCAGACAACAAGCATGTTTAATTTTACGATTTTCATTTTTCATCAATATTTCTTGTGAAAGATTGCACAAAAACCCTATTCTTATGAACACCAATATTGACGGAGAAAATCTTAATATTCGCCTTTTTCATTAGTTTTTTCATTGCGCATATTCCTTTATTCATTCAATAAATAAACATTTTAATTTACGTCTATAACATACTAGATCTATATATGTCCCCATTCGTTCCTTCACTTTTCAAAAAAAAAATATATATATACATAATTTCAATCATTTCGTGTTTGTCCACCGTTTACTCTAGTACGATCACTTCATTACGAGATAGTAGATGAAAACGGCGTAAAACCCCAATAAACGAAACTTATTTACAAGAATAACACAAACTGTCAAGTATATATTATGTTTATTTTCTTTACCGAAATAATTAAGCCGTACATAATAGCCTAATAAATACATACTGTCGATTTCTTCGCCGTTTATATCGCTGAAATTTAGTGTCACATTCTACTTCGAAAATGACGTCACTTGTCACGTGACAGATCAAGTGCCCAGGTAATATGAATATGATAAATGACCAAAGGGAAGTAATTTGAAAGGGAGAGGAAGTAATATGCAAGGGAGATAATTTTTCGCACAAATTTTGATACGAAAAATTAAAATCTTGAATAATTTCTTTTTTCATTCATAATTTGAAAAATGTTTTTACTAAAATGATTCATTGAATGATGTTGTTTTGTATAAAAGAAGAATCAGACGCCTATACTATTTCCCTTTAAGCTGAAAGGTAACTGTCATACAAATACTGTGGTCTAGCTCTTGCCAAGATTCTACTTAATTAATTTAAAAAAAAAAAATGGATTTCATATAAGGAAGCAAAATAAATATAATGATCTATAATGAATTTGCATTAAAAATTGTGTGACTTAGAACTTGAAGAAATTAAATAATTTTGAGATTCTGATTTCAGTCAATTAATTACATAACATTTTCATGAAAATAAAAACCTTAAGTCATGAAATGAATCAAGGTCAAATATTGTAATTAAGTTTCAGTTTGCTGATTAAAGAAACCTGAATGGGAAAGAAGTGTAAGAATGGGTTTAATGGAATGAGTTCCTGTTTTAGCTATTGATTAAATCCTGACCCAGACAAGGAAATTTTCATTGTAATAAAACTGATGAGGATGCTGGAGAAAAAGAGAAGGAATGATCTAAACTTTTTCCAAACAATCGTGCTTTCATGTCTGAATCAAAAAAGCATTCATTTGCGTATTGCTAGGTAAGCCTAGGTTACTAAGCCTCTTTGGCTAAATAATGAACCCATAGCTTAAGAAATGATGATAATCTCTTCAAACAAAATTAGAATTATTAAAGTATGGAAGGATGATTGGACCTCTAGACACAATGAGATAACAAGGATAACCCATTACCATATGACAAAATTTCGGACTGGTCTAAATTCAAACATGTTACAGATGACGATTTCAAGTGGATTAAATATTACATTATTTGGTACTTTGGTAGTAGAAAACATGTGGGAAATGAAGAAATTGCTTGTAACAAGCTATTTCTTCATTTTCCACAATGTTTTCCCAAGCAGTTTTCTTGAGGGGACATCAAATAGTGTCTTTATGTAGGAATAAGATAACTCTTATACACTGATAGGCTTCAAGTCCTAAACAGTTCATGTAAAAAACCTCTAATTTCTGCTGCAATGTATCGACAAGATAGATACTTTTGTATGAACCCTGTCTAAGTACTTATTCAAAAATATGATGGGGTCATGTTCCAAAATCATATTCATTCAAATTTTAGAAATCATGTTTTGATGTGATAAACATGGGACAAAAGGACTTGATTGCACTTTGCCAGCTGTACGAGTACACTTCTCGTTGGTGAAGCAGGGCACTTTATTGGCACCGCATTGATAATAGAAGTAAAGGGAAAATCAGGCAGCATTCTGCTAATAAAGAATGTGAACTTTCTGTTTTGGTACTTGTTTGTTTTTCCATACTGTGAAGTATGTTCTCTGTGGTAATTTGTTCCTCATTATGAAAGATGTTTGTGATGGAATACGAGATGCTGTGCTTGTTTTGACTGGAAGTTTATAAGGATTTTGTAATGTTTTGTGGGATGTCTTTATAATTTCTTATCCCAAAAGACTTAAGTTGTGAAGAAGTGTGACTTATGTGGTGTCTGTGAGAGTTGATGTTTGATTGGATTCCGACCTTAAGTCCTATATAATGTGATGTAATGGTTTATGTAGGTTTTGTCTGTAGTGTAAGAAAAACTGATGTTTCATTGACTGCCATAACTATGAAGGACATGTAATTAATTGATGTGAAATGGGAAAGTGTGTGAGCTGTTATGAGGAAACAAGAAACTTGTTTAAAAGTAATTATTTTTCACAACCCTTGTAATCATATCTATATGTTTTTGTATTCTCACCCATTCATCTTTCTGAGACTATCCTTTGATGTTCCCATGTAATCATCCATATGACACTTCCCTCTTTGCTTGTATATACAAAATGCATTATACATTTAGAGGTATGGAAACTCACAGATACACCTGTCCATCCCAATCTGGACTTTCAGATGAAAAATTAAAATATATATGTGTTAATTAAGATAAAGGGTTCCCAAATTTCCTCTGATTTTGATATCTGTAATTCAGATCAACAGGTAAGAGGGGGTGAAGGCATTCTGAATTTGTTATTTCAAACCCAAACTCTATGTTGCGGGTACTCATTTGATGAACAATAAAGGAAATAGTGCATTTTGAAAGGCCATTACCCCGTCTTATCTGTAAATCTGCTCTATGAATAAGAGAAATTTAGATTTAATGCATCAATGAAAGGATGCAAGCAATGAAAAAAGCTGGTCTTAAGCGTTATGCAGTCGATTATTTAGTTGCTTTTGAGGGAAAGGAAGAAATTTTTTCGTTTCTCTCAGAAAATTAATGAAATAGCTTTCCCAAGTATTTAATGTCTATGTTTATGTATATTTTCAGAACTACCCTATGGCTGGGAGAAGGTAGAAGATCCACACTATGGAACATACTATATTGAGTAAGTTATTATCAAACCTTCAAGGGCCGGTCACACAGTCTTCCGCGAGTTGATCACGAGTGTATGGTTAGGAAAAACTGTCAAGTGCGAAGTAAACGCTGTCAAAAGTGAATGACACGTGAATGAAACGTGGAGGACTCACAAATAACAAGTGCGCACACGCGCGAAACATTTTACACACTCTCGGAGCCTTATTTTATTTTTGAGCAGCACAAAAATTAGGCGCGACAGCCACTGTGTGTTGCACAAGTGGTGTAAATGCGGTACAAATGTGGACCAAACCCGATAACATGTGGTACACTCGCGGATCACAAGTGGATGACAAGTGATCACTCGCGGGCATACGCAAATTTCTTTGTGTGATTGCGTGTGTAGCACTTGTCATCCACTTGTGATACGCTTGTCTACAGCATACCTAGCACATGTGATAGCGTGTGCTTCGCGTGTAAAAAGGCTTTCTCAGATCACTTGTGACCCCATTTTCTGACCACAAGCGCTCACACATGGAGGACTTGTGGTGGACACGCGATGGGCACGTGGAGCACACGCACACACACACATGTTTGGTCCACCTGTCGTTCGCGAGTCTAGCACATTTGAGACAATTTTGCAGATTTTTCACCGCATGTAGAAAAAAAATTGAATAAATTTGGCAAAATTACACGTGATCAACTCGCGGAAGGCTGTGTGACAGGCCTTTCAGTTAACTTGTGGAATCCGGTGCTCCTAACAATGTGTTCCTTGTATAACTCTCACAAGTACAAATACAACATTCAATCTGAGCCATCCACTTATTATCCTCCATGATGCAGAAGATTGGTATACAATCCATTTGTAATAAGACACAAATGTCAGACAGGGTATTGACCAAGCTTTTCTTGATTCAAGCCTTATATCAGTGGGTTGATAAACGGACTGAGAAAATAGAATGAAATTAATTATACCCCCCAAATTCAATTTGGGGGGTATATAGGAGTCAGGTTGTCGGTCTGTTGGTCTGTCTGTCTGTCTGTCTGTTGGTCTGTCTGTTGGTCCGTCTGTTGGTTTTTTCTTTAAAAATCTTCTCCTCCTCAACCACTCAGCCGATTCTTACCAAACTTGGCAGGAATGTTCCTTGGGTGACCCTTTTCAAAACTTGTTCGTGAATTTTTGATTCATCAAAAATTGTGGGCGTGGCAGGGCGGGGCTTATCGGACTTAGAGAAATCATATGAAAAATATTTAAAAATCAATTATCTGGCCAATTTGAAGCAAACTTGGCAGGAATGTCCCTTGAGTGACTGTATTCAACACATGTTCATGAATTTTTGATTGGGTGAAAAATGTGGGCGTGGCAGGGCGGGGCTTATCAGACTTCGCGAAATCATTGAATAATTCTTCAAAAATCTTCTTCTCCTCAAGCACTCAGCCGATTCTTACCAAACTTGGCAGGAATGTTCCTTGGGTGACCCTTTTCAAAACTTGTTCGTGAATTTTTGATTCGTCAAAAATTGTGGGCGTGGCAGGGGGGGGGATATCGGACTTAAAGAAATAATTATAAAAATCTTTAAAAATCAATTAGCTGGCCAATTTGAAGCAAACTTGGCAGAAATGTCCCTTGAATGACTGTTTTCAACACATGTTCATGAATTTTTGATCGGGTGAAAAATTTGGGCGTGGCAGGGCGGGGCTTATCAGACTTCGCGAAATCATTGAATAATTCTTCAAAAATCTTCTTCTCCTCAAGCACTCTGCCGATTCTTACCAAACTTGGCAGGAATGTTCCTTGGGTGACCCTTTTCAAAACTTGTTCGTGAATTTTTGATTCGTCAAAAATTGTGGGCGTGGCAGGGCGGGGCTTATCGGACTTAGAGAAATAATTATAAAAATCTTTAAAAATCAATTATCTGGCCAATTTGAAGCAAACTTTGCAGGAATGTCCCTTGAGTGACTGTTTTCAACACATGTTCATGAATTTTTGATTGGGTGAAAAATGTGGGCGTGGCAGGGCGGGGCTTATCAGACTTTGCGAAATCATTCAATAATTCTTCAAAAATCTTCTCCTCCTCAACCACTTAGCTGATTCTTACCAAACTTGGCAGGAATGTTCCTTGGGTGACCCTTTTCAAAACTTGTTCGTGAATTTTTGATTTGTCAAAAATTGTGGGCATGGCAGGGCGGGGCTTATCAGACTTAGAGAAATAATTATAAAAATCTTTAAAAATCAATTATCTGGCCAATTTGAAGCAAACTTGGCAGGAATGTCCCTTGAGTGACTGTTTTCAACACATGTTCATGAATTTTTGATTGGGTGAAAAATGTGGGCGTGGCAGGGCGGGGCTTATCAGACTTCGCGAAATCATTGAATAATTCTTCAAAAATCTTCTTCTCCTCAAGCACTCAGCCGATTCTTACCAAACTTGGCAGGAATGTTCCTTGGGTGACCCTTTTCAAAACTTGTTCGTGAATTTTTGGTTCGTCAAAAATTGTGGGCGTGGCAGGGCGGGGCTTATCGGACTTGGAGAAATCATATGAAAAATATTTAAAAATCAATTATCTGGCCAATTTGAAGCAAACTTGACAGGAATGTCCCTTGAGTGACTGTATTCAACACATGTTCATGAATTTTTGATTGGGTGAAAAATGTTGGCATGGCAGGGCGGGGCTTATCAGACTTCGCGAAATCATTCAATAATTCTTCAAAAATCTTCTCCTCCTCAACCACTTGTCTGATTCTTACCAAACTTGGCAGGAATGTTCCTTGGGTGACCCTTTTCAAAACTTGTTCGTGAATTTTTGATTCGTCAAAAATTGTGGGCATGGCAGGGCGGGGCTTATCGGACTTGGAGAAATAATTATAAAAATCTTTAAAAATCAATTATCTGGCCAATTTGAAGCAAACTTGGCAGGAATGTCCCTTGAGTGACTGTTTTCAACACATGTTCATGAATTTTTGATTGGGTGAAAAATGTGGGCGTGGCAGGGCGGGGCTTATCAGACTTCGCGAAATCATTGAATAATTCTTCAAAAATCGTCTTCTCCTCAAGCACTCTGCCGATTCTTACCAAACTTGGCAGGAATGTTCCTTGGGTGACCCTTTTCAAAACTTGTTGGTGAATTTTTGATTCGTTAAAAATTGTGGGCGTGGCAGGGCGGGGCTTATCGGACTTAGAGAAATCATATGAAAAATATTTAAAAATCAATTATCTGGCCAATTTGAAGCAAACTTGGCAGGAATGTCCCTTGAGTGACTGTTTTCAACACATGTTCATGAATTTTTGATTGGGTGAAAAATGTGGGCGTGGCAGGGCGGGGCTTATCAGACTTCACGAAATCATTCAATAATTCTTCAAAAATCTTCTCCTCCTCAACCACTTAGCCGATTCTTACCAAACTTGGCAGGAATGTTCCTTGGGTGACCCTTTTCAAAACTTGTTCGTGAATTTTTGATTCGTCAAAAATTGTGGGCGTGGCAGGGGGGGGGGGCTTATCGGACTTAAAGAAATAATTATAAAAATCTTTAAAAATCAATTAGCTGGCCAATTTGAAGCAAACTTGGCAGAAATGTCCCTTGAATGACTGTTTTCAACACATGTTCATGAATTTTTGATCGGGTGAAAAATTTGGGCATGGCAGGGCGGGGCTTATCAGACTTCGCGAAATCATTGAATAATTCTTCAAAAATCTTCTTCTCCTCAAGCACTCAGCCGATTCTTACCAAACTTGGCAGGAATGTTCCTTGGGTGACCCTTTTCAAAACTTGTTATTATCAATTATTAGGCCAATTTAAAACATTTTTATGCAGGAATGTCCCTTGAGTGACTTTATTCAACATGTATTCTTTTCGATTGGGTGACAAATGTGGGTGTGGTAGGGCGGGGTTATCAGACTTCCAGAAATTGTTAGATAATTCTTCAAAAATCTATTTCTCACTAACCACTGGACCAATTCTTACCAAACTTAACTTGGAAGATCTGCCTGGTGTTCATTTAAAGTGTAAAACTCATTTTATGAAATATTTAAGAAACAATGCCCATATATTTGAATTTTTTTCTGATTCCTTTTTAGCTCACCTGAGCACAAAGTGCTCAAGGTGAGGTATTGTGATCGGTCGTTGTCCGTCGTCCGTCCGTCCGTCCGTGTTAACGAGAGAACATGACTTGGGTAGTTTGTAAGTTACGGAGGCATTTGTTGGGTATTTTTTTGGTGTTGGGTATACCCAAGACCATAAAGCTTGATTTTGTGTCCAACAAAACAATCTTGGGTAGCTGGAGAAAAATACCCATGAATTTTTCAGACACGATTTTGTCTAAATAAATGTCTATAAGTGTCCAAGACCATGCATCATATACGAAGGGTTATTTACGACGTGCGTCGGGCTTTATTCGTTACCCAATGAAAACGTTTGTATTTTCTTCCGACTGATCCCGATGTCCATTCGTTAGCCAATGAAAACGTTCGCGAATTTTCCGGGAATGCTCGGGATTTCTCGTTTCGAGTGACCCACTTCTTGGTACCTCGCCGCAAATCTTCAATGTTATTCATATAGGCGATCACAATAATGGGTGGAAAATCGGACTTGCAACTTATTTAGTATTCCAAACATACACAATGGGATGGAAAATTGATTGACGGATACAGGTATGTAAAAAATTTACACAACGCAGTGCTATGAGAGCTAAGAATACGGACTTGTAAATGGAACCGCCCCCGATATATTTCGTACATAATTATTTCGATCGTTTTTTTAATATGCTTCTATTGACATTTTGAAGACATCGAATATGTACGATATACGAGACAATTTCTCATTGAGATATGGGGTTACCGAAATCTGCTAATGAAAAAATAGGCTTGTTGTTAATGTGTGTTTTTTAAGGGTTGCCGTATTCCGGATGTTATCAGCATTTCGGATATTTCAATTAGTTACGAATAGGCTCTTATAACATGATTTATCTTTATTTAAAGAATATGTTATCAATTTCAATGATCATATTTAACCCTTTCACAAACAAGACAGTGTGAAACATCCTTGAATGAGAAAGGACAAAGTGAGAAAACTTTGAAGGAAAAGAAGAAAATTTTGAATTCAGAAAATCAGCATTTTCTCACCTTTTTTCTCTGAATATTTTGTACCATAATGTACACAGTAAGTGCTTCATTATTCATGTAGACCCAATATGATTTTATTTATTATTATCTACAGTGACTGGCAGGTTTGGAATTTATAATTTCATTTTCTGCTATTTTGGAAAGGGTTAACAAGTACAAATGGTATTCTTGCCATTAAATTTTGCAAGTGCAAATCAGTTATAAAGTTTAATAGAGTGTTGCAACACAGAGATGTGAAAGGGACCCTGAAAGTTGATTGTTCAATTGTGAGGTGGTAAATATTAAAATTATGATCACTGTACATGTGCAAATAGTGTTTTTCTGACTTTTTCAGATGGTTGACAGGGACGTAATTAGCACCGACTGACTTTGTGGCTGCCACCTGATTGGTTGGATGGGGGAAATGAGCTAATGAAAAATTCAGCCGGTCAGACACAATTTCAAAGTTTTTATAATGCTGCAAAGACAAAATATTGAAGCATGATGGTGACATACAGTTCAGCAGACAAGAAGCAAAAAGATTAAACAGACATTGTTGGAAACGATGGTTCTATTTTATTCGGTATTAATCCTTGCCACGAAATATTTTTTTAATTCTATAGTCGTAACAATCTGTAGATCGTATTTTTTAAGAATGATGCTTAAAATCGGACACTACTGTTTGTACAGTTTGTTTAAAAAAACTTTGATTAAAAATTCAGGGGTGATAAAGTTCAGGATTTATCAGGAAATCCGGATCTAGAGCCCCCCAAAAAATCATTCTTGGGTTCAATGCAAATCTGAGGAGAAATGGGGGGGGGGGGGGGGGGGAATGGAGTTGAATCGGGAGAAAACGGAAAGAAAAACATAGTGTGGGAGAGAAAACACACAAAGTCTGGAAGTATGTATCCTTTTTATATCTATCTAAGGTTAATTTAGGAGGAAAGGTTGTGCATTGGACACCGACACTTAGTCAAGACTCTTGCAGTCGTTATGAGCCACTGCACTTACCCCACCTTCCCTCTTTCTTCTGTCTTGCCCATATCTTTAAAAAGCCTTGGTAAAAAGAAGAAAATGCAAAATAGGGGGAAATCCCTGCCCATTTTTTTTATATGGTTGGACTTGGGCTTTTTTAGGGGGGGGTGAAGGGGGGGAGCATTTTAGGGTGGTAAAATAACACCTTTAAGTATGATTTAGAGTGATAGGGTTTAAAATCACGATATTCATTTTCGGCTGAGGGCTTCGTTCCCCTTTGACCCTTTCCCACTCAAAGCCTAGTTTTAATGACATTTAAGGCAAAGGAAAACATTTTGACAAAAGGCACAATCACTGCAATTTCTCTTTTCCCACAATGTTTTCTCTCCTATCAGAAAACCAAAAAGAATGTTGAACAATTCTTAAGTCTTCAAATCCTTTCAATTTGGACAAGTTCAAAATTTGGCTGAGTGGGAATGGACGAGGAGACCGGTTTTTCAGTCATCGTCAATAAAAAAACCACCTGTACCCAACAGAAAAATTAACCTATATAAAATCATATAATCAGAACCTAATCCGAGTCTTTTCTGATGAAAATTCGCTTTTGATATTCTGTTAACGCTCATTTACATCTGATTGCATTTCTATTCGAAAACGTATGAAAACAGCGACAGAATTTATGACGGCATTTCATCGTCTGTTTTTGTTTATTACTATCCAATCACTTGGTAAAACACTATAGGGTATAGACCAATTAAACATTTTTTGTCATACCTGACCTAAAATTCCAATTCAAATCGGCTTGCTAAAAGAGTATTACTATCGAATCTCGACAACCCCAGATTTTCATTTCGAGTCGCGGCCATTGTTTTGTTATATCACGTGACCGAATCTCGTTTAGATATATAGGTCAAGAATTTACAGTCATGTGACCGCCTTCGAGTGGATGGAGCTTTTCCATAAAAGGCCTAGGTACAAACGTCTGTTTACCAAAAGCGCGCGCTGCCTATAGGCAGGTGCGTGAAAAAAGGATGACTCTTTAAACTAGTCACTTTACTCGATACTGATTGGTCCATCTATTGCGGTCGTGTGCGAGTTGATATTGATGTAAATGGCGGCTTTCAATATTGGAAATATGAAAATGTAGTCCGATTTAAAATCAAATTGTTCTTCAATGGAAAGTAATTTCAACTTAAGCATACAGCGGATTGATAGGAAACTTGTTACATTGTTGTCAGGTAACATACTTACCGCGTCTTGCAGGCGTTTTGTTGAATTTTGACTTTGTTAAACTTGTCACGAGTGAAAAACTTGCTTAACCCCAAACGTTATAAATAAGATCGGTCCAATCAGGGGATAAATCTATATTTAGACCATTAATTCATAGTCTCGTCACATGGTCATAAAATGGCAGTTCAATGTAAACACTGATTGTTCAGGTGGGGGTTGTTGCAAAACATTGCTTACAAACAATTTAGAAATGCTTTTTGGTCTTAATTTTTTCATCAGACACGACAATAAATGGTTCATTGATTGGAATCATAAGGCTTTTTAAGGATAGCGTTTAAGATAATTTTAAACAATCGGACGATGAAATGCTGACATAACTTTTCTTAAGTTTTGGAGTAGCTTTGCGCTCTGATGTAAATGATAGTTATCAGAATATCAAGAAGCGAATTTTCATCAGTGAAGACTCGGATTAATCAGAACCCATTAATGCCTTGGACAGTGTACCCAATAAGACCCTTAGACTCGGTTAATTTTTAGCGAGCCGGGACTTTATGTCCGGGGAGCTAATGTCGCAGCCCAAGTGTCGGCGTTGGCGTCCGCGTTGCGTCTTCAAAAACTTTAACCTGGTTTATATCTCGGGCACTATTTGAGATACAGCCTTGATACTTCACAAATGGATACCTCCTGCTAAGACCTTTCATTTGGGACCATGACCTTTGACCTAGTGACCTTGACCTTGGAGGTTGACCTACTTTAAAAAAAAACTTTAACCTGGCCTATATCTCATGCACTATTATAGATAGAGCTTTGATATTTCACATATGGATACAACGTACCTTGACCTTGAGACCATGACCTTTGACCCAATGACCTTGACCTTTGACTCTTTTTTTGTGACAAGCTCTCGTATAGGCGAACTACGTTGTCCGCGGACAACTCTTGTTCTGTTGGGTACAGAGTCTAAGGGTCTTACTGGGTAATAGTCCATGTCATTATTGGGTTTCACAGTCTTAGATGATTTTTTTATTTTAATATTTTTTGGTTGTTTGGTAACATGTCCAAAGTATTTACTGGGTACACTGTCCAAGACATTGTTGGGTTCGGATAATATGATTTTATACAGTCTGATTATTTGTTTGGTAGTGAGTCTATGGGTTTTATTGGGTTATTGTCCATGTGATTGTTGGGTTCTATAGAAGTGTTTTTATTTTAATATTTTTTGGTTGTCTGTTAATTTGTCTAGGGGTTTTACTGGGTACACTGTCCAAGACATTGTTGGGTTCGGATCATATGATTTTATACAGTTTGATTATTTGTTTGGTAGTGAGTCTATGGGTTTTATTGGGTTATTGTCCATGTGATTGTTGGGTTCTATAGAAGTGTTTTTATTTTAATATTTTTTGGTTGTCTGTTAATTTGTCTAAAGGTTTTACTGGGTACACTGTCCAAGACATTGTTGGGTTCGGATCATATGATTTTTATACAGTTTGATATTTTGTTGGATAGAGAGTCTAAGGGTCTTATTGGGTACACTGTCTAAGGCATAGTTGGGTTCCAATTACATGTATATGATTTTTATACAGTTTGATTTTTTGTTGGATAGAGAGTCTAAGGGTCTTATTGGGTACACTGTCTAAGGCATTGTTGGGTTCGGATAACATGTATATGATTTTTATACAGTTTGATATTTTGTTGGATAGAGAGTCTAAGGGTCTTATTGGGTACACTGTCTAAGGCATTGTTGGGTTCCGATTAAATGTATATGATTTTTATACAGTTTGATTTTTTGTTGGATAGAGAGTCTAAGGGTCTTATTGGATACACTGTCTAAGGCATTGTTGGGTTCCGATTACATGTATATGATTTTTATACAGTTTGATATTTTGTTGGATAGAGAGTCTAAGGGTCTTATTGGGTACACTGTCTAAGGCATAGTTGGGTTCCAATTACATGTATATGATTTTTATACAGTTTGATTTTTTGTTGGATAGAGAGTCTAAGGGTCTTATTGGGTACACTGTCTAAGGCATTGTTGGGTTCGGATAACATGTATATGATTTTTATACAGTTTGATTTTTTGTTGGATAGAGAGTCTAAGGGTCTTATTGGGTACACTGTCTAAGGCATTGTTGGGTTCCGATTAAATGTATATGATTTTTATACAGTTTGATTTTTTGTTGGATAGAGAGTCTAAGGGTCTTATTGGATACACTGTCTAAGGCATTGTTGGGTTCCGATTACATGTATATGATTAGCTCACCTGAGCACGAAGTGCTCAAAGTGAGCTATTGTGGTCGCTTTTTGTCCGTCGTCCGTCCGTCTGTCCGTCCGTCTGTCCGTCCACAATTTCTTCAGACATCTTCTCCTCCTAAACCATTGGTCCAATTTTGACCAAACTTGGCAGGAATGATCCTCATGTGACCCTTTTCAAAACTTGTTCGTGAATTTTTGATTCGTCAAAAAATGTGGGCGTGGCAGGGCGGGGCTTATCGGATTTTAGAGAAATCCTAAGAAAATTCTTTAAAAATCAACCATTTGGCCAATTTGAATTAAACCGGGCAGGAATGTGCCTTGAGTCACCCTTTTCAAAATTTATCCACAAATTTTTACATTTGTCATAAAGTGTGGCCGTGGCAGGGAGGAAGGGGCTTATCGGACTTAAAGAAATCATAAGAAAATTCTTTAAAAATCAACCATTGGGCCCAATTGAACCAGACTTTGCAGGAATGTTCCTTTAGTCACCCTTTTCAAAATTTATCCACAAATTTTTTCATTTGTCAAAAAATGTGGCAGTGGCAGGGAGGAAGGGGCTTATCGGACCTAGAGAAATCATGAGAAAATTCTTTAAAAATCAACCATTGGGCCCAATTGAAGCAGACTTTGCAGGAATGTTCCTTGAGTCCCTCTTTTCAAGTTTATTCACAAATTTTTACATTTGTCAAAAAATGTGGCCGTGGCAGGGAGAAAGGGGCTTATCGGACTTAATGAAATCATAAGAAAATTCTTTAAAAATCAACCATTGGGCCCAAATGAACTAAACTTTGCAGGTATGTTCCTTGAGTCACTCTTTTCAAAATTTGTTCCCAAATTCTTACAATTGATAAAAAATGTGGCCATGGCAAGGAGGAAGGGGCTTATCAGACTTAGAGAAATCATAAGAAAATTCTTTAAAAATCAACAATTGAGCCAATTTGAACCAGGTTTTATAGGGATGTTCCTTGAGTTACTCTTTTCAAAGTTTGTTCACAAATTTTTATATTTATCAAAAACTGTGGCCGTGGCAGGTAGGAAAGGGCTTATTGGACTTGGAGAAATCAGAAGAATATTCTTTAAAAACCAACCATTGGGCTAATTAAAAAATGAACCAAACCTGCCTGAAAAGTTCCTTGAGTGTTAATTGAGAGATACTTGCTTTTTTTAAAAGCATCATTTTTCTTTCAATATTCATCAAACCCTATGTTGTTGGTGATCATTTCAATCATCTGCTTGAAAAGATTAATACATTCTACATTATAGGGTTTGGATATGAATAATAAAAAAAGGAAAGGCTTTCCTATTTCTCTTATCTATTTCTCTTATCTGTTGCTCTGGCCCCATGTTTATCTTATAATGTAAACAGATAAGAAGGGATTAGCCTAGCTTAATTATCAGATGGAGATCTTTCTTCATAATAAATTTTACAGGATTGATTGGAACAAAATTATTACTTAATTGTTTCCAAACAGAAAGTCCTTAGAAGTTTCATGTCTTTGAATTTGACAAAATTGCCATTATCACTCTTGTCATATTGAATCAGGTGAGCGCTTTAGGACCATCATGGTCCTCTTGTTTTTATACAGTTTGATTTTTTGTTGGATAGAGAGTCTAAGGGTCTTATTAGGTACACTGTCAAAGGCATTGTTGGGTTCCGATTACATGTATATGATTTTTATACAGTTTGATTTTTTGTTGGATAGAGAGTCTAAGGTTCTTATTGGGTACACTGTCTAAGGCATTGTTGGGTTCCGATTACATGTATATGATTTTTATACAGTTTGATTTTTTGTTGGATAGAGAGTCTAAGGGTCTTATTGGGTACACTGTCTAAGGCATTGTTGGGTTCCGATAACATGTATATGATTTTTATACAGTTTGATTTTTTGTTGGATAGAGAGTCTAAGGGTCTTATTGGGTACACTGTCTAAGGCATTGTTGGGTTCTGATTACATGTATATGATTTTTATACAGTTTGATTTTTTGTTGGATAGAGAGTCTAAGGGTCTTATTGGGTACACTGTTTAAGGCATTGTTGGGTTCCGATAACATGTATATGATTTTTATACAGTTTGATTTTTTGTTGGATAGAGAGTCTAAGGGTCTTATTGGGTACACTGTCTAAGGTATTGTTGGGTTCTGATTACATGTATATGATTTTTATACAGTTTGATTTTTTGTTGGATAGAGAGTCTAAGGGTCTTATTGGGTACACTGTCTAAGGCATTGTTGGGTTCCGATTACATGTATATGATTTTTATACAGTTTGATTTTTTGTTGGATAGAGAGTCTAAGGGTCTTATTGGGTACACTGTCTAAGGCATAGTTGGGTTCCGATTACATGTATATGATTTTTACACAGTTTGATTTTTTGTTGGATAGAGAGTCTAAGGGTCTTATTGGGTACACTGTCTAAGGCATTGTTGGGTTCCGATTACATGTATATGATTTTTATACAGTTTGATTTTTTGTTGGATAGAGAGTCTTAGGGTCTTATTGGGTACACTGTCTGAGGCATTGTTGGGTTCTGATTACATGTATATGATTTTTATACAGTTTGATTTTTTGTTGGATAGAGAGTCTAAGGGTCTTATTGGGTACACTGTCTAAGGCATAGTTGGGTTCCGATTACATGTATATGATTTTTACACAGTTTGATTTTTTGTTGGATAGAGAGTCTAAGGGTCTTATTGGGTACACTGTCTAAGGCATTGTTGGGTTCCGATTACATGTATATGATTTTTATACAGTTTGATTTTTTGTTGGATAGAGAGTCTTAGGGTCTTATTGGGTACACTGTCTGAGGCATTGTTGGGTTCTGATTACATGTATATGATTTTTATACAGTTTGATTTTTTGTTGGAAAGAGAGTCTAAGGGTCTTATTGGGTACACTGTCTAAGGCATTGTTGGGTTCCGATAACATGTATATGATTTTTACACAGTTTGATTATTTGTTGGGAAGAGTCTAAGGGTCTTATTGGGTACACTGTCTAAGGCATTGTTGGGTTCTGATAATATGAATCAATTTCAAAGGGACGGGTAATCTTAGTCTTCTTTTCTTGCTCAGTTATGGCCCTTGTATGATTTGAAAATTTTACTTGGTGTTTCATATCTCAAAAACTATCAAGGGTATTCACTTGAAACTTGGATTACATTTTTTTTATTATCTCAGCTCTGATTTTTTTAGTTTATTCCAAAAGTACAGAGAATTATAACTCTGCCTAGTTCTGCTTACAGTTATTAAAGCACCTAGTGCTCATGGGAGCTCTTTGGATTGATGACTAAGCCTCCTCGTCTGTCAGAATTTGCTTCTAATATCTGTTGCTCTGAAGCAAGTCACCAGATTTTCAAAATTTTACTGAATTTGCTAGCTTTTATATGTTATAAATTAGAATGGCTCTATTAGTATGTATGTACTGATTAATGGTCTACACGGACTGAAGGATTTGGAAATAACCTTATGTAAGTACTGGTTGTGAAAGCCCGGAAACATGTGGATGCGTTTCTTGCCGCCATGATATGACCTTAGCTGTGAAAATGGTGTTAAACTCCAATACAAATGAATAGAATGAAGGAGAATACACAATTAAAATGTCCAAGGAAAGAACCCAAGTATTATGTCCAAAGGAAATGCCCAATAATATACCTGTCGTAAGAACATGTTTGAATACCCAATAACAAGTAGCCATCAAGTGTTTTAAGGAACAACCCAAGATGTGTTCCATCGTAGGTATGTCCGTCCGGCCGTCCGTCCGGCCGTCCGTCCGTCCACAATTTCTTTAAAGATCTTCTCCTCCCGAACCAGTGGACCAATCTTCTTGAAACTTGGCAGGAATGATCCTTGGGTGAAGGGCTTTCAAAGTTGTTAAAAGAATTTGATTCCATCAAAGACTCTGGCTGCCGCGGCATGAGAAACGGGGAAAATAGCCAACTCTTTTAAAAATCTTCTTCTGCCTAAGTTGGCCAATTTTCTTGAAACTTCACATGAATGATCTTTGAGTGAAGGGCTTTCAAAGTTGTTAAAAGAATTAAATTCCATCAAAGACTTTGGCTGCCGCAGCATGAGAAAAGCGGAAAATATCCAAATCTTTTAAAAATCTTCTTCTGCCTAACCAGTTGGCCAATATTCTTGAAACTTCACAGGAATGATACTTGAGTGAAGGGCTTGCAAAGTTGTTAAAAGATTTTGATTCTATTAAAGATTTGGGCTGCCGCGGCATGAGAAAAGGGGAAAATAGCCAAATCTTTTAAAAATCTTCTTCTGCCTAATTAGCAAGCCAATATTCTTGAAACTTCACATGAATGATCCTTGGGTGAAGGGCTTTCAAAGATGTTAAAAGAATTTGATTCCATCAAAGACTCTGGCTGCCGTGGCATAAGAAAAGGGGAAAATAGCCAAATCATTTAAAAATCTTCTTCTGCCCTACTAGTTGGCCAATATTCTTGTAACGTAATATGAATGATCCTTGGCTGAAGGGATTTTAAAGTTGTTAAAAGAATTTGATTCCATCAAAGGCTTTGGCTGCCGTGGCATGAGAAAAGGGGCAAATAGCCAAATCTTGTAAAAATCTTCTGCCTTCAACTAGTTGGCCAATATTCTTGAAACTTCCCATGAATGATCCTTGGGTGAAGGGCTTTCAAAGTTTTTGAGAGACTTTGATTCCATCAAAGCCTTTGACTGCCGCGGCATGAGAAAAGGGAAAATAGCCAAATCTTTTAAAAATCTTCTGGCTTACTACATGTAGTTGGCCAATATTCTTAAAACTTCACATGAATGATCTTTGGGTGAAAGGCTTTCAAAGTTGTTATAAGAATTTGATTAATATCAAAGCTGTTAGTGCAGGGGCATCAGAAAAAGGGCAAAAGAGCAAACACTTTTGAAAAGGCTGAATTTTGTTTCATTCTTTTGAAAAACTAAGGAAAAGGGGTTTTATTGCAAAATTCTTAATTTGCTGCTATACAGGTCAAAATGTTTATTTCAACAAGGCAAAAAATTTCAGGTGAGCGATCTAGGGCCATCATGGGCCTCTTGTATCAGTTTACAGTTTATATGAAATATCAAAATGCACAAACACATCACTTTTGGGGGGTATGATCACTTTCAGTGATTTTCTAGTTGTTATTAAAGTAAGATGTTTTATGCAAATTTGATTTGAAATGTCTTTACAGTTAATCATGTGTTAAATAAGAATTATTCAATGTTTTGTACCTTCAAAAATAATTAAGCTATTAGAAAGATGGTACAGAAAAAAAAACGTTGCCTAGTAACAATACAAAATCCAAAACAATTTCTACATGACATCTTCATTTCTCATGCCATGTATTTTTTCTCTTCCGAATATCTACAAGAAAAGCCCATTACAGAAACAAATAACTATGTGCAGGACGATGTTTTTCTGCATGCTATCTCTTTGTTCTCTCCTAATTGGCTCCTTATCCCTTTGCTGGAAAATCTTAGCTCACGCTGAACTTGGTTCATGATGTTGAAATCAACTGGAAAAAATGTTCTGCTTTTGTCGGTAACTGCGGCGTCTGTCAATCCAGGGGTCGTGAGTTCGAACTCTTGCTCAGCCAGTATACATTCTGACATTTGACAAAAGTTGTTTGTCTCTCACCAATAGATGTAAATCGTCTATGTGAGAGAGCATCTGTAGGCTCGGTTTTGATTTTGTGATATTACTGATGAGAGAAATACCAGGATTCCATGATTAGGTGCTCCAGCCAACACAATATGACCAGAGCAATTGAAAACAGCATTAAACCCCAATAAAACAAATCAATTTAAATGTGAAATAAGCAGATTAAATATGTCTTGTGTCAAGCAGACATCACATTTCCAAGTGCACTTATAGTTTGTTGGAAAAAAAACATTCTAGTTTCTGAAAACCATTTTGAAGTGATAAGTTTCTACCCAAGTCAGTTGAAACAGACTGACTATGGTTGATAATGTTCACTCTTCCCACACTGCCCCTTTTGGGCAGACAGATCACAAGTATGTACCTATGTAAGCAGGCAAAGGCATTGATCTTTGATCAACTTTACATTGATATTAAAGGAAATACGGAACAAAGCTACTGAGAGGTTCATAAAGTTCAGGAATTTATCATATAAATACTTTAGGTTCTTTGACACCCTCATGAATCTGCCAGAGTTCAAGATAAGAAAGAATTCATGTACCATAACCTTTCTTCCTGTTGCTATCCCTTTACTAAAGCATACTGTTTGTAATATTTGAAAATGCTGTAACTTCACTTTGGAATGTAACTTACAATAATTCACTACCACATGCCTATGGATATTGTAGCACAATCTTGTACTTGTGCATCTGGTAGCCCAGAAGAACAAAAACCTAGAAATGGAATATTTTGGAAATATCTTTTTATGCCCCTGTATCGAGATTGTTTTACTCCCGTCTGTCTGTCCATCCGTCTGTCTGTCAGTGTATAACTGTCTGTCTGTCCAAAAACTTAACATTTTTCCATTTCTCCAAATGTATTTGACATACAAAGCTGAAATTTGGTATGTAACTTCCTTTCAATGATATCTATCTGTTCCATGCCATACGACCTTCCTCAAGATCATCTTGTAACCCTTATCAGCCCTTAACACAAAAACTTAACATTTTAGAAAAATAGCCATTTCGAGGGCATTCATGTTTCACATACACATATTGTCGTTGTAAATGCAAAACCTCGTATCTCGTTTTTGGAAAATTTTAAAGGGGGTGGAAAAAAGTGTAGTAACTTTTCCCAAACTGAAATGTTTTACTTGAAATTTGGACATATTGTTTACAAATAATGTGTAAATAATAATGATCAGTAAAAATATCTCAAAACCTGCGAGAATCGTCTACACAGGGCACACAAGTTTGTACTTTGAAAATCGCACCAATCGACATACGAGGTTTTGCATTTACACCGACGATATTGTTTTCTCTGTCTTTTCAGCCATGTGAACAGAAAGACCCAGTATGAGCACCCAGGGGCCAGTTTGAAGAAGAGCAACACAGCAGGTTTGATTTACATTGAATATTCAGTATGGCATGATGTTTCTGTTAAGCCCTTACCACATGGCAAAATTTTTAACGAGTCTAAATTCAAAGATGATGCAGACGACAATTTCAAGTGAATGAAATTTTACAGTTTTTATACGCCGCCGGAGGCGGACATATATTGGCGTCATCTTCTCAGTCTGTCCGTCCATCCGTCCATCCGTCCGTCCGTCCGTCCGTCCGTACGTCCGTCCACTTTTCTTGTCAACGCAACTCCTCCTAAGTTTCTGGCTGGATCTTCTTGAAACTTGGTCAATGTTATCACCTCAATTGGTAGATGTGCATGAAGGAAGGATTTTATGGTTCATTGATTTTTGCCTGAGTTATGCCCCCTTAAAACTTAGTCCCTGGAGCGGCGTATATTGTGACCATGGCACTCTTGTTGCTCTTTTCACATAGAAAACATTGTGGGAAATGAAGAAATTGCTTGTCACAAGCAATTTCTTCATTTTCCACGATGTTTTCCAAAGCCATTATCTTGTGTGGAGTCTAAAGGAGTCACTGTGTGATAATGGGTTTATACTGCACAATCATGCTTCTTAATAATGGAAAAACATTTCTGATTTTCTTATGCCTCAGAAGTTTTATACATATTTTGGGGTCATCTTATCTGTTCGTCTGTCTGTCTACATAACTCTACAAATCTTACATTTATGAAAGGATTTGAAGCAAATTTCCTTATCAAGGAGAATCGCTCAAACATTGGTGGGAAAAGGTATTTTTTCTTGAATTCCAAAAATGTTTTGGTCTGTCTCTGTTGTTTGTCAGAGTTTTAAGATTGATAAGGAATAAGATTCTTATTTATTCACTTCATGGATTGTTTTGCAAGTTAATAATAAGTGTATTATGCATGGTCAAAGTATTCGTCTTTCAAAAAAAGCAGAAGATATTCTGCAAATTAACACAATTTTCTCTCCATTATATCAGAGAGAAACAATGCAGATTTTTTGTCCTACACTTCAGATGATGTAAACAATACAAGTACACTGCCAAGACGTGGAAAGCCGGGTGACTCAGCGAAGAGATCTGTCAGTGAAGCAGACATGAACGGCAGAAACACACCCCCAGGTATGATAGAATATAATAGGGTCGCTTTTCAACAAAAACCTCATAACTGCAGCTTATTTTAAGCTGCAGTTATGAGATTTTTGTTGAAAAGCATCGATATTTCCCCTTAATTTATCCTTGTCAGGCTAATTGCAGTATTGTTGTCGCATAAATGCTTTTGGAGACATTCAGCGTTATGGATGTCAAAAATTGCAATTGGAAAGCAGGGTGACTCGACCAAGAGGTCTGTCAGCAAGGCAGATATGGATGGCAGAAACATACCTCTAGGAATAAAAGTTTTCTTCTATTTCCTTGCAAAGGTTTTCCAAGACTTTATTGATTCAAGATGTAAAAAATGCATTTGGAGAGTACAATGCAGGTTGACTCAACCAGATGATCTGTCATTGAAACAGACGTGACTAGAAGAAGCTCAAAAGCACTATATGCCATGTTTATGCCTGGTCTACTTATCCTGCAAGACTTAGTTAAGTTGCCTTTGCATGCAGTGGGACCAGACTTTCTTTTCTTTTTGTCTTGTTAGTATGTTTAACAGAATTAACAGTTTCCTGATGTGTCTGTTTAAATTTGCCTTTGGTGAAAATTTCAGTCCCTGCCATTGCACACATCTCTCCAACTAAACAGATTGTTGAATCTGGAGATTAATTTAGGTTGTGGAATAAACTGAAAATCATGATATATACAACAAAAGTACCAGAAGGTGCTTATCTAAACAAACTCATCTTTTATCATCTGCTGAAGTGCTTTCATTTAGAATTGTAGCAGATAACCAAGTTCTTCAGAGCTCAAATGTGTGATATGAAGTAACAAAGTACAATATATCGATGCTTTTCAACGAAAACCTCATAACTGCAGCTTAGAACAAGCTGCAGTTACGAGGTTTTGGTTGAAAAGCGACAATATCTGATAATCCCTTTGTCTGCATTGCCTTCTATTTTATTTGTCAGATGAATTTTATATTTTGAAGAGTATACTACAGACTACAGTTGGCATGGCAGAATGTTTATATTTTGTTCAAATGTAATTGAACGTTAAACAAAATACAAACACGTGCCATACGATGTGGCGCCAACTGTAGTGGCCCTCAAAATTATTTGATTGATTAGGGGTATACAGCCTTTGCCCTGTTTGTAAGTTTTAAATGATCAGGCTTTTGCATGAGTATTTCTTGAGGCAAATACTTAACTTTCCATCAAGGTCAAATGTCAAGGTCAAATATCTAGGTTATGTTTTTAAAATATTTGCTATTACAGTAACAGAGGTGTTGTTTTCCAGACACAAACATTCACAATTTTCAAATAAGAATTAGTCATTTTGTTGTGGCATTTCAATGTAATTGTAGATGCACATGAATGTTCTATACTAGATAAATCAAACTAAGTGTGCCTGTAACTTTTAGTATTTTAGATCTCCCTGTAAGCTGCATTATAATATTGAATGTTGCTTTAGCTGTTAAAAGTATCATTCTGTTGCAACTAAAAACTCTCATTATAGTATCTATGACCTAGTATTTGCTTTGTTTCAAAGTACAAAAACTGCATCTTAGCCAAATACCTCAATGAATCTATAAAAAATATTATTTTCTGTATAGTAGAAATATTAAACTTTACATGCTTTTTGATTTTGACTTGCCTGCAAAACATGACATGTGTTTGCCCAGACTTTTCGTCAGAGGTTTTCATGATTTGATAAACAATATTTTTTTCAAAGTAAAGTTCTTTGAATATTGTCCCCTATTTGTTGTAATTTGATCATATTAAATGACAATGGAAGGTACCATTCAATGAAATGGTCATAATTATACAAATCAGAAATATTGCTTTGGATTCTTATAAATTACGGAAATTAATTTGCTAAAGTATATGTTTCTAAAACACTAAACCATGATAAGTCAAAGAATAATAATTGCATAAAGATGCATTAGAGGGTATGTACATGGTTTAAGGTAGTTCACCCCTAATGAATTTCATGCAAAGTTTTTTGAGACGTTAACATTCGAAATTCGTTACATGTCCTAATCTATACTGAAACAAAAAAGAAACGCAACTTCCATTTCAATTCATTTTTACGCAAAGACATCAAATCAGATTGAATCAAAATTTGATTAATCTTAAGCAATAACATTTCACCTTATAAGGTCAACAAAATCTTGTTTGTACCAAATTCCATTAATGAGAAAACACCCAGTTTACACCGGGCGTCAACACAATTTGACAAAAAAAGTGAATGTATGTCGAAAAACACATTCTGTTTCGTTTAGTTTTTAGCTCACCTGAGCACGAAGTGCTAAGGTGAGGTATTGTGATCTATCAATGTCCGGCGTCCGTCTGTCCGTCTGTCCGTCTGTCCGTCACGGCGTCAACAATTTCTTTAAACGACATCTCCTCCTAAACTACTGGGTCAAAATCAACCAAACTTGGCAGAAATGTTCCTTGGGTGGTCCTTTATAAAAATTGCTAAAATAATTGAAATCCATGAAAAACTCTGGTTGCCGTGGCATCTGAAAATGGGAAATTTCACAAAAGCTCAAAAATTTCTTTAACCCATATATGCCTGAATTTTTTATTTTTGTAGAATTGATTTTTTCATAAAGACAATACATAAACAGAATAAAATTGAACATTTTTTAACTTGTACAGTACTTTATTTGGCTAAAATCACACATTTTTTATGTGTCCTGAAAACAGGACTGTAGGCGCTAAAGTAATCAAAATTTCAAAATAAATCCCTATGCACTAAATGATTACAGACAAATATATACCATTTTTCTGTTCCCAAAATGTTTCTTTTAAACATTTTAACAGTTCTCTGGGAAAGGGGGTCTTCGCGCATCTTTGATTCAATGTGATTTTACAAATGCACTAAGCACCATTTTCATAGAGCATGTCTAATATTGTTACTCTGTTTCCGCTAAAGTTATATAAATGGTCACTTTCTCTTCGAAAACCTTGTTACTACACCTTGTTTTAAGCTGCATTTAGAAGGCTTTTGAAGAAGAAAGTGATATTCTTTTTCACTCTGTTATCAAAAACTACACAGAACAATGGTTTTCTAAAACTGTGATATTGCTAACATTTTCCCACGAAGTCCCAAAGAACGCCTTGTAAAATTCGGTTTCAATGCCTTCTATACTATGTACATTGTTCACGCTAAGTTAGTGATACATCATGATTCTTGTGATTGCATCTAATATCTTCTAGAGCATTTGGGATCAGTAACATGACTCCCTTTTGTTGCAAGTGTCCGTGCTAGAGGTACTTCAACAAACATGTCTAATCACCCCAAGAAGTTTGTCCACAAGGCTCAATGAACGAATTTGAATACATCTATCACTGAATAATATGTGCCTTTCTTCATGGATGGTTGTCACAAAGTCCAGTTTTGAAACTTCTTGACCGGGAAGTTTGTTTATGTCAACATTACCGTCCTCATCCACATTGTCCTCATCTGTCACTGCGTCTACAGGTAGTGATTCTACAAGTTTATCAGTCCTTTGTAAAGCCACTAAAAATTTTCATTGTCTAGCATAGACAAACCGTTGTCCAAGCAAGATCTTCCTCAAAAAGATACATTAGTATGTATAATATACATTTTGGACAACTATGCCTCCCGCACCCATTTACGCCTACAGTCCTGTTTTCAGGACACTTCTAAATTGTCAAAATTGACAAGGAAAAATTTGCAAATGATTAGTTTTAATGATAATAACTAAGAAAGCATTCCTTAAACTACATATTTTATTCATAATGTTCTTTTAAAATTTTGATAGATAAAAAGTTATGCTCAAACCTTTGCATTGTTGCCATTATAAGGATCACTTTCGCCAAAAACGTGTTCATTTTGTTGCAGAAAATACAGAAATATGGGAAAGTTATCATTTTCAAACCTCTAATGGGTCAAGTCTTGGCTTATTTGATTATTTCTTAGATAAAAGTCAGCACTTTTCACTAATTAGTGGAGATAGGTGTGGGTGTATGGTACTGTCCTGAAAACAGGACTCTCGGCATATATGGGTTAAACAACATCTCCTCCTAAACTACAGGGTCAAATTCAACCAAACTTGGCAGAAATGTTCCTTGGGTGGTCCTTTATAAAAATTGCTAAAATAATTGAAATCCATGAAAAACTCTGGTTGCCGTGGCATCTGAAAATGGGAAATTTCACAAAAGCTCAAAAATTTCTTTAAACGACATCTCCTCCTAAATTACTGGGTCAAAATCAACCAAACTTGGCAGAAATGTTCCTTGGGTGGTCCTTTATAAAAATTGCTAAAATAATTGAAATCCATGAAAAACTCTGGTTGCCGTGGCATCTGAAAATGGGAAATTTCACAAAAGCTCAAAAATTTCTTTAAACGACATCTCCTCCTAAATTACTGGGTCAAAATCAACCAAACGTGGCAGAAATGTTCCTTGGGTGGTCCTTTATAAAAATTGCTAAAAGAATTGAAATCCATGAAAAACTCTGATTGCCGTGGCATCTGAAAATGGGAAATTTCACAAAAGCTCAACAATTTCTTTAAACGACATCTCCTCCTAAACTACTGGGTCAAAATCAACCAAACGTGGCAGAAATGTTCCTTGAGTGGTCCTTTATAAAATTTGCTAAAAGAATTGAAATCCATGAAAAACTCTGGTTGCCGTGGCATCGGAAAATGGGAAATTTCACAAAAGCTCAAAAATTTCTTTAAATGACATCTCCTCCTGAACTTCTGAGTCAAAATCAACCAAACTTGGCAGAAATGTTCCTTTGGTGGTCCCTTATAAGAATTGCTAAAAGAATTGAAATCCATGAAAAACTCTGGTTGTCATGGCATCGGAAAATGGGAAATTTCACAAAAGCTCAACAATTTCTTTAAACGACATCTCTTCCTTAACTTCTGGGTCAAAATCAACCAAACTTGGCAGAAATGTACCTTGGGTAGTCCCTTATTAAAATTGCTAAAAGAATTGAAATCCATGAAAAACTTTGGTTGCCATGGCACCGGAAAATGGGAAATTTCACAAAAATTCAACTATTTCTTTAAACGACATCTCCTCCTTAACTTCTGGGTTAAAATGAACCAAACTTGGCAGAAATGTTCCTTGGTTGGTCCCTTATAAATATTGCTAAAAGAATTGAAATCCATGAAAAAATCTGGTTGCCGTGGCATCGGAAAATGGTAAATTTCACAAAAGCTCAACAATTTCTTTAAACGACATCTCCTCCTAAACTACTGGGTCAAAATCAACCAAACGTGGCAGAAATGTTCCTTGAGTGGTCCTTTATAAAAATTGCTAAAAGAATTGAAATCCATGAAAAACTCTGGTTGCCGTGGCATCGGAAAATGGGAAATTTCACAAAAGCTCAAAAATTTCTTTAAATGACATCTCCTCCTGAACTTCTGAGTCAAAATCAACCAAACTTGTCAGAAATGTTCCTTTGGTGGTCCCTTATAAGAATTGCTAAAAGAATTGAAATCCATGAAAAACTCTATTTGTCATGGCATCGGAAAATGGGAAATTTCACAAAAGCTCAAAAATTTCTTTAAATGACATCTCCTCCTGAACTTCTGAGTCAAAATCAACCAAACTTGGCAGAAATGTTCCTTTGGTGGTCCCTTATAAGAATTGCTAAAAGAATTGAAATCCATGAAAAACTCTGGTTGTCATGGCATCGGAAAATGGGAAATTTCACAAAAGCTCAACAATTTCTTTAAACGACATCTCCTCCTTAACTTCTGGGTTAAAATGAACCAAACTTGGCAGAAATGTTCCTTGGTTGGTCCCTTATAAATATTGCTAAAAGAATTGAAATCAATGAAAAACTCTGGTTGCCGTGGCATCGGAAAATGGTAAATTTCACAAAAACTTAACTTCTTTAAACAACATCTCCTCCTTAACCTCTGGGTTAAAATCAACCAAACTTGGCAGAAATGTTCCTTAGGTAGTCCCTTATAAGAATTGCTAAAAGAATTGAAATCAATGAAAAACTCTGGTTGCCGTGGCATCGGAAAATGGAAAATTTCACAAAAGCTCAAAAATTTCTTTAAATGACATCTCCTCCTTAACTTCTGGGTTAAAATCAACCAAATTTGGCAGAAATGTTCCTTGGGTGGCCCCTTATGAAAATTTCTAAAAGAATTGAAATCCATGAAAAACTCTGGTTGCTGTGGCATCAGAAAATGGGAAATGTCATAAAACTCATCAATTTTTGTAAACGACATCTCCTCCTAAATTACATGGCCAAATTCTTCTCTGGGACCACAATGCGTAACATATGCAAAGTTATTTGGCATTATTAAAACATTACTCAGGTGAGCGATTTAGGGCCCTCAGGGTCCTCTTGTTTCCGGTATTCGAATGTTGTGAAGTCCATGCGATTTAATAGCGGTCTCTGTTGCAATCTTAAACCTATCCCGTAGGTGGGGTTAACCTGATGATTCGGTCCTGCCTTGACGTCATATCTCTTGCACGTCCGCTCCGTGCTCGATCGGTTGTGGTCCCATTGAGAGCCAACAGCGTAAATAGTCGAAAATGTGTCCATTTGTTGCCCAATCAATGTCTTGCGATAACAATTTGACCTTTTCAAACAAACAACATCCATACTGCAGGTTGGCGCTGGGTTTGGTGTAGCCGTGCTATGCGTAGGGTAGCGAGAAGTGTATTGAACGCTTTGGCATCTTCTTTGTCTATATTTTAGGTTGTGTTTGAAGAAAATTTGCTTTGATAGTAGTCATTTAGAAACCACGGCAGGGTGATAATCAGTTTTTAACAATTCACTATGTATCACGTGATGAATTTACGACATCTGACAGAAACGACACTGTATTTATGCGTATGGAGGCAGGAATATCAAAAATGTACTCAATATCCATTTAAAACATATTTGGTCGAAATTATTTCAAAAAGTTGGGGTTGCGTATCTTTTTTGTTCTAGTATATTTGGGCAATGTTGTAAACATTCAGCTATGGAACATTCCACTGCCGGATGTTTGTGACATCGCTCGAAGAATGCAGACATCACATGAATCTCATTTGGAGCGGACTCCCATTAACAGGACTCAATACTCATTACATGAAGTACCTATTGGCCATTTCAGGCTTCCTATCTCGAGGTTTGTGGTAGAAGTTTTCATTCATAGACTTCCCAACATAATAACAGAGAGTGTGATCTGTATAATATAGTCCTAGTGCAAGACAACTGTATATACAAACTGCTTAATCGTCTATGAAACAAACTGTAATCTTTCACATCTTCAAAATGGTTTTGGTGGCAGCAAGACATATTGCATCGGTTCAATATCTGCTTTCAACACCATCATATTTTAATCTCCTTTGAAAGCATTTAGACATGATTTACTTTCTATGACCCTATTGAAAGATCATGAGCATGTTGTGTTACTGTTTTCTGTGTGTCTGTCCATCTGTGTGTCTGTCTATCAATGTGTCGGTCTGTTAGAGACTTAACTTGAAACTTGACTTTTAGGAAGCATTTTTGTTTCACAAACAAGTCTTGTTGTGCCAAGAATTCAAAAAAAGTTTAATTTAAATAAAAAAAAAGCACACAGATGTCTTGCACTATCTGATATAGAGCTATTTAAGCAGTTTTGTCTTGCTGTTACTCATATTTTCATCGTAGAATTACCACACAGTAAGAGAATTTTGCAACATTATAAAACTTTTCAGATCAAATCATCTCATTTTTCATTGCCTTTTCTTCTCAATACATTGGATATGCTTATGCTTAGGTGTTACTCAATAAAAAGTAGCAGTGTTTTAAATATTAATGATTTGAAATGATCCGTTACTAAAGATTAGTATGCCTTTGAAATCTATACACTTTCTTCAATGTAACCCCTTCTTTGAATTTTTCCTGTCTTTGGAGTTCATATATCATACTCTATGTTTTATTTCATTGCACACTCTTGAAGAAAGAAACTATAATCAACCACACAAAGGACAAATCCCATTATATTCACCACTGAAGATGCATCTACTGCTTTATTTATTCAAGAGTTACATGTTATTAAGGTGTGATTTTCCTCTGAATTCAAATTTCAACTTCTACATGGATATAATTCTAGGTTAAAATTGAGTATTTTAAGAAACACTTGTATTTAGAAAAATGCCTCCCGAATCCCAGTTCCTGTGTATAACAATGCAGCAACTAATGGTTATTGTGAAATTTCATGGTTTGGGTACTTTTGTCGATCTTCTTTCAAATTCATTAGATTTTCTACCTTCTTTCAATTTATGATGGAAAAGGGTTTCAAGTGCAACAATATAAAATGACACATCATTCTTAGTCTTGCTGAGCTTAGCTTTAGCCTAGAAAAGAAATACCTATTAATGATAGTGTAGTTCACAAATTTTATGGGATGAGGATGCTTTGGAAAACTTATTTTTATTGAATTCTCGTAAAACACTTTATGTATCTTTTAAAAAGAAATCCTCTTTCACTGAAATGTTTCCAAGCTTTTAAGATAACAGCTGCTCATTTCAAAACTATTGTAACTGACATGATGTCATGTTTTAGTCAAAGGGAGATAATAAGCAAATATTTTACTATAGACTCATAACTGATTTGATGTATAGGATGTATAAAAGTCCCCCTATTTATAAATGCTGCCTTGAAATATTATTTGCTTACCTTGGGTCGCATGTTGTTTCTAAACTGTTTTGCTACCACATATTAATTTTGCATTAACCCCTTCCCAAACAAGACCTGTTTTTGACATCCACAATGGGTATGACTTGAGAAAAAATTGAGTCAAAAGAAGAAAATGCTGATCATCAGCATTTTCTTCTTTTGCCTCAATATTTTCAAAGCTATATTGTACACAAATCCAATGTTTATTAACACCGATTTTGTCGTCTGCAGCAGCTTTGGAATTGGACCACCCTAAAATTTGCCGTTTTGGAAAGGGTCAACTGTCTTGCTTATCTGACAATATCTTTGTCTTGCTGAACCTGATGCTAATTAGGCATAGACTAAGATCAGACTGCACATATGTACAGATTGATTGTAGTCTTTACAGCCTATCTTATAATGAATTTATGAAAACTAGCATGACATAAGAAAAAATAATGCTCAATGCATGTAATAATTATGTTTTTTTATGATTTACATTATGGTGTTTATGTTATGTTATGGTTCTATGTTACGGTGTTTATGTTATGGTTTAATCTATAAATTCTTCAGCATGTTCTTGTCTCTGCTGTTCTTCAGCCTACCGCCCCCGCTCCAGAAAAGGCAAGACTCCCATCAGTAAACGAGGTGCGTTATTAATAGTTTTCATTTGCTAACCCTTTAACTTGCTAACCCCATGTATCTCTGTTTGTTTGTTTGTGTGTGAAACCTTTTAATTTAACACTTGGTATTCTAACCTTTCTAACCCCTCCCATAATCTTTGTGTTTTGTGTGTTAGTTGCTTGTTGCTTTATTGATAACCATAAAGCATTTTGGTATACCAACAAAGGTGGGCATATTTAGGTATCATCACCTCTTTCTGTCCCTCAGGTATGTCCATATCCTGTTCACTCAACTCCTATATTTATGGATAAAATTAAATGAAATTTTCACAGAATGTTTTAGCACATATTGTCAGGGCTTTGAACAGCTTTTTCCTGTTGTTGCTCAAAAATGGGACTTAACCCATTACCAAACAATAAAATATTAGGGTGGTCCAAATTGAAAGAAGTTGCAGACGACATTTTCAATACGATGAAATTTTGAAACTTATGACTTTTGGGGTAGAAAACATTGTGGGAAATGAAGAAATTGCTTGTCACAAGCAATTTCTTCATTTTCCACAATGTTTTCCCAAGCCTTTTCTTGTGAAGGAGTCAAAAAGCATCACTGTGCAGTAATGGGTTAATGCAAAAGCCGCTTATATTTCGACTATGGCACTCTTGAGTTTAACTTGTCTTGTCTTTGACATGCTGTTTTCCCTTCTTTTCTCATACTTACAGCTTGAAGCGTTTGACATGATTCCTACTGCAATGAAAAATACATTCCCAAACAGTAAAGGCAAATATCAATCTGCATGATCATAGCTTTCATCAAATCACATTAAAATTTTGTTTGCAGTGTCTTCATTTGCTGTGTACTAGTCATAAAATTACTGACTACAGGATCAATTAATAAAAAAAGCAGAAGAAAATGTCAATAATCAGCATTCAATTGGCTACTATGAAAAATGCATTTATATTTATATTTACTTCTTTCCAACCCACTTTGTTGTTATGCCCCCTTTCGATGAAAATTGGGGGTATATTGTTTTGCAAGTGTCGGTCGGTCGGTCGGTCGGTCGGTCGGTCGGTCGGTCGGTCGGTCGGTCGGTCGGTCCGTAGACCAAATCTTGTCCGGAGCATAACTCAAAAAGTATTAAAGGTAGAATCATGAAACTTCACAGGTGGATAGATCTCATTATGGAGAGGTGCAGTGCACAAGAACCGTAACTCTGCCGATCAAATTTTTTGAGTTATTGCCCTTTGTTAGCTCACCTGAGCACAAAGTGCTCAAGGTGAGCTATTGTGATCGCTCACCGTCCGTCGTCCGTCCGTCTGTCCGTCCGTCCGTCCGTCCATCTGTCCGTCCGTCCGTCCGTCCGTCCGTTCACAATTTCTTCAAACATCTTCTCCTTCCAAACCATTGGGGCAATTTTGACCAAACTTGGCAGGAATGTTCCTTGGGTGACCCTTTTCAAAACTTGTTCGCGAATTTTTGATTTGTCAAAAAATGTGGGCGTGGCAGGGCGGGGCTTAAAAATCCTAAGAAAATTCTTTAAAAATCAACCATTTGGTCAATATCAACCAAACATGGCAGAAATGTTCCTTGAGTGACTCTTCTCATAATTTGTTCTCAAACTTTTAGATTCATCAAAAAATGTGGGCGTGGCAGGGCGTTGCTTATCAGACTTATAAGGGAGATAACAGATACAATACCTTAGCAGTTTGTAGTCTACAAGTTGCCTCTCTTGGTCCATATTTATTATTCTGGATTTTATCTTATCATCTGATCTAGTCTACAGATGAGAAATGTTTGTTTATTTATTTGTGTCAGTAAGCTGTATGAACTCTATGAAAAATTGGAATGTTCTGTTGGATATCACGGGAAAAGGATATCACGGGAAAAGGGGCCCTATTGACAAAATTCTTGTTATCACTCTATAGGCTACAATTTTGGCTAAATCTTCATGAAACTTCAACAAAATGTATGTCTAGTCACAAGGATGATTCTCATTGAATATGGAAATGTTTTGTTTGATATCACTGATACCACCGGCATGGGAAAAGGGGCCTTAATTACAAAATTCTTGTTATCACTCTAAAGGCTACAATTTTGGCTAAATCTTCATGAAACTTCAACAAAATGTTTGTCTAGTCACAAGGATGATTCTCATTGAATATGGAAATGTTTTGTTTGATATCACTGATACCACCGGCATGGGAAAAGGGGCCTTAATTACAAAATTCTTGTTAGCACTCTTTAGGCTACAATTTTGGCCAAATCTTCGTGAAAGTACATCAAAATGTTTGTCTAGTCACAAGGATTATTCTTGTTTAATATGGGAATGTTTTGTTTGATATCACAGGAAAAGGGGCCTTATTGACAAAATTCTTGTAAGCACCCTAGAGGCCACAATTTTTAGCTCACCTGAGCACGAAGTGCTCAAAGTAAGCTATTGTGATCGCTTTTTGTCCGTCGTCCGTCCGTCTGTCCGTCCGTCCGTCCACAATTTCTTCAAACATCTTCTCCTCCTAAACCATTGGTCCAATTTTAACCAAACTTGGCAGAAATGTTCCTTGTGTGACCCTTTTCAAAAATTGTTCGTGAATTTTTGATTTGTCAAAAAATGTGGGCGTGGCAGGGCGGGGCTTATCAGATTTTAGAGAAATCTTAAGAAAATTCTTTAAAAATCAACCATTGGGCCAATTTGAACCAAAGTTGGCAGGAATGTGCATTGAGTCACTCTTTGCAAAATTCATCCACAAATTTTTACATTTGTCAAAAAATGTGGCCGTGGCAGGGAGGAAGGGGCTTATTGGACTTAAAGAAATCATAAGAAAATTCTTTAAAAATCAACCATTAGGCCAAACTGAAACAGACTTTGCAGAAATGTTCCTTGAGTCACTCTTTTCAAAATTTGTTTTCAAATTCTTGCAATTGACAAAAAATGTGGCCGTGGCAGGGAGGAAGGGGCTTATCGGACTTGGAAAAATCATAAGAAAATTCTTTAAAAATCAATCATTGGGCCAATTTGGACCAGTCTTTGCAGAAATGTTCCTTTAGTCACTCTTTTCAAAGTTTATTCACAAATTTTTACCTTTGTCAAAAAATTATGACCGTGGCAGGGAGGAAGGGGCTTTTCGGACTTGGAGAAATCATAAGAAAATTCTTTAAAAATCAACCATTGGGCCAATTTGGACCAGACTTTGCAGAAATGTTCCTTTAGTCACTCTTTTCAAAGTTTATTCACAAATTTTTACATTTGTCAAAAAATGTGGCCGTGGCAGGGAGGAAGGGGGCTTATCAGACTCAGAGAAATTGTAAGAAAATTCTTTAAAGATCAACCATTGGGCCAATTTGAACCAGACTTTACAGGAATGTTCCTTGAGTCACTCTTTTCAACATTTTTTTTCAAATTCTTACAATTGACAAAAAATGTGGCCTTGGCAGGGAGGAAGGGGCTTATTGGACTTCGAGAAATTATAAGAAAATTCTTAAAAAATCAACCATTGGGCCCAAATGAACCAGACTTTGCAGGAATGTTCCTTGAATCACTCTTTTCAAAATTTGTTCTCAAATTCTTACAATTGATAAAAAATCAGGCTGTGGCAGGGAGGAAGGGGCTTATCGGACTCAGAGAAATCTGTCCTATTTCTCTTATCTATTTCTCTTATCTGTTGCTCTGGCTGGCCCGATGTTTATCTTATGTAAACAAATATGGGATTAGCCTTAGCTTATCAGATGGTAATCCTGCGCTATATTCTTTCAATCACAGACCAAATCTTGTTAATTGAGCCTATCATAAATGATCAATCTCTAACAGATCAGAATGCTTTGAAAATTAGTCCTATGTTGTATATTGTGAAATCATTAAATAATTATTGAAAAAAACAAAACCGTCAACAATTGTGCTAATTCATACCCAACCTTACAGGATCGATTGGAACAAAATTATTACTTAATTGTTTCCAAACAGAAAGTCCTTATAAGTTTCATGCCTTTGAATTTGACAAAATTGCCATTATCACTCTTGCCATCTTGATTCAGGTGAGCGATTTAGGACCATCATGGTCCTCTTGTTGATTTTATAACTTGATTCTTGTCCGGAGCATAACTCAAAAAGTATGTAAGGTAGAATCATGAAACTTTATAGGTGGATAGATCTCATTATGGAGAGGTGCAGTGCATAAGAACCGTAACTCTGCCGATCAAATTTTTTGAGTTATTGCCCTTTGTTGATTTTATAACTTGATTCTTGTCCGGAGCATAACTCAAAAAGTATGTAAGGTAGAATCATGAAACTTTATAGGTGGATAGATCTCATTAAGGAGAAGTGCAGTGCACAAGAACTGTAACTCTGCCGATCAAATTTTTGGAGTTATTGCCCTTTGTTGATTTTATTAATTGATTCTTGTCCGGAGCATTACTCAAAAAGTATGTAAGGTACAATCATGAAACTTTACAGGTGGATAGATCTCATTATGGAGAGGTGCAGTGCACAAGAACCGTAACTCTGTCGATCAAATTTTTTGAGTTATTGCCCTTTGTTGATTTTCAAACTTGATTCTTGTCCGGAGCATAACTCAAAAAGTATAAAAGTTAGAATCATGAAACTTCACAGGTGGATAGCTCTCATTATGGAGAGGTGCAGTGCACAAGAACTGTAACTCTGCTGATCAAATTTTTTGAGTTATTGCCCTTTGTTGATTTTCAAACTTGATTCTTGTCCGGAGCATAACTCAAAAACTATGTTAGGTAGAATCATGAAACTTCACAGGTGGATAGATCTCATTATGGAGAGGTGCAGTGTACAAGAAATGTAACTCTGCTGATCATATTTTGTGAGTTATTGCGCTTTGTTGATTTTATAACTTAATTCTTGTCCGGAGCACAACTCAAAAAATATGTAAGGTAGAATCATGAAACTTTACAGGTGAATAGATTTCATTATGGAGAGGTGCAGTGCACAAGAACTGTAATTCTGCCAATCAAATTTTTGGAGTTATTGCCCTTTGTTGATTTTTACGCTTAATTCTTAACCTTGCCTATATCCCGTGTCCTTTTACACATACAGCCTTGATATCTCACACATAGATACCTCCTATCAACATCGTTCACATTTTACCATGACCTTGGACCTTGTGACTTTGACCTTGGAGTTTGACCTACTTTAAAACAAAATAAACCCGGCATATATCTCATGACCTTTTACAAATACAGCCTTGATATTTCACACATGGACACATCTTACCAAGACCATTCACAATTGACCATGACCTTGGACTTTGTGACCTTGACCTTGGAGTTTGACCTACTTTTAAAAAACTTTAACCTGGCCGATATATCATGTCCATTTACACATACAGCCTTGATATTTGACACATGGAAACCTCTGACCTAGACCTATCACATACGACTATGACCTTGGACCATGTGGCCTTGTGCTTGGAGTTTGACCTACTTTTAAAAAAAAATAAACTGGGCCTATATCTTATGTGCTATTACACATACAGCCTTGGTATTTCACACATGGACACATCTTACCAAGACCTTTCACATTTGACCATGACCTTGGACCTTGTGACCTTGACCTTGGACTTTGTCCTACTTTAAAAAAAAATTAACCTAGCCGATATATCATGTCCTTTTACACATACAGCCTTGATATTTGACACATGGACACCTACGACCAAGACCTTTTACATTGGACCATGACCTTGGACCTTGTGACCTTGACTTTGGTGTTAGACCTACTTTAATAATACATTAACCTGGCCTATATTTATGTCATTTTACATATACAGCCTTGATATTTCACACATGGTCACTTCCAACCAAGATATTTCACTTTTGACCATGACCTTGGACCTTGACCTTGGAGTTTGACCTACTTTTAAAAAACTTAAACTAGGCCTTTATCTCATGTCCTGTTACCTATACAGTCTCAATATTTTATACATGGACACCTCCTACCAAGACCTTTCACATTTGACCATGACCTTTGCCTGTGTGACCTTGACCTTTGATTTTTACATCATTTTACAAATATTTAACCTAGCCTTTATCTTATGTCCTATTACACCTACAGCCTTGATATTTCACACATAGACACCTCCTACCAAGACCTTTCATATTTGACCATGACCTTGAATATTGCAACCTTGACCTTGGAGTTTGACCTACTTTTGAAAAGACTGAAACCAGGCATATATATCATGTCCTTTTACACCTACAGCCTTGATATTTCACACATGGACACCTCCAACCAAGGCCTTTCACATTTGACCATGACCTTGACCTTGGCATTTGGCCTACTTTTAAAAACTTTAACCTGGCCTATGTTTCATTTTACTTTTACATATACAGCTTTGATATTTCACACATAGACACCTCCAACCAAGACCTTTTATATTTGACCATGACCTTGGACCTTGTTAACTTGACCTTGGACTTTGACCTTCATCAAATGTAGGCCCTTGAGGGGGCATATATGTTTTACAAACATCTCTTGTTCATGTTGTGTAGTTAGAGCTATAATGTAGTGTAGTTAATTCTGTTAGCAAAACTGCTGTTGATTGATACTTAAGTCACATTGTATCTAAGTTTAACTTTGTAGAATGATATGAGACAGAATAGGGAACAAGGTTACAAGATCAGCCTGTGCCTAACTGCAGTCAGATGAGGATACATGCTTTTGACATGTTATGAACAAGCAACCAGAGAACAATGTGGATCATGATTAGACTGGCTAATCTTGATCCATGTCGGCTTTAACCCTTTCCCAAACAAGATCTGGTTTTGACGTCCTTGAAAGAAATGGCATGGGAAAACATTGAGACAAAAGAAGAAACTGCTGCTAACCAGCAGTTTCGCCTTTTGCCTCAATATTTACTGTGCTATATTATACATAAACCATTATCTTTAACAACATCTATTTTGTCGTTTTCAGCAGCCTTCATATAGGGAAAGTCCAAATTTTGGCTGTTAAATGACAGGGGCACTTTTTCCAGATACTGGCTCATGAATAAAGAATTAACTCTGTACCATCATGTACCATTTAAATACTGATAAAGCCCCGTTCCCACTGTCACGGTTTGGACCCCCGGTTAGTCCTGGATGAGTGGTCCGTGGGAAACCGTGACAAACCGGGAGTACAACCGTGGCGGCACCGTGAACATCCTGGACCATCCGGGATGAACCTTGTTGATCCGGCAACCGACCCCGGATGTTTTAAAATGTTTAATACAACCGGCAGTCACCGGGACTCACCGGGAGGATGTCAAGAATCGGCTTTATCCGGGGAAACACCGGCATATTCCGGGGCAAGTCCGGTTCTCTACCCTGGCTCAACCGTGATAGTCCCTGATGATCCGTGGACATTTTCAGCTTAATTAATGTAGTTTCATTTTCTGATGCAAGCACAAGCAAACAAGATGAACTATCTTATAAACCAGAACTTCAAGAGACGAAAGAGAACTGATGCTGATCCACGAGTGACCAGCGGGAAACATCGGATTGTCACTGGCGCACAACCGTGATATGAAAGGGCGATACCGGCGGCTACCGGTGCGCTACCGGCGACGACCGGGGTTACACCGGGTCGTACCGGGATCAACCGGGATCACGCCGGCCCCTGCACCGTAAATACACCGTGACAAACCGGGAACAAATCGGGATAGTCCGGGGTAAAACGGGAAGATCCTGCTAGTAATAAACCGGGGGTACACCGGGGCAATGTCGGGAATATGGGAATATGAATCATTTTTTAGAGAAAAGATCCCGGATCATCCCGGAATACCGGCTCTTTCCCCACCGGGAGGTACCGTGGGTATCCGGGACCAACACCGTGACAGTGGGAACGGGGCTTAACGGTACAACATTTTAGACATCTCAAATGTTTTAAGACTCATTTAAGCTATGAAGCTGCATGCCATATTATTGTATTAGTCAACTTATAAGTGCTCGTTATTAGTAATGAATTCAAACTTGTATCTGGAAAACCAGACTTAAAGTCACGCACACTCCTCTGTTACGGTTTTTACAGTGCATGAAGAAGCTGCTAGAGAACAACATGGTTGCTGATCAGACTGTATGTATACCCAGGCTGATCTCAAATGCCATCTAGAATCAGGCTCATTTGAACCTTACTGTCATTTCATATGAGGGGATCATGGATAGCTCAGTCTGTAACTACCTGGCTTGGTCAATATCCTTTCTGACATTTAACAAATCATTTGTCTCTCACCAATGGGTGTATATCATCGATGTGAGAGAGCAGCTGCAGGTTTGGATTGGGTATTGTGATAGTACCGATGAGAGAAATTTCAGGAATCCATGGTTAGGGGCTTTAACTACTGCGATTGTATATGCAAGGTTTTGTTTGCAGGTTTAGGTCAACAAATCAGTCATTGCAAAATAAAGCCATATAGGCAAATAGTTGGTCCAGCTTATTGATGATTCATCAGAAATTCTTATTGATGAATCATAAATATAAGCTATCATTGTGTTAAAGTGACATTAGTATCCGTAGGCCCAAATCCCTTATAATCCACAGAAGTTGGCTTTTAGCATGTTGTCGCACCGTTTATAGACTTTATAAGACAGAATACAAGATTCATACAGCAAATGACATAAATCGATAATCATGCAGCGGTGTAAAGATATGTAAAATATTCAAAGTGGGCATTATCTGCCAGATAGTGTTTACGAAATGATGTGATATTGGGTTTTAAATCCGTCGTCATCTAAGCCAATACAGATCAGACAGAGCTGACATTTGGCACAGATGAAAATTAAAGGTCATATTTCATTTATGTACAGTTATTTTTACAGTAAATTATCCAGAAAATAAGTAAGTAACAGTAAATGTGTATCTTTAAATAAACCATTGATAATAACAAGAGAAATTTTGTAGGCTGAGTGATTTTGTTTGATTGTCTTGTTCAGTGATTTGGGAAAAAAATAGATTTAGGTTTACACTGGACTGGAAATAGTGAGTAGGTATTAACCCTATCCCAAACAAGACCTGGTTTTGACGGCTCAATAGAAAGAGCTTGGGAAAACATTGAGACAAAAGAAGAAAATGCTGATTATCAGCATTTTCTCCTTTTGCCTCAGTATTTTCTATGCTAAAATGCACAGAAATCTGACCTTTTTCAACAACCATTTTGTTGTACCATTTCTCGAAGAATGTCTAGATTTCATATTAGTTATCTAAAGTACTGAAAACATTGAAAGAAAAGAAGCAACTGAAGATAATCAAAATATTCTTTTTTTTATGAACTTGACCTTTACCCTCAATGTTTGGTATCTATTTCAAAACAGAATTTTAATAAATTTTTGTTCAACTTCATTTTGTCATCAATCTGTTAGTTCTTCTCATTTGTATATCTTTAAATTTTGCTCTTTGGAAAACACAGAGGGAAATTAAGAAATTGCTAATGACAATTAATTTGTTCATTTCTCACCATGTTTTATACCCAGAAATACTACAAAATGTAAAATTTCATGTACATGCCATGAATTTTGTTGTCTGTTACATCTTTAAATTCTAGGCAGTCTGAAATTTTGCCATCTGAACTTAGGTATGTCCTTGGAGAAAAGGTTAACCAACTGAAATGACTTTTAGCTTATCTGTAATTTCTGATTTATCAGCCTTTTGAAGTGTTGATAATTTGAGTTTTATACACCTTTATTATTGAATATTTTATGGTTATGGAGAAAGAATGCAAAAACAAGCTGATTATCAAGCAATGATAAAGCAAATTGGATTGTTAGGGGACTCTTTCCATTCAAGGATGTTAACCCTTTCCCAAACAACAAAAGTTCAAATTTTTAGCTCAACTTTTTGAAGAAAATGAGAGCTTATACTGTCACGTCGGCGTCGGCGTTGCAACCAAGGTTAAAGTTTTTTCAAACATCAATAACTTCCATACTATCAAAGGGATGCAATCCAAACTTGGAATACTTATTCACCATCACACCCTCTACCTTACTATCAGGGCCCATGACCCTGGGACCACTCTATTTGGAGTTATGCCCCCTTTATACTAAGCAACTTAGAAAGTCGAGCGCGCTGTCTTCGGACAGCTTTTGTTTCAATTAGAAATCTACTGCAGATGTCAAAATGGATGTTAATAAACCTGGATTTGTGTAAAATATAGCACAGAAAATATTGAGACAAAAGGAGAAACTGCTGATAATAGAAACTGCTGATTATCAGCAGTTTCTTCTTTTGTCTCAATGTTTTCCCAAGCCATTTCAATTATGGACGTCAAAACCAGGTCTTGTTTGGGAAAGGATTAACTGAAATTATGGCTGGTATCAAGCATAAAGGAAACTTTTGAAAACTAATTATCAAAAAGAAAAAAACAGCAACACGAATTGCATATGTTACTATTGTATACATGTAATTCCTAGATGATCTCCATTCCAAAGTGACGCGCAACAAGGTAAAGTCTTTGGAAAAAGTGGAAAATGAAGAAATTGCTTGTCACATGCAATTTCTTCATTTACTGCAATGTTTCCTACCCAAACAGACCAAATAAAATGAAATTTCATTCAACTGAAATTATCCACTGAAATTGTCACTTGAAACAAATTTAGATTTGAAACATTTAAAAAAAAAATTGAAGTCTAGAAATGGGTTAATCCATTCCCACACTAAGACACCTTTTGACGCCCTACAAAATAAAGGCTGAGAAAAACATCATAGAAAATGAAGAAATTACAAGCAATTTCTTCATTTCCCACAAAGTTTTCTACTCAAAAAGACCAAAAATGTAAAACTTCATCCAACTATTATTGTCGTCTGCAACATCTGTGACTTTGGACCAGTCTTCAATTTTGTCGTCTGGTAATGGGCTAAGACAATGTCATGTACAAGGTCAAATATGATGGTCATGTTCTCGTAAATATTGCTAGGAATATGCTGGACATTGGTGTTTTCACAAACATATCTTGTTGAATACTCTACATCATGAAAGAATTGCTAGCTTGTATTTTTGCAGGAAATTTAAATTCTCTTTACTTGCCTAAATCATAAATGTTCAATGTAATCTGTCATTTCTGTAGTAATACTTTTTATGCCCCTGTATCGAAAGATCAGTGGGTATATTGTTTTACTCATGTCTGTCCATCTGTCTGTCTGCCCGAAAACTTAACTTTTTTTCCAGAAATAGCCATTTCGGGGTCATTAGTGTTTCACATTGTTCTTACCTAATGTCATAGTCATAATGTGCTGGAGGCAGTTTGGAAAGGCTTCAAGAATTTGTTTCAACATCAATTCTGACATTTGACAAAAGTCATTTATGCATGTCACATGTCTACATGGGATGAGCAGTATATAGTCCAGTTTTTATGCTCCCCGAAGGGAGAGCATATAGTCGCGGCTTTGTCTGTCCGTCCGTCATTCCGTCCGTCCGTCCGAAGTGATTTCTCCATAACCCTTCGGCCAAATCAAATGAAACTTACCATGTGAACTCCCTATGACATAATGCCGATGCACTTTTCCCGGTTTTTTGGATTTGAGGCCTTGTCATGGGAAAAGGGGACTTAAGGTAAAATATAGTTTTTCTCTAATTTCTCCTAGTCTAATGGTCAGAATTTGATGAAATTTCATATTTGAGTAGTAAATCAGATGCCCTTGACAATAAACTATGTGAAATTTGGTTATAAAAATTATGTCATGCAAAAAGGGGGCTTAACATTTGCAAGCTTTATGTTAGCTCTGCATGGCATACATTTATTGTGACAATGCCTTATTCGGGGAGCATTGTCCGTCTCTGACGGCTCTTGTATTCTATCAATATTTGTACTTAATACTGGTGTGCCACCCTTGGTGGTATAACAAAAAATCATCCTTGAATGTAGGGTAAAATATTGTCCAACCAATAAAAAAAATATGTCTCATTTTGGTATGATCCAAATACATAAATTGGTAATGGGAATGTGTTTTACAAGGCCCTAAGGTTACTTTTGATGGTATAACCTTATCCCAGCTTACAAAATTGTCAATTATTTCCAATAGAATGCAGTTGCAGATTGCGAAATTGATGTAAATAAGAAACAGAAAAATGAAATTGTATGGCATTAAAACATTGACAGAAATGAGAAGAAATTATATTCAACATTTCTCCTTTTCTGTCGATTTTTACTCTGCTACTGTTGCTTAGGGTTGGCAAAATCAGATGGTGTATGGGAAAGGGTTTAACCCTTTCCCAAACAAGACCTTTTTTTGACGTCCCTAATAGAAAAGGCTAGGGAAAACATTGAAACAAAAGAAGAAACTGCTGATAACCAGCAGTTTCTCCTTTTGTCTCAATATTTTCTGTGTCATATTTTACACCAATCCTATCTTTGATAACATCCATTTTGTCATTTTTTACAGTTTTTGAAGTAGATCACCCTAAAATTTTGTCGTTTGGGAAAGGGTTTAATAATGTCATTACAACATTGACAAATGGATTGATATTTTCATATAAGTGTTTTGCCAAATTTCATACATTTCTTGCACGGATTGGGAAAAGAGCCAGAAAAAATAGGTAAAAGTTGGTAATATTTGTTTATTTGTGACAGGAAAATATGTTCTTTCTACAAGATTTGAAGTGTAAGGATTATGCTTGGAATCATAAGCATATTAAAGTCAGAAAGTCAAATTACACTTTGTCGGTATAATTCTAGAATTTTGTAGCTGCAGCTGGATTGAAGTAGATAAGAATAGAAAATGGATATTTCATATCATTGAAGAAAAATGCTAAGTAACAAGATTTTGTAATCTCAGTGAGACTGTCGTGAATACAAACAGCATATCGTTAGTGGGGAGTCAAAACCTCGTAACTACAGCTTGACAAAGCTGGAGTTACAAGGTTTTGATCCCCCACTGGCGATATGGTTGGATATGTAATAACAGTTGTAGGTCTCTTTAGCCCCCTTAATATTAATGTAGAGGTGCAGGTTAGCAATATTTTCTACTTTCAGCTCTTGCCAAGAGGGTGTTTGTCAAAAATCCGAAGGACTTACAGGGGGAAATATTCAGTACTCGACTTCTGAAGGGAGAGAGGGGGCTTGGCTTTACGATTATCGGAGGCGATCACCCTAACACAGAGTTCCTTCAGATAAAAAATGTGGTTCTTAACGGACCTGCGTATGTTGATGGGAAATTGCAAACAGGTAAATATTTACTATTTTTGAGAAAACATGGTGGTAAAAAGAGAAAGGCCGCATGGTTTTACAATTATCGGAGGTGACCGCCTTATCACCAGAAGTCCTTCAGATTAAGAAATATGTTTTTAACAGACTTTTTAAGTTGATTGGAAATTGCAAACAGGTGAGTTTTCAAGATGGCTGGTAGATTTCTAAAACTAGAAAACATAAAGGTAACAAGCAAAGCTAAATGTGATAAAATTGCTCGTCATTCTTAAAATTGCTTTGAATGAAAGGTTAGTAAGCAAAATACTAAGCGATATGGATTTAAATTTCACATCAGTTGCAATAAAATTTCTTCCTGTATTGAAGTTGTGTCTTTGAAAATAGAACTCTGAACATTAGCCGAAACTATTAGATAGTCAGCTCTAGGCAGCTTCCACTCTTAAACATTTTGTAATTGGTCTGTGTTATTGCAAAACCTCATAACTACAGCTTAAACCATGCTTTGTTATGCTTTGAAGATTTGGAATGCCGTGTAAGGCATTGTTCTGCCCTGCATTCAGTAAGACAAAACGATAACTAACGTTCACCGTTTCATTCGGAATACTCGGTCAATTCTGTCAAATTTGTGTCAAAGAAGTTGCAACTGTTGCTAACGTTAGCTAACATTTTGTCTACTTAAAGCAGCCCAGAACTGCAGAGAAGAAGCGAAAAGAGTTATTATCTGCATAACTCATTCAGTGTTGAATGGATTATTATAATGTGAAGATTTCATCAAGACAGACTGCTGTGGCAGTGAAACATCATGAAATATTGTTTTTCTCCAAACCCTTTTTATACGCCCGAAGGGTCGTATTATGTTCTGGCCCCGGTCGTCCGTCCGTCTGTCCGTCCGTTAGCATTTCTTGTGTGCGCAACTCCTCCTACAGTTTTCATCAGAATTTGATCAAACTTGCCACAATGAATCTCCATGGTGTCTAGTTGTGCACACCGCTTACGGAATTCAGATAACTTGTTTCATTCTTGAATTATCTGCCCTTGAATTTTAGAAAAATGCCCATTTTACTGACAAGCCCCTCTTGGGTGTATATGCGCCGCTTTGCGAAGCTCTTGTTCAAATAAAGAAATTGTACACAGAACCAAATTCAAAGGAGTATTAGAATTCAAAACCAATGTTACAAAGTTCATTAAAAATGCAAGTTTGGTGTAGTCTTTCATACAGGGACTCCAAAACCAGGTCCTGTTTAGGGACGGGTTAAGGTAGTCCACCCCTAATGAGATTCGTGTGTTGTCGGAATTATTCGGGCGACGTCAAAAACATTCGGCGGTGGAACTTTCCACAGCAACATGTTTACGATGGCGCCCGAATTGGTTTGGAAACGTAACGCCGCCGTTTGAAAAAAGCCAATGTTTTACGAATCTCAAAATGGCAACATTATGGGTATTCTACCTTAATACAACTTGACATACCTTTCGGTTTGACATTTCTCATGTTCAAGATCATCATGAATTTCTGCAAACTTCACTGCCAATATTTTGCAGACGGAATCATATGACTGAGAATTAGTGCAGGGTTACATAATTTGTTTCTCAAGATTAACCCTTTCCCAAATGGCAAAAGTTTGGGTTATTTCGTTTTGGAAGTTGCTGTAAACATCATAATTGGATGAAGATAATATTTGTGTACAATAAAGCAAAGAAAATATTGAGGCGAAAGGAGAAAATGCTGATTATCAACATTTTATTCTTTTCCCTCAATATTTTCCAAAGCCTTTCCCAACCTGTATTTGACCTGTTGATGAGGAAAAGCTTAAGAAAACATTGAGACATGAGAAGAAAATGCTAATAATCAGCATTTTCTCCTTTTGTCTCCATATTTGGTATGAATATCCTCATGATCAAGATCCATTTTGTTGGCTGCAGCTTCTCCCAAAATGGTACAGTAAAAATGCTTGCCATTTAGGAAAAGGTTAAGTCGATATTGAACTTCAAGTAAGCTTATTACTAACCAAGAGAATACTTTGTGTTTGTTTGAAATACAAGATTTTACATTCATTAAGCAGAACTTTTTTCAACAAATGAATTTTCTGTGATAATACAGAACAAGACCTACATTGCTTGCAGAGATTAAATTTTCTAGACGTATAATTGTATACTCTTTGTTCTGCAGGAGATGTTCTAGTCCATGTAAATAGTCAATGTGTTTTGGGATTCACCCATCAAGACGTCGTCCGATTATTCCAGACCATACAACCTAACGAGTATGTAGACTTGGAAGTATGTCGTGGGTACCCGTTACCGTTTGACCCCGACGACCCCAACACAGAGATTATCACCACCATCGCCGTTGGTCACAACGATACGACGGGCTCAAATTCACCGGTTTCATTTTCATCGCGGGAAATGGAGAGACATGATTTATCATCGCGTAGTTTAAAATCATTACCAGAACTTGTGAAATCGGCAAGTTTGAATCAGTCATCAGACTTTATGACAAATAAAAATCATGATTTGAATACTCCAGATGTGTTAGGACAAATGGCTCCACCAGAGATTTTGACGATTGACATAGTGCGGGGGGATATGGGTTTTGGTTTTACGATAGCTGACAGTCAATTAGGGCAAAAAGTGAAACAAATTTTAGACCGTCCGCGATGTAAAAACTTGCAAGAGGGTGATTTTATTTTACAAATAAACAATGTGGCGGTGAACGATATGTCACACTCGCAAATCGTCCAAGTGTTAAAAGAGTGTCCGAAAGGTGATGAAACTAGGATTGTAGTACAACGAGGAGGTAAGGTCTATTATTTTTCAGAGCTACAGATAAGAAAGGGTGATGAATTTTCAAAATGCAATATTTCATTAAATCACCAAACCATATGTTGTGTGTACTCATTTGAATCGTCCCGTCAAGATGATGCAAATGATTACCCACAACATAGGGTTTGATTTGAAATGACAAATTTAGAATGCCTTCACTCCGTCTTATTTGTTGCTATTGTAGAAAAAATGAGAAAAATAGAAAAAAGTTAAGTATAGGGTTAACCTTTTCCCAAGCAGAAAAATGTTCATCCATAGCCAATTAAGAGCTGTTGCAAAAGACACAATTAATGTTTTTGAAATAAGAAAAATCTCAAATATATAGCAAATCTTTCAGGGTAAAAGGAATAATCTTTGATGGTTTCTTATAGCTCATGATGAATGACCTGACGGAGCATCCCTAGCTAATAGCTAGAGACACTCTGCCAGGTCATACATTGTGAGCTATACCAAGCATTGTACAGGGTGTCGTTTGGGAAGGGTTAAGCCGTTCTCTAATTCTGCTCAGGATTCCATGTTTATATTGATTGACATGCAAACTTTCTAGAATTACTTACAGATACTTAACCCTTTCCCAAAACAAGCCCTGATTTGATGTCCCTATTTATTAAAGCTTGGGAAAACATTGAGGCAAAAGAAGAAAATGCTGACAATCAGCATTTTCTTCTTTTGTCTCAATACTTTCCATGATATATTGCACACAAATCTAATCGCTATCAATATCCATTTCGTGATCTGTAGCAGCTTCTTGAATTAAATCACCCAAAAATATTGTTGTTTGGGAAAGGGTTAGCCTACAGAAGTAATTTTCTGTCACTAAGCTGCAGTTATTACATAATATAGATGGGATTGTTAACCTTTGTGAGAAAAGTTTCAAAAAAGGATATTTTAACAGTGCAACAGAAAAGAGGATGTTAAATTTATTTTATATTAGGGATATTTGATTCAATCCCTTTGATATTGGTACTCATTGGAAATATTTCAAAGGAGATATCAATTAGTACTCACAACATTAGATTCGACGATCAATTAAAGATATTTTGCATTTTGATAAGATTTGATGAGAATTTATGATTTTTCTATTTTCAAATGTTATAACACTTTCATAGATAAAATTTGGCCTAGCTGTTTTATGTGGCATCTCTAGAAATTTTCAAAAAACTCTTACAAGGACGTAAAATCCAGATTGGCTGGAAAAAGGTCAAAGCTATGTTTTCTTGAATTCAAAATAACAGGTCAATTACCTTCCTTGGAAAAATGATGTCTATCTTTTACATGAATGACTGTTTGCGTGTATTGAAATGAAAACATATCATTAATGTGATGGTGACATAATTATTTTGTGGTCTTCTCTTACCAACAGATCTGTTATACTGAATGAATGTAGAACTGAATTTATGGCTTTTATATCAATTTTGTTTTCAATAATTGCTCGGGTTGTGGTTTGAACTTTAAGACAAAATCATTAATTGTTGTTTTCTTTTCACAGGCTTTCCAAACAGGGGCAAGAAGCTTAGCAAGGTAAGAAAATTGTGTTTCATATTACTGTCTTTCTGTCTGCCTTGCATTTAACCCTTTCCCAAACAGAAAATTTTCAAAATTTTCATTTCAAAAGCTGCTCCAGAGGACAAATTGACCTTGTTTCAGACATAATTTGTGTATAGTATAGAACAGAAAATATTGAGACAAAAGGAGAAACTGCTGGTTATCAGCACTTTCTTTCTTCTTTTGTCTCAATGTTTTCGCTAGCCTTTTCTATAAGGTACGTCAAAACCAGGTCTTGTATAGGAATGGGTTAAGGTAGAATAATCGTAATGTGACCATTTTGAGATTCATAAAACATCAGATTTTTATCTAGCGTGGTCGTTACATATCCCAACTTATTCAGACGAGGTCGTAAACATTGAGCGGTGGAAAGTTCCACTGCTGAATGTTTTCGACGTCGCCTGAATAATTTCGACATTGCGCGAATCTCATTAGGGGTAGACTACCTCAAATTCAAAGTTTAATACTTTTGGTTTGAATCTAGGTCATACAATTTATTGATGGTTTGGTCTGTCATTTGTTACCAAAGTAAGCATGAGGATAAGTTAATTCTAAGCCTTTCTGTAACAAAACCTGGTTTCTAATTAAAAAAAATGTGGGAAAACCTAGATGCTTAATAGGAAGAAAATAGAAATTGCTGATAATCAGCAATTTCTTCTTTTGTCTGGATATTTTCTGAGATAACATTGTACATAAATGTACCGATAAATCTGATCTTTATCAACATTCCCTGACATTTGACAATAGTTATTTGTCTTTGACCAATTACTGTGAATCGTCAAAGATGTGAGAGAGCAGCTGGAGGCTTGGATTTTGATGTTGTAATTAAGTGATCAGAGAAGTGTCAGGAATCCATTGTTAGTACTAGTCACCATGATATGACCAAATGCAATTAAAAGTTGCTTTGAACCTCATTCAATCAATCATGTATCCACATCTGTAGCCGCCTTGATGATTTAAAACATTTTGCTGACATTTAACCACCTGCACGTGTCTCAACATTTAGTGAAAGGACATTTGTTTATATGGGATGATGCCAACTGTTTGTTGGCTTTTGTGTTTAGTTCTTATGGAAAATAGGAAGCGATGGTAAATAAATTGTTCATTTAACTCATTTCCCAAACAATGATGTCTTTTAATGCCCCACAAGATTAAAACTTTGGAAAACATTGTGGAAAATGAAGAAATTGCTCATGACAAGCAATTTCTTCATTTTCCACAATGTTTTCTACCAAAATAAATTGTGCTATTTCATTGACTTGAAAGTAAGATTTGCTGTTTTGACATTGAAGCTTTGAATTTTGACTAATATTTTGTTAAAAGGGAAATTATAATATTCTTTGATTTGTCTGTAACTATATGCTGATCTTTGCACATTTCAGTCTGATCTTAGTCAAGAAGGAAGTGTGAACAGTAATACACCAGGGGCCTACTTCTTTAATGGTAAGAAATCTAGTTAATTGTAACTGATGACTTAGATAATCTAGTATTACATTGAATAAAAGTAAAATGATTTCAAATTGTATGCTGCAAAATCAGACCAATTCTTTATTGTAAAGGGTCCAATATTAATTATGTGGATATTTATACCCCATCCAAAAAAGCAGTAAAGATTATATTAGTTTCAGCATGTCTGTCTGTCTGTCCATTCATCATTTCATAATACATTTCATTTGCATGCACCGACTCAAGATTGACGCTTTATTGCAGATAAAGGAGAAAGGAACCCTATGAATGGTCCTATAAATGAGGGAGAAGGTTACATGAATATGTCCAGAGGTTTGTTTTCCTATAAAATATCCTTTAGTTTCATGTTTATAGTTATATTACCAAATTTTAAAACTCTTATGTTATCAAGTAGACGAACATGATACCTTAAATTGTATGAGAAAAAAGACATGATAACGAATTAGTAGAAAACAAATCATGTTCTAACCAAAGTTCAGGTAACTTGTATTTTGAAAGTGACTTTAAAATAACTATTTTGTAGAATTTCACTCCAAATTTATCCAAGATTTAGCATTTAATGTCATTCTCATCAAAGAAAAATTCTTTAATATTTTAGAAGTTCGGGATGAGATTGACAGTGGGGGTCCACCTGAAGTGCCGAGGCGACCGCGGACCCCAAGTGAACAGAATCGTCCAAAAACTCCCACAAGACTCGCCCTTCAAGGGGACAATAATAAACCCAAAGGTATTCCAAATACACCAAAAAGTGCTCAGTTACCGCGTAAGGAATTCTTCCCTCACGAAAGTTACCCTGGTTACGAGGGGGATAATTCTCGAGTGTCAGACTTTAGCAATGGTTCTTCACGACCCCCAATGGGTCCACCAGGACCGGGTTCTAGGTTTGATCCCTTTAAATCAGAAGTGGGTTCAAGACAGGATTATAGAGGACGGACTAATTATTCTATGCACAATAGTTTTGATCGAGACACTTACGGTCGTGGTGATTCTGTGCGACCTGGACAGTTTCGGAGTCGAACTCCTGGACCAGAACTTATGCAGCGGGCACAAAGTCAGGATTACCGACCTGACCCTAGTCGCCCCAAAACCCCCACAGCTTCGGACATGAGGAGTAAAACTCCTATACCAGGACTGTATGGTAACATGTCTGGAGGTCACCCGGAATTCGGGCGAAGTTTTCAGAATTCATGGAATACGAACTCGCGGGGTTATGACCCTAATTCAAGAACATGGGGATCAAGTATTCCGGAAAATTCAGTGACACCTAATATGCAACGAAGGGATATGCCAGATAGTTATGGGCGAATGAACAGTAATATGGGTGCAGGTCGCCCGCCCAGACAGAGCACATCATTCGAAGGTGAGGATCCATCAACAGGCATGATGCGCAATCCGAGACGGACACCGTTCCAGAACGCTAACTTCAGTCATCCAATGTCGCCAAAACCATATCATTACCCTGCCGGCATGGAGGAACGATTTCTAGAAATGAATGTAACGCTTGACAGACAAGAAAGTGGATTTGGGTTTAGGATTATTGGTGGAACTGAAGAGGGTTCACAGGTAGGCAATATTTGAAAACTTGCTACAACAAACAAGCATTCTTACAAGCCTGAGTTGGTATCATCTTTCCCAATCTGGGCCTTATATATTGTAACTATGACACATTTGCTCCTAGTCTAATGTATTGGTTCTTGCATTGTATCATTTATGTATGTTGTAAGTATATCTGCCTAAAACTTGTGTAATATCATAATATTGTTCTTCATAAAAGACTTGAATCATGTCATGATTAAGACTGGTTTGAAATCATGAAACTTGTTTGTCTTGCATTCCAAAAAGGTAGTACATGTATCTGAAAATATGATGGTGACAATTTTCAAATGTTTATCTCAGGTTGCTGTTGGTCACATTGTTCCGGGCGGTGCTGCAGACGTTGATGGTCGATTACGTACCGGTGATGAGATTCTATATTGTGATGGCGAGTGTGTGATAAACTCGTCACATCATAGAGTGGTACAGCTCATGGGCAGTGCTGGCTTCAAGGGGCGTGTTACATTAGGGGTCAGGAGAAGGTTACCTCCTGCTTCAGGTATGTTTGTAGCTGCATTCTTAACCCTTTCCCAAACAGCAAAATTTTAGGGTGGTCCGATTTGAAAGCTGCTGAAGATGTCAAAATTAAGTGTCTAAAAAGATAGGATTTGTGAAAAAATATAGCACAGAAAATATTGAGACAAAAGGAGAAACTGCTGGTTATCAGCAGTTTCTTCTTTTGTCTCAATGTTTTCTGAAGCCTTTTCGATTAGGGGCGTCAGAACCAGGTCTTGTTTGGGAGAGGGTTAAGCCCCAAGAATAGCCCTTTCAGTCTATCTTGGTTGTCTGTCAACCATTAGCAGTTTCTTGTGTGCATAATTCCTACAATTTTCAATAGGAAGAACACAAAACTTGCCAGGATGAATATTTACTGAGATATGAGGTATATATCGTCAGTGCTATGACAAAATGGCGTAGCAAATTAGTTACGCCATTTTGTCAATTTTTTTTTATAAATGCTTTCTACTAAGTATGTAGGAGCGCATATCCTGTCAAAACGGCGTTTTTCTACACCTATTAGAACCCTTTCAATTATCATGTGACAAAATTGCGTAACTCGATTTAGCTGACAAAAATGCGTTATACGTAGACAAATTTACACGAGAGTAATAGTGAGTTACGCAATTTTGTCGGCATATTTTTCAACATTTTTTAAAACGGCAAAAACGTTTTTGGCTCTCCTGAAAAAAATGGTTTTCGAGCAAAATTTCTATTACGCCATTTTGTCATAGCACCGGCGATATACTGTGCTGTAAAGCTTTTTAGCTCACCTGAGCACAAAGTGCTCAAGGTGAGGTATTGTGATCGGTCTTTTGTCCGGCGTCTGTCTATCTGTCTAACTGTCTATCTGTCTAACTGTCCATCCGTCAACTTTTCAGAAAAAAATCTTCTCCTCCGAAAGTACTGGACAGAATTCAATCATATTTCACACATATGATCTATGGGTCATGCTTTTTCAAAATACTTCAAAGAATTTGAATCTGGGCCATAATGGGGTCAAAAAGTAGGTCACTAGGTCAAATCTTCTTTTTGCTCTAGGGACCACATTTGTTGCTCAATCGTTGTGAAAATTATTCAGAATATTTGTCTTGATAATATCTAGGTCATGATAACAAATAGGTCAAGCCAGGTCAAAAACTAGGTCACTAGGTCAAATATTGTAAAATCCATCTTTTTACTCTATAAGTGCCAATTTTGGCACAAACTTTGTCAAAATTGTCCTGAATGTTTATCTTGATGATATCTAGGCTATGTCAAGAAGTGGGTCATTCCAGGTCATTAACTAGGTCATGAGGTCAAATCTTGTGAAATCCTTCCTTTTGCTCTGGAAGTGGCAATTTTGGTCCAAACTTTGTCAAAATTGTTCTAAATGTTTATCGTTATGATATCTGTGTCATGTTCAAAAGGAGGGTCATGCAAGGTCAAAAACTATGTCACAAGGTCAAATATTACAGATCCTTCCTTTTGCTCTAGAGATGCCAATTTTGCCCCAAAACTTTGTCAAAACTATCCTAAATACTTATCTTGATATCTAGGTTATGTACAAAGTGTGGGTCATGTAAGGTCAAAAACTAGGTCATTGGGTCAAATCTTGGTTTTGCTTTAAGAACGGAAATATATACCTAAACATTGTGAAAATTTTCAGGATGTGTATCTTGACGAAATCTGGGTCATTTTAGAAGTTGGTCATGTGAGGTCAGAAACTAGGTCACTAGGTCAAATTTTGTTTTTCCTCTAAAAACCAAAATATTTACTCAATCATTGTGAAATTGTTCAGAATGTTTATCTTGACGAATTCTGAGTCATTTTAAAAGTGGGTCATGTGAGGTCAGAAACTAGGTCAATAGGTCAAATTTTGTTTTTCCTCTAAGAACCAAAATATTTACTCAATCATTGTGAAAATTCAGAATGTTTATCTTGATGATATCTTGGTGATATGAATAGCAGGTCATTCGAGGTTAAAAACTAGGTCACTAGGTCAAATTTTGATTTTGCTCTAAGAACCAAAATATTTACTATATCATTGTGAAAATTGTTCAGAATGTTTATCCTGATGATTTCTTGGTGATGTGAAAAGTGGGTCATGCGAGGTCAGAAACTAGGTCACTAGGTCAAATTTTGTTTTTGCTCTTAGAACCAAAATATTTACTTGATCATTGTGAAAATTGTTCAGAATGTTTATCTTGACGAAATTTAGGTCATTTTAAAAGTGGGTCATGTGAGGTCAGAAACTAGGTCAATAGGTCAAATTTTGTTTATGCTCTAAGAACCAAAATATTTACTTTATCATTGTGAAAATTGTTCAGAATGTTTATCTTTGCAAAATCTTGGTCATTTTAACCCTAGTTGTGCTGAACCCGGAATATTCCGGGCCACGACGTCGAGTGCTGTGAGCGGGGCCCGGAATATTCCGGGATTGGGGGTTTCCCAATACAATCAATCCCTGCGTCGTAAAGCCTAATCCAATCGTATCCTTACCCTCGGAAAAGCTTCGAGTAATGACCTAGCAACATAGTAAACCTCGTTTTGATATTTTATTTCCCGATTTTCATTGGTTATTTGGCAAAAAAGTTCGACCTAATTACCTGTCTTCAATACGTCATTCAAAATGGCGGACTTCCGATCTGCAAACTTTCAAAACAAATCTTTCGATGAAAAATTCGCTGGTTTTTCGTCAGATTACGAAGAAAATTATTCTCAACCAGATTAAAGATATATTATTAAAGATAATTTCAAAAGAAATCGGCTGGTAAGTGGTCGTAATTTTTAAGAATTGCCCTTGACAAGTAAGGCGAAGATCGATCCTAAAATTCGTCTGCCCGAAAATTCAACTCACCGAATTTCCTCGATCTTTTCATCGCCGAGGAAAGTTTTTAGCTCCACTGGCCTTCAGGCCAGCGGGCTATTGTCATGGCGCTGTGTCCGTCGTGCGTGCGTCCGTCCGTGCGTCCGTCCGTCCGTCCGGTCGTCAACTTTTTCTTTAAAAATCTTCTCCTCAGAAACTACTCAATGGATTTCAATCAAACTTCACAGGAATGATCTTTGGGTGGTCCTCTCTCAGATTCCTTCAATTGATTCTGATTGAATCAGAAAATCTGGAGTTATCTGCCCTTGAATTTAAAAAATGGCTGTTCTGGCTTTTTTTCACTCTAGCAACTACAAATATTGACCAATCAAGACAAAACTTGGACAGAATGATGGTGACTATAAGATCTTGCCTAGGTGCAACTTTCAGCTTGATCTGACAATTACATCATGAGTTATGTGCCCTTGAAATTGACAAAATTGTCATTTTCAACTTTATTTTGACTTTGTTTTCACTCTAGCAACTACAAATATTGACCAATCAAGACAAAACTTGGACAGATTAATGGTGACTGTAAGATCTTGCCTGGGTGCAACTTTCAGCTTGATATGAAAATTGCATCATGAGTTATGTGCCCTTGAAATTGACAAAATTGCCATTTTCGGCTTTATTTTGACTTTGTTTTCACTCTAGCAACTACAAATATTGACCAATCAAGACAAAACTTGGACAGAATGATGGTTACTATAAGATCTTGCCTGGGTGCAACTTTCAGCTTGATTTGAAAATTGCATCATGAGTTATGTGCCCTTGAAATTGACAAAATTACCATTTTTGACCTTATTTTTACTTAAACGACTATAAATATCCAACAATCAACAGGAAACTTTGTCATAATCTTAATTGTCCATAAAATCTTGCATGGATGTAATTGTCAGCTTCATTAGAATCGTAAATCTTGATTTATCTGCCCTTGAATTTGACAAATTGTAGTTTTCAACTTTATTTTCATTCTCTTTTCAACCACAAATAGTGATCAATCAGGTCAAAACCTAAAACAAAATGTAAGTGAGGCAAAGATCTTATTTTTAGCTCCACTGGCCTTCAGGCCAGCGGGCTATTGTCATGGCGTTGTGTCCGTCGTGCGTGCGTGCGTGCGTGCGTGCGTGCGTGCGTCCGGTCGTCAACTTTTTCTTAAAAAATCTTCTCCTCAGAAAGTACTAGATGGATTTCAATCAAACTTCACAGGAATGATCCTTAGGTGGTCCTCTATCAGATTCCTTCAATTAATTCTGATTGAACCATAAAGTCTGGAGTTATCTGCCCATGAATTAAAAACGGCTGTTTTCACTTGTTTTCACTCTAGCCACTACAAATATTGATCAATCTAAACAAAAGTTGGTCAGAATGTTGGTGCTGATAAGATCTTGCCTGAGTGCAATTTTCAGCTTGATCTGAATATTACGTCTTGAGTTATGTGCCCTTGAAATTGGCAAAACTACCATTTTTGACCTTATTTTTACTCAAACAACCATAAATATCCACCAATCAACATAAAACTTTCACATTATCTTACTGACCATAAGATCTTGTGTTGGTGTAATTTTCAGCTTCATATGAATCTTAAATCATGATTTATCTGCCCTTGAATTTGACAAAATTGTTGTTTTCGACTTTGATTTTACACTCTTTACACCCACAAATATTGAATAATCAGGTCAAAACTTAAACAAGATGTAGGTGAAGTTAGGACCTTGCTTTAGTGTGATTCTTAGCTAGATAGGAATATAAAATCATCAGTTATATGCCTTTCAATTTGACAAAATTGCTAATTGTGACTTTTTTTCACTCTAACAGCAAAACTCACTCTAATAAAGACTGTTGCAAAGCTTGATAACTAATAGATCTTATATGAATGTATTTTCAGCTTTCTAGTTACTTTGTAGTTGCTTTAAGAGCAATACATATTGAAAAATCTAGTGAAAACTTGTACTTGATATTACAAGAAATTCAGGTTTGACAGCCATTTGCATTATTTTTGGAAAAGGGTTTTTCCCAGAATCTATTTTTAGCTCAAAATCTATTTTTAGAAATATGAAATATTTTGGAGTAATCAATGTTCTGTTGATTTAGATCTGCTGGGAAGAAGGAAAATTTTAATTGCTTGTGACATCCTAAGCTAGAATGTTCTCCCATTTCCTTTTACCCTTTCTCAAATGGCAAACATGTAATTTTACTTTCTTTGCTTCAAGAACCACACATTTTGAACAATCTAGTTTTGCTACTTTCTTTTAGCTCTATGAACCACAAGCATTGAACAATCTAATCAAAACTTGGATTAAATATTACATGTACATGAAATTCAGGCCTGTGGAGCGACTCAAGACCTTCAGGTCTTCTAGTAGTGTGATTCTTAGCTTGAGAGTAATATAACATTCCCAGTTATATGCCTTTGAATTTGACAAAATTGCCAATTATGACTTCATTATCAAACTAGATCAGTCAAATTCACTCTAATCAAAACAAATCTTGGTAACCATTAAATCTTATATGAAGGTATTTTCAGCTTTCTAGTTACTTTGTTATTGCTCTAAGACCCAAAAGTATTGAAAAATCTTGTCAAAACTTGGATTTGAAATTACAAGAAAATCAGGGCTTTCTGGTTATTTTATAAATAGGGTATTTCCCCAAATCTTTTTTTAGAACAATGAAATCTATTTTTAGAAATATGAACTATTTTGGAGTAATCAATGATAGTTTAGATCTGTTTGGTCGAAGGAAAAATGATCATTGCCAGTATCATCCTGATCTGGAATTTTCTCTTGTTTCCTTTTACCCTTTCTCAAATGGCAAACAGGGTTTTACTCTCTTTGCTCAAAGAACCACATGTTTTGTACAATCTAGTTTTACTTTCTTTTTGCTCTTAGAAACACAACTATTGAACAATCTAATCAAAACTTGGATTGAATATTTAAAGAAATTCAGGCCTGTGGAGCGACTCAAGACCTTCAGGTCTTCTAGTTCACTATGTAAAACGAAAATAATCGTCATTCTGCTTGATATTTAGCGATCATCGCATCGAATTAACACTCTATGATTAATAATCGGGCCGAAATAATCCCCCGAAAATGAAAATGAATTTGACCTGACAACTTCCGGCTCGATTTTCGTTCAACTCGCCCACCAACAACAAAATATTTAGGTCAACTTAACCCTTCTCTTTAGTTCATTTATGTCACGGGATAGGTTTTTGCTTCTTACACTATTTTTTACCTTGCCAATAAACAAATCGCGATCAGAATGGGACAAAGAGTGCCTGAAATTAGTGTTTATGTATTTTGTCACACCTGGACAGGTAAACTGCCAGGTAATAAATGACGATTTCAAAAATATGCATCGAGTCATATAAAATTACCGTTTTGCTGTTTTATCATACTAATTTTACACAATTTAAAATTTGTTTCTCTGTAGAGACTTCTATACAAAGTTGTTTTCTATACCCAGAATTTAATTAGAAGAATTGTTCTTACCTGTGCTTACCTGAGTCTCAGACTTGATCTGCATCGCTTGAAATTTGGATATTGATGGTCAATGGTGGAAATCACAAGACAACACAAACAAATATCAGAGTTTTTGCTAGTTTTATTATTCTTAAAACAAAGTTTAACAGTTTTGTTACATTTACCTGTTTTTACCTGTAGTTTATTAGGTAACAAGTTTAAAAAGATACTTTTTCATATTACAATCATAAAGTTTAACATTACACCTTTCCAATGATATATAACATTACAACATTTCACAAAAACAAGCTTACATACAAAGGCTCTTAAGTTAAAGACCCATAATTTACAATTCACTCAAAAAATATTCAGCCAACACTACTGGCTCTATTATAGAATATTTAGCATGACAAGGGTTAAGAGTGGGTCATGTGAGGTCAGAAACTAGGTCACTAGGTCAAATTTTGATTTTCCTGTAAGAACCAAAATATTTACTCAATCATTGTGAAAATTCAGAATGTTTATCATGGTGATATGAATAGCAGGTCATTCGAGGCTAAAAAGTAGGTCACCAGGTCGAATTTTGATTTTGCTCTAAGAACCAAAATATTTACTTTATCATTGTGAAAATTGTTCAGAATGTTTATCCTGATGATATCTTGGTGATGTGAAAAGTGGGTCATGCGAGGTCTAAAAGTAGGTCACTAGGTCAAATCTTGTTTTTGCTCTAGGAACCAAAATATTTACTTTATCATTGTGAAAATTGTTCAATATGTTTATCTTGACAAAATCTTGGTCATTTTAAGAGTGGGTCATGTGAGGTCAGAAACTAGGTCACTAGGTCAAATTTTGATTTTCCTCTAAGAACCAAAATATTTACTCAATCATTGTGAAAATTCAGAATGTTTATCATGGTGATATGAATAGCAGGTCATTCGAGGTTAAAAAGTAGGTCACCAGGTCAAATTTTGATTTTGCTCTAAGAACCAAAAATATTTACTTTATCATTGTGAAAATTGTTCAGAATGTTTATCCTGATGATATCTTGGTGATGTGAAAAGTGGGTCATGGGAGGTCTAAAACTAGGTCACTAGGTCAAATGTTGTTTTTGCTCTAAGAACCAAAATATTTACTTTATCATTGTGAAAATTCTTAAGAATGTTTATTTTCACAATATCTGGGGCATGTATAAAGTGGCCGGGTCATGGGCGGGCAAAACCTAGGTCAAATTTTGTTTTTGCCCAAAAAATCAAAATATTTATTCATCATTGTGAAAATAGTTCAGAATTGCTTATCTTGATGATAAATGGGTCATGTAGAAAGTGGCTAATGTTAGGTCAAAAACTAGGTCAAAAGGTCGAATCTTGTTTTTTGCCCTAAGAACCAAAATATTTACTCATCATTGTGAAAATTGTTCTGAATGTTTATCTTGATGATGTCTTGGTCATGTAAAAAGTGGGTCATGCGAGTTTGAAGTTTGCAAGCTGTTTGTTTCAAAGTCCTCTCAGGTGAGCGATGCAGGGCCATCTTGGCCCTCTTGTTGTCTTTTTCTGTCTAAACTAATAGGGCCGAGCCCGGATAGCTCAGTCGGTTACGTCGGAGTCTGTCAATCCAGGGGTCTCGAGTTGGAACCCCGGCTTGGCCAGTATCTATTCTGACATTTGACAAAAGTCATTTGTCTCTCACCAATGGGTGTGAATCATCTATGTGAGAGAGCAGCTGGAGGCTCGGTTTGGATATTGTGTGCGAGAAATGCCAGGAACCCACGGTTAGGTGCTCCAGCTGCCGCGATATGACCCTGGTAGTTGAAAACGGCGTAAAACCCCAATAAACTCAAACTCAAACAAAACTAATAGGCTGTGGATAATGTGGTGAAAGAATTTTCAAATTTAAGTAAACCCATTCCCACATGTGGAACCCATTCCTACACATTGATACTCTTTGATGTTATCAAAGAAAAAGGTTTTGAAAACACAGTGGAAAATGAAGAAATTGTTTGTTACAAGCAATTTCTTTATTTCCCACTATGTTTTAAGACCAAAAATTGTAAAATTCTTTTTAACTTGTCTTCTGTAACATCATTGAATATTATTTGTTACTTTTACAGAAGGGTACCCGTATGATGTGACAGTGACGCGGCGAGAGAACGAGGGTTTTGGTTTTGTCATCATTTCATCCGTCACAAAATCTGGCTCAACGATAGGTGAGTTTATCGGTATGTGTCACAATTTTTATTTATCTTCACTTTTTCTCGGCCCTTTCCCCTAAATGTTGAAATTGAGCCAGAACCTGGGAAAATAGGCAGGATCTACTTTTTGCTGCTTTTCTACAGAAAATATTTGAGGCGCAAAACGAAATTGCTGATAACCAGCATTTCCTTCTTTTGCCTCTGCTTTCCCAAATTTTTCTTTTGGGGAAAGTCAAAACCATGGATTTTTTATGCTCCCCGAAAAAAATTTCGGGGGAGCATATAGTCGCCACGCTGTCCTTCCGTCCGTCCGTCCGTCCGTCTGTCCGTCTGTCCGTCCTTCCGTCCGTCCGTCCACAGCCAGATCTCAGCAACCCTTGGACCAAATTCAATGAAACTTCACATGTGAACTCGTGAGGTCAATACCTTGAGACCTTTTTTTCCATTATTTAATTTGAGGCTGCGTCATGGAAAAAGGGGCCTTAATGTAAAAATTAGTTTTTCTCCAATTTCTCTTTATCTAATGGGCAGAATTGAATGAAATTTTCTTCTTATGTGAGGAATGAGATGTTCTAGTCTATATTCTATAAATAATGCGTGTACAAAAAATCCGTCATATGAAAAGGGGGCTTAATGTATGATAGTTTTTTTTTGTGACAAACACTTATTCGGGGAGCATTATCCGTCTATGACGGCTCTTGTTTGGGAAAGGGCAGGTTTGATTCATACACTGGTTTGCTTTTCATACTGTAGAATATATGGGTTGAAAGGAATTCCTTTATCTATTTAGTAGTATTATTCTCTTTTCAGCTAAAAGAGTTTCAGTATCTATGTTAATATTTCTTTTCTTTGGTCTAGCAAAAATACTTTTGTGTTCACAATCTGTAATTAATCTTTGCATAATTTAAAGTTCATGAAATGATTTTCCAACAAGTAATTAAATTAAAGTTCCAATTTGTAAAAGGTTACAATTTCTTTTACTATTCAAAAAAAAAAAAAAAAGAATCAACAAAAATTCTCAAGATGATTATGTATGATTAAGGAAAAAAAGATGAAAAAATTGAAAGTGAAACTCGTTCAACATAGATTGTCAAAAAGGAATTTCAAGGTAGATTGTAAAAAAAAATATATATAGATCTATATGGAACATGTATGTACCAGTCAAGAAAATAATGAGAATAAAATCTAACTAGGTTTTAACATTGTGTCAATAACTAAGTAGGGTAAAAGACAGACTGGTGGCATGTTTTCAGATAAGCCTGTGAACTATTCTCGATTTACTGGGGACGATATTCTCAATAGAAAAAATCTCTATCCATGGATTGGTGAGGCTAAAAGTGCATCCCCCTGCATTGTATTTGAAAATTGTCTGATTATTGTTAGGAATGTACCCTCTATTTTAGATATGAAAATTTGTAGTTATACTTATATGCAATATCATATACAAGAAGTTCTTCATGCATATGCAAATGTGACAAAAATTGGTTGAAATTGATGCGATGTAAGGTCATGTTGATCAGTATCTATAGTCCTATCAAGATGTTATGGCACATGTTTACAAACTACCTTTATAAACAAGGGGGAAAGCATTCTTAATTTTTGACAAAATTTTGCAGGCTTTGGTTCTAATCTTGCAGGTGTGAGACACCTGCAAGATTCAAACCATCACATGCAAAATTACTGTTGTTTTGAATGGGATATTTTTTTGTTTACTTGTGTAGGTTTTGTAAACATGTGCCACAATATTGTGATTGGACTATAAATGATGTTTAAGAGGGTATGTTTTTAGAGAGGCATATTATAGCTCATGATGAATGACCTTGCAGAGCACCCCTAGCTAACTGCCAGGTGATTTATTATAAGCTATATATGAGTGGTCTATCCCTTTGTTTCCACAGTCCCTTGTTTCCACAGCCCCTTGCCCCTGCACAGCTGTCCCCCGTTGTTTGACCCCTGCAATCCTGTGTAGTACATAGACTATGGCACATGCTGTTGATCTGAAAGCTTTATATTTGTTTTGCTTTTCATACAGTGTTTTGTATATTCTAGTGGTTTGATCTTAAAATCTTTTCAAAAAACTATCTTTATTGTAAATAAACACATAGAGACTACCAAAATATGCTGCTTAGTTAAGACCTTTCTAGACTGAAAAAAAATACTAATAATATTTATATCATTCGATACCTAATGCCAATATAAATTGCCATTTGCCCAATTTTGGTATTTCAAATATGAAAAAATAACACTTTATCAGCACTGTATTTGTTGGTGAATAAGTGAACTTTGTCTTTGGCTTTGTCCTAAACGGCTACTGAAGGCTCGGAAAGGATGTTGTGATAGTCTTGGTTGGAGAAATACCAGAAATGCATAGTCAGTTAATCATTGAGAGAAAAATTTCCGAGTGCTTATTAAGATGTAGTGTTTCTCTAAGCATCAATTGATATGTAGGTGCAGTATTTAGTAAAGACAATGCTCTTATAGTCAACCAAATTTAACTCCGGACAACTTTAGACAAAGTCTTTTAGTTTAGCCTCTTAACCCATTACCAGATGGCAAGATCTTATACTGGTCTAAATTCAAAGGTGTTACAGACGACAATTTCATGTGACTGAAATTTTACATTTGCTGGTCATTTTGTGTAGAAAACATTGTGGCAAATGAAGAAATTGCTTGTCACAAGCAATTAGGTTATTTCATCTAAGACACCCCCACCCCCACCACCCCCGCACACAACAGCCTCCGGAAGTCGTCCTTGGAGTCTTAAAACGCTGCTCAAACTATTAGTATTTGTTATTTTTAGTAACAATTCTCTCAATCCCAAAGCGTTTTGGTAACAATACTCTCGAACCCAAAATGTTTTAGTATTGAATGCATGTGCTCTTTATGGCTGTATATTGAATGCACGTGCGTCCTCATTGTTTTCTCCACATATTAAGGGAGCCTCGTTTTGATAATGTCGATTTGTGACTATTTTTAGCTCACCTGAGCACGAAGTGCTCCAGGTGAGCTATTGTGGTCACTCAATGTCCGTCGTCCGTCCGTCCGTCTGTCTGTTCGTCTGTCTGTCCGTCCGTCTGTCAACAATTTGGTGTTTACACTCTAGCATCCACAAAAGTTGGCCAATCTTGATCAAACTTGGTCAAAGTAAGTATGGGCATTAGTTCTCGGATGAGTTCGATTATGGGCCTGATCGGACCAGAATGTGCTGAGTTATCTGCCCTTGAATGTCAAAAAATGCTGTTTTTGATTTTGTTTACACTCTAGAATCTACAATTATTGATCAATCAAGACAAAACTTGGATATAATGTTGGAGACCATAAGATCTCGGATGATTTCGATTTTCAGTCTGATCTGACCAGAAAGACGAGAGTTATGTGCCCTTTAATTTGACAAAATTGCCGTTTTTGACTGTTTTCGACCTTGTTTACACTCTAGAATCTACAATTATTGATCAATCAAGACAAAACTTGGACACATTGTTGGGGACCATAAGATTTCGGTTGAGTTTGATTTTCAGTCTGATCTGACTAGAAAGACTAGAGTTATGTGCCCTTGAATTTGACAAAATTGCCGTTTTCGGCTGTTTTCGACCTTGTTTACACTCTAGAATCTACAATTATTGATCAATCAAGACAAAACTTAGACACATTTTTGGGGACCATAAGATTTCGGTTGAGTTTGATTTTTAGTCTGATCTGACCAGAAAGACTAGAGTTATGTGCCCTTGAATTTGACAAAATTGCCGCTTTCGGCCGTTTTTGACCTTGTTTACACTCTAGAATCTACAATTATATATCAATCGAGACAAAACTTAGATACAATGTTGGAGACCATAAGATTTCAAATGAGTTTGATTTTTGGTTTGATTGAACTAGAAAGTCAAGAGTTATGTGCCCTTGAATTTGACAAAATTGCCGTTTTTGACTGTTTTCGACCCCGTTTACACTTTAGAATCTACAATTATTGATCAACCAAGACAAAACTTGGACACATTGTTTGGGACTATATAATATCAGATGAGTTTGATTTTCAGTCAAATCTGTTTAGAAAGCCGAGAGTTATGTGCCCTTTAATTTGACAAAGTTGCTGTTTTCGACCTTGTTTACACTCTAGAATCTACAAATATTGACCAATCAAGACAAAACTTAGATACAATGTTGGAGACCATAAAGTCTCAAATAAGTTTGATTTTTGGTCTGATTGAACCAGAAAGTCAAGAGTTATGTGCCCTTGAATTTGACAAAATTGCTGTTCTTGACTGTTTTCTACCCTGTTTACACTCTAGAATCTACAATTATTGATCAACCAAGACAATACTTTGGCACTATGCTGCTGATTGTAAGACCTTGCATGAGCTGAATTTTCTGCAATCAAATGAGAAAATGGTCAGTCATGCATGTGCCCTTAAATCTGACAAAATTGCTGTTTCGAATGAACAATCAAGACGAAATTTGGATTATGATGTTAATTACGATAAGATCTTGGATAAATGAATTATAGAATAATCAGAATAGTTATCTGCCGTTCAAACTTTTACTCTAAAAACTTCAAATAGTGACTAATCAAGACAAAACTTGACAAAATGTTATTGACCATAAGTTTGTTTTCAGTCTTAAATACAAAACAGTTGCTCATATCATTTTGGTTCAGGTGAGTGATATAGGACCATCATGGTCCTCTTGTAGTAACAATTCTCATGTATACAATGTTGATTTCCCATAAACCCATTTTTTGCCTCCGGAAGTGTGTTCTGCGGGTACAGACTAAAACATAAGTGAAAGGACCTAATTTCTTCATCTACCACAATGTTTTCCAAAGCATTTCTCTTGTGAGGCGTCAAAAAGCGCCAATAAAATTATGTGGTAATGGGTTAAGAAAACATTGACAAAGTTGGGTCATAACATATGCAGATGTCCTGGGTTAAATCTTGTGGGCTATACCTATAGAATCCTATTTTGATGGCAGTCTAAAGAAAACGTCTACTAAATACAATTTCAGTGTATAGTTCGTCCATTGGGAGTGGCATATGTTTACATTTTGTTTTCATAAATTATACCGTAATTAACCCAATTAACTATATATAATGATAGATTCATCGCTTAAACAGGTTATTTATCTCATAACTCATTTTAGAACACCTATAATCGGGTTAATTACGGTATAATTTATGAAAACAAAATGTAAACATCTGCCACTCCCGATGGACAAACTATATCTGCATGTATAAAAGAGTAAACAACAATGTAATTTTAGTGTGCTGGTTTGATAAACTGTTGTTCTTGAAGTGAATGCATGTATAGTAAATGGGTGACATAGTAAACTATTCCTTACTTTTTTGTTTTTATACAATCGAATGTTTTAATTTACCAAACAAAACATTTTTTGGCATTGTAATCTTACAAAATGTTTGTGTAAAACATGGTAAAATGCAGTTAAACAAATGATGACATATGCTAGTCTTCACATCATCTATTTGACACGTGAGTGTCCACGTTTCCATCCAGTTTCATGTGGACCATAATGTCTGAAAACTATTGAGAAAAAATCCAGTGTCCTAGATAGCTAGTAACATGTCTGTGATTTGTGTAAATAGCGAGTATGTCATAGCAACCAGCAAGGATAACATTTGTTTTTAAGATCACCATTTTTATGTCCATAAATCGATTTGCTAAGGACTTTGTATCAATGTAGCGTTTGTCCTTCAACAATCTTTATGTTTAATACTTCATAAAGCCAAGAAATAAAGTAAGCTTTTGCTAGAACTTATTGTAATTAAGATTATTTCATAATTTTCAGGTAAAATATTAGAGAACAGTCCCGCTGAACGGTGTGGTCGTTTACATGTGGGTGATAGAATACTTGCTGTGAACGGTGTAGACATTTCTCATTTACATCACGAAGATATTGTTAATATCATCAAGGAATCTGGATACTCAGTGACATTGACAGTTGGGGTACCTCAAGGTAAGAATAATTTATCATTTTACTTTCGTGAAAGCATAATTTTGTTTATTTAGATAGACCAAGCAGGTTGCTTAGGCAAAGGTCAAACTGCACATTTGTGCAGGCTGGCCTTTGTCTATGATATCTGCCAAAGCATGATGAAAAATTATTCCACCTCACAAAAATAAATATCATCAATGTACAGAGATGCAATGTGCAAACTGAAAAAAGGTGATACACCCATGTCCTATGTTGTATGTTGTGCTAATGTGGCAAGGTATTCAAGGAATTTAGATACTCGGTAACATTTAGAGTGGTTGTTTACAACTTTACATGTGAGTACAGAATATTGACAGTGAATTGTGTAGACATTTCCCATTGACATTATAAAGATTAACCCTTTCCCAAACAAGACGTGGTTTTGACGTCCCTAATAGAAAATGCCTGGGAAAACATTGAAACAAAAGAAGAAACTGCTGATAACCAGCAGTTTCTCCTTTTGCCTCAATATTTTAGGAGCTTTATCATACACATATTCTACCTTTATAGCCATCTATTTCATTGTTTGAAGCCAGTTTCGTATTGAGCCACCCTGAAATTTTGTCGTTTGGGAAAGGGTTAATAGTATATTACTTACTTTAATCAGCAAACTATTTTGTTTACTTTCAGATGATACCTCCAGCAACAATTCTGCATCACATAAGGTAAGTTTTGATGTTACAACATGATGATATATAGTTCTGCTTTCTAAATCACATTTATTTGCTCTGAGTAAAACACTTTTAAACTCTCTCCGGATTTTGTTGAATATATGTCATATATATGTACCACTTCCGTGGCCTAGTGGTTAGGGCGTCCGCCTTGGAAGCAGGAGGTTGAAGGTTAGAATCCCGTTGGAAGCCGGCCTGCCGGATTAGAACTGATGCGACCGGTTGGTGAGCCGCCAGCTAATTAAACTAATGGTTACCGTAGACCCATCTCTGCCAGACGCCCGGCATGAGTGGGGAATCGAGTGGTACTGCATATTGAGAAAGAGAGTGTCTCATAAGCCAAAACTGGCTGGCCCTTTAAATAGGGGTGACACTGTAATAAACAAACCTTTGCCTTTACCTTTTTATCATTTATTAGCATCTCAGACAAGTTTATTTGTGGTTTTCTATGTGTATCAAAGGTCAAGGTTAGCTACAAAATGGCCTGAACATGAAAATAGGTCTTTAACAATGTAAGAGTAATGCTAGTTGTTAGATATTAGCAAAATTTCTTATGTACAATGGCTGACAAAAAGGCTGTTGTGTGCAAAATATCTTCATATCGTCGGTGTAAATGCAAAACCTTGTATTTTGATTGGTGCGATTTTCAAAGTACAAACTTGTGTGCCCTGTGTAGACGATTCTCACAGGTTTTTAGATAATTTTACTGATCAGTATTAATGACACATTATTTGTGAACAATATGTCCAAATTTCAAGTAAGACATTTCAGTTGGGAAAAGTTACTACACTTTTTTCCATCCCCTTTGAATTTTCCAAAAACGAGATACGAGGTTTTGCATTTACAACGACATATATCTTTATATCTATAATCTTTTTATTGTTCTTAATGGTTTGAATTTTACTTTACAGAGTTCACAAGGTTCCATGGTGAATGCCCTTGCCTTCCCACAAATGAATGATACAGACATGCAGCCTGGCTACAGATATCCACCACCCCCACCCCCTAAAGATATTAACAGATCACGATTACCTAGTCAACAGGTGATTATATGTTTGTTTTTCCAATGTCCCATTTTCCAATGTCCCAATATACCCATAGATTTATGGGGCATATTAATTAACTGTTGACTGTGCTGCCAGAGTAATATTGTGCATTCAGGGAATCTTTTGATTATCTTTGTCTATGCTGGCTTTTTGAAGATGGTAAAAAAAACCTGTAGGCTTGAAACTGCTCAATGCTTGTATTAAAAGGGCTCATCAATTGAAAATTGAATGACCCAAGGCATGCTTGTTCTGGCATTTGAAACAAGGTAATACATGTATCTAAAACTTCATATAAATTATTCTTCTAATTACCATGCACTTTGCTCTTAGAAAAGTATCACATTTATCTTCAGGGTTGCTTTGATCATAAATACCTCTTTATTTTGCTTCCAGGATATTCATGAAGGGCAGATCTATGTAGTAGACTTAAATAGGGGCAATAGAGGTTTTGGTTTCTCAATACGAGGTGGTCAGGAGTTCAACAACATGCCATTATTTGTTTTACGTATTGCTGAAGGGGGTGCTGCGGACTTGGACGGCAGATTACGGGTAAGTTCTTGCCTGGGTCACTTTATTTCAATCATTTTTTGGTTACAAAAATTCACATGTATTTAATCCTTACAAATGAATCTGCAATGTCTATTTGCCTTGTCTTCAATGGTTTTGTTACTTGGTTGATTGTATTTGATTTTTATACGCCTCTGAAGGTTGAAGTATATTAGTATCTCTGTCTGTCTGAACTTTCTTCTATATCTTGTGAACACAACTCCTCCTATATTAACCCATTACCAAACAACAAAACTTTAGACTGATCTCAATTCAGAGGTGTTGCAGAAGACAATTTCAAATGAGTGAACTCTCACATATTTCGGACATTTTGATTAGAAAACTTTGTGGGAAATGAAGTTAATTTCTTCTAAGGAGTCAAAAAGTCATTGAGAGGTAATGGGTTAATGGACAGATTTGGATCAAACTTTCACAGAATATTTTTGGCCATCTGACCTTGTGGATTTTGACATATTAATCTATTTTAAAGAAGATAGACAAAATTGTTGAAGAATAAAATTAAATGAGATTGTGTCCATTTTCTTTTCAGATCGGTGACCAGTTGTTAGAAATCAATGGTTTTACAACAGAAAGTATGACCCACTCAGAAGCCATAGACATTATACAAAATGGAGGTCCAACATTGAGATTATTGGTGCGGAGAACGGGAAAACCTCCACCTAGTTTAGGTGGGTATTTCTTAATGCAATATCTCTTTTAACCCTTTCCCAAACAAGACCTGATTTTGACATCCCTAGAATATAAAGCTTTGGAAAATATTGAGGCAAAAGAAGAAAATGCTGATAACCTTTTGTCTCAATATTTTCTGGTTATGTCAAAAACGAATTTCATCTTTGTCAAGACCCATTTTGTTGTCTAGAGCAGCTTTTAATTTGACCACCTTAACAATTTGTCAGATGTGAAAGTGATACATTTAAATAGTGTTGTGATTGATTTCATACACTCCAAGCTTATTTACCAGCAAAGCTGATAGATACAAAATGGAGGTCCAACTTTTAAATTATTAGTGCGGAGATCGGGAAAACCTCCACCAAGTTTAGGTGGGTATATTCTTTACTAATAAGTATAAGAATGGTGTCAAATTTGGATGTGGTATTTCACACCAGAATGCATCTGCTTAAAATATTTTGAAACTAAACTAAGCCATAGTCTATATGCTATATAATTATGCAAAATGTATTTAAAAGACAGGGATATATAGGAAGTGATTTTAAGATTTTGAAGTTTCAAATTTAAGGGATATTACGATTACAACATGATTTTCAGGTTATTGAGAAATAAATCAATATGACGAAAATACTTTACTAAAAATATGATATATAATAGTAAAAATCTGGTTTGTTATATTTTCAGAACCCACTCCATCACCAGGAGGAAGGTACCCACCTACAGGCCCTATGACCAACGGACCCATAGGTCAGAGTTCACCGTATCTTGGGCGCAGGAACATTGGGGGATCACGGGAGGAAAATATATACTATAACCAACCTGCCAGGACTTACTTAAATCACTGATAGCTAGTGTGACTTGTTAGGGTCAAATGTCAAGGTCACAGTTGTGAAGCATGTGACTATGATAAAGGTCAAGGTCATAGTTATGAATTTTGACTTATTAGGAAAGTCAATGGTATAAGTGTGATTTATATGACCAAGGTCATTGAGACCTTGATGGTTCAAAGGTCAAGGATGAAAGGATGAAGGTCGCGGGTTGAGAGGTTTATTGAGGTCAATCAGACCTTGATGGATATGTGCCAAAAGTTACAAATCAGGTTGTAGATAGTGTTTTATGTAAAGGGCTGGAGAGCATCTCCGAGAAAAAGGAGTTTATGCTTTGGCATATGTAAGGCATGGAAAGGTGGTTCATTTGCCTTTACTGGTCATTGTTATGTTTTATATGTAAATTGGTTGTGAAATGCTACAGGGGTCTAGTGCAGAATTATTGTAACAACTTAACGGCAAAATTTTGGATTGGTCCAAATTCAAAGATGTTGCAGATGACAATTTCAAGCGAATAAAATATAGCAAATTTGGACTTTTGGGGTAGAAAATATTGTGGCAAATGAAGAAATTTTCTTCATTTTTCACAATGTTTTCCAAAGCCTTATTCTTTAGGAGAGTCAAAAAGAGTCACTGTGTGGTAATGGGTTAACTTATTTGTGCCTACAATAGCTTTGTACTTGGCACTTTAATTTTGGGAAGGGAGTTGAGCGAATAGTGCTAAACTATTGTTAATGCAGAAACATTGTAAGATTTACAAAACAAATGTTCTCACAAAACAAAGTGAAGAAAGGCAAGAGAAATTGTCTAAAATGAAAAATTCTCAGCATTTTCTTGTCTCTATGAAGGACAATTTGCTGAATTTGTAATTGACTCTTTTGTAGTAATTTATTGAATGAATTGAATTTTATTTTAATGGGTAATAAAAACTTTTATAGGCTGTTAACTTTGATAAAGGCTATTTTTGTCATGATATTAATAGAATACAACTTTCATTTCTTAGATAGATCTATATATATTTCTAGTGGGATATAGTTCGCATTAGTAAAATTGTTAATCTTTTCCCAGGTGACAAAATTCAAGAGTGTTTCGTAAACTTGGAATGAATAGAAAACATTGAGGAAAGAAGAAAATACTGATACTGATTCTCTTCTTTTCTCGATAATGGTTTGAAAGGTTTTCTAAGTTTAGGGCATCAAATCATGGATTACTTTGGAAAGGGTTAACATTTCTTTGAGACCAAATAGTGAGAATATTGTGATAGAACTGTATGATATTTTTTTACTAACAAAACAGCATATCTGTGTTAAATTTTGAGGAGCCAGTACAAACGTTTTACAATGAACCAGATAAACCAATAGTAACTTTTAGCCTTGTCCCGCTTACTTAAAATTTTGTTTCAAACCAACTACTGATTTAGGAGACATTTCTATCAGGTTTTAGCAAGTATTTGCCACGATATTGGAGTAGAAAGCAGGCAGTGTAGGCTAAGATCAGACTGTACGCCTGTGCAGGCTGATCTTGTTCTAAACTGCCTGCCAAAGCTTTGGTCACGACAGTATTGGTTTCAATGCATGCGCATACTGCTTGTTAGTAATCTAAGCAAATTCATTACAAGGGTATTATATAGTCATGAAAAGTTTATGTTTGATTATTCTAGCTTTGAACCTGCAGAATAATTAAAGTCAGAATAGACTCATACGCAGAGATCAACTAATCATAGGTTATGTTATACGCCGGAAGGGTTGTATTATGTTATGGTCATGGTCGTCCGTCAGTCTGTTAGCAATTTCTTGTGTGCGCAAATCCACCTACAGTTTGGATCAGAATTTGATTAAACTTGCCACAATGAATCTCCATGGTGTCTAGTTGTGCACAATGCTTACGGAATTCAGACAACTCTTTTTGTTCATGAATTATCTGCCCTTGAATTACAAAATGCCCATTTTCTTGTGTGCGCAACTCCTCCTACAGTTTTTATCAGAATTTGATTGAACTTGCCACAATGAATCTCCATGGTGTCTAGTTTTGCACACTGCTTACGGAATTTAGATAACTGATTTCATTCTTGAATTATCTGCCCATGAATTTAAAGAAAAATGCCCATTTTCTCGCGTGTGCAACTCCTACAGTTTCAACCAGAATTTAATCAAACTAGCAGCAATGAATCTCTATGGTGTCTGGTTGTGCAAACAAAATTTTGATAACTTTTCATGATAGAATTATCTGCCCTTGAATTGAAAAAATGGCCAATTTTACTGACAAGCCCCTCTCTGGCGTATATGCGAAGCTATTGTTAAAAAATGTTGTAACTATAGCTTGAATAATCTTTACTTACCATGTTTAAAAATGTTTTAGACTTAACACTAATTTGACAAGTATTGTAGGCCTACATCAGGTTGCATATATACATGGTGTCTTCATTTGAACAAAATGCTTATGTTGTAATGAAAATGCTCAAAATAGAGTTATGGATATCTGCTTGCATTTTTCAATTCAATTTAGTCTTGAATTAAAGATAACCTGAAAATATAAAAAAAAGTGGTCACAAGACAATTATGGGCCAATAGAAAAAAGAGAAAATGCTTTGTTTATCTGGTTTACTGTAAAAGTTTCAATTATGAGTAATAAAAATAAGTACTGTAGTACAAATCGCTAGTGTAGACTATTTAAAAAGCTTCAGTAGTGGCATTTCTTTTAGAATATTTTAAGACAGTAGATATCTGTTGTGTATCAAGTCCAAAGACAATCATCAAGGTTTATACACAACTTTGAAAAGAGATGGAGTAAAAAAAAATGACACTGTAAAAAGTTAGAAAAATGCTTGTGCTCAGGATATTTTTCTTTCAATGCAGTGTCCTGAACCTGCATGATTCAAATTTCAGAAACAAATATTAATGACTTCATTTAATGTAGATTTGCAAAATCTAAAATAGCTGTCTCCTTGGGATAATCCATTGCTTCTTTGGTATATAACCAAACTTCTTTTAAAGAAAAATATTGATAAGAGAAGGTGAATCATTGTCAAGAGGAAATATAGAAAACTTATTAATCTAGTATTTGTTTATACATATATTTGGTTGTGTAATTTCGGAGATATGGTTTGTGAAATTACAGAAATTGCATCTTTTGGCGTCCTTTTTTGTATACTTTGTTGTTCTTTTGTCCTATTGGAGAAAGTCAATTTAAAGCAATGGTTAAGCTAGAAATGTTATGCAAGTCAATTATTTGTAGAGCTTTTGTATAATTAGCTCACCTGAACACAAAGTGCTCAAGATGAGCTATAATGATTGTGACCACTCACTGTTTGTCTGTCCATTTCCAATTTCTTGGAATATCTTCTGAATTATTGGGCCAATTTGTAGCAAACTTGGCAAGAGTATTCCTCCGGTGACCTTTTTCAAATCTTGTTCATGAATATTTGATTAGAAAAAAAGGAGGGTGTCGCAGGATGGGGTGACTTAAAGACATGTCAGATGATAAGAAAATAAAGTCAGGTGGGTGATATAGGGCCTTTCTGGCATTCTTGTTTACTTGAAACCCTGCTATCTAGTATGCTGTTGATATTGCCTGTGAATTATTGTAAACTCTATGCAGCTGTTTTGAAAAGAAATCTTGTGCAATATGAATACTACATTTCTGTGTTGTGAACTGCTTTTAAGGTTGTTAAATCACCCATTCTATCATTTTGGCCGGTTTTGGCTTCAAAGTTGTGTTTTTTCACATGTTAATTTCTTTCTGTGGCTTAGTCCTAGACTATTGTCAGTGCATATGTTATAAATTTACTTACATTATTTTTGCATACCTTCACTTTTCTTTAAAAACCTCGTAACTACAGCTTGTATTAAGCTGCAAGTATGAGGTTTTAGAAGAAAAGTAGCTACACGTATATGTGAGTTGTCCAAACCCTATGCAGAATCTTAAGAAAAGATTTTCCATTTACTGATGTTATTTTACATAAAAAAATCTAAGAAAACAAAGTCATATGAAGAAATGCAAATTCACGCGCAAATGTATACCTTACGATAAATGACCTGGCAGAGCAACCCATGCTAATTGAATGAGATGCTCTGCCGGGTCATTTATCGTGAGGTATAATATATATTACTATTTTAGTAACAATCATTTTGTTGCCTGCAAAAGCTTTCAATTTGTATGTGTACCTGTCTGAAATTTTGTCATTTGACAAAGCATAATGTTAGCCTTTGCGTTTAGTTTTCTAAATCAATCTTATTAAGTTTTATATTTATAGGTGTTAGGTGGAAAGAAAGGAAACTTTTGTTTTAATTGTGCACATTTTTAACCATTTACTTTTTACACTGTATTTTAGCATTTCATACTCCATTATGTACATATAAACACATAACCTCATATTCTTCATACCAAATGTGTTACTTCTAACAGGGGATTAACACAACTCATTCCCAAACAACAATCCAAATTGAAAGGAGTTGCAGATTACACAATTGGTTAATGCCAACATATGTGTGAAATCTTGATGCTAAAGCATAGAACATCTTGAAGGAGAAAAGGCTGGTTAACAGTATATTCTTCTTATACTTCATAGAAGTCTAAAGCCTTTTACAGCGGGGTTGTCAAAAGGTGGCACTGTTTGGGAATTGGTTAAATTTTGATAGAAATTGTATATCGATGCAAATCATGAATAACATCTTAGATAGAAAATGTGCATAACTCGTAATGCAAATTATGAGTAACATCTTACACATAATCATGATATAATAGTTTTAGATTAACTAAGTTTGACCCTTTCTTAGCAATCATTGGTTTTAATGTTCCATTTAGTGAAAATCTTTTGAAAGCTTTAAAATCCCCTGACAATTTGGGCTTGTCCAAGATTTTGTCACTTGGAACAACGGCTGAATTTCAATTGGTATCTTTTGGGCAAGAATTACCAAACGATACTCAAAAATTATTAATCAAGTAAGAAGGAAAAAGATTGAGACATACTAATCCAAAGTATTTTTGTTAATTTTGATTTCCAAAATATTTTTGTATGGACTGATAATTATTTGAAAGGTATTTAGCTGAAACCATGTCTTCAGAAACCATTTATTGTCTGCCCATACGCTGCAATGTTAAGGTTGATGCAATATATGGGGAGACACTTGGAAGTGCGAAGATACTAAAACTATGCAATTGAATATAGAAAGAGGGTGAAACATTATACAGTAATTCCCTCCCTTCTCTGCTTTGCATTGTCTTGAAATCTTGGGATTGTACTCAATGGGTAAATATGCATAAATTGAAAGAAGTTCAAATAATATAAGTACTCTATTTTTGTAAAGGAAAGAGTCAAATATACATAATTATCTGTCAATCTAAAAGGTACCATTTATTCTTGGTTGAATCAAATTAAGAATTACAACCTATCATTAGCTACAAAAACTTTTCGTTCATTTTCAGGCGTCAACTCTAGCAAAAAAAAAACTAACAAGAGTTACCCAACGGAACACGGTGGTCAATCATATGACTCAGAATCTCTCAGAAAATCGTCAATACTTTTGTTGTTACTTGACCAATTTGAATTCAATTTGAAGTAGAGAATGTAGGAAAATGTCAGGAATAAGCTGGATGTGATGGATTTTCAAAAATCAACCACAACCATCTAATGCGTGACGTCTGTCCACCTTCTATTCTTCAAACCGAATTCAAATCAGACCTGTGTTAACAAAATTATTGAAGATTTTCTGAAATTGTTGTATCACGTGATTATCCATCTTGAGGGAAATTGATGAGGGATATCCTGGTCAATTTCCATTGGACTTAAAATACAAAAACTTTGACCTCTAAAGGGTCAGTAACAAGTTTACTTAGAATAGTGGTACCTTTTAGCTTGATAGATCATAATGTATAAGCATATTTGTGTGTATGTGTGTGTGGGCGTCTTTGTATATACCATTATGATAATGTACAAATGAAATGCAATGAAAGTGTTCATTCATATTGAAGATTTGTTAATGCAGATTGACAGAGTTTGTATTTTACAAATCAACTATTAAAAAATGTATACATATAAAATTTATTCTTTTATTTTCTTTACTATCCCTTTCCCAAACAAGACCTGGTTTTGACGTCCTCAAGAGAAAAAGCTTGGGAAAACATTGAGACAAAAGAAGAAACTGCTGATAACCAGCAGTTTCTCCTTTTGTCTCAATATTTTCTGTGCCATATTATACACAAATACTATCTTTGATAACATCAATTTTGTCATTTGTGGCAGTTTTTGAAGTGGATTACCCTAAAAATTTGCCGTTTGGGAAAGGGCTATGCCCACTTTGATTAGAGAAACATTTGCAAAATCTATAATCCTTTCTCAACCATGGCCTGTTTCTAATGTCTGATAGAAAAAGGCCGCAACCATAACACATTTGGTAGCATATCACATATCAGATTCTCACTGGTAAGGACCCAGGTTTGATGCCTGACTGTACCAAACTATCTTTATGACATATGTCTCCCACCAATAGATGGACAATAGTTTATCAAAACCTATGTAGGCGAGCAGCTTGAGGCCTGGAAAAGCTGTTTTGGTCGTAATGGTTGAAGAAATGACAGGAATCCATGGTTAGGTCCTTCAGATGCCATGATATGACCAGAGCAGATTAAAGAGGTATTAAATCCCATTCAACCCTTTCCCAAACAGCAAAATTTTAGGGTGGTCCAATTTGAAAGATGATGCAGACGACAAAATGGATGAAATTAAAGAAAGGATTTCTGTACAATATAGCACAGAAAATATTGAGGCAAAAGGAGAAACTGCTGGTTTTCAGCAGTTTCTTCTTTTGTCTCAATGTTTTCCCAAGCCATTTCTATTAGGGACGTCAAAACCATGTCTTGTTTGGGAAAGGGTTAATCAAGAAATGTAACTACCATGATCTGGAAAGCGGGACATTATGGCATAAGAGACCAGGCCCCGGTTTCTCGAAAAAACTTAAGTATATTCTCATGAGAATATGCTCAACTTTAAAGGGATACTCTCCAACGTTGAAGGGTATTCGATTGAAGTTCACGTGGATTTCGTGCGATTTGAGCACGGTGCTCAGATTTGAGCATGAGAACGTACTTAAGTTTTCGAGAAACCGGGGCCAGATAGCTCAAGACCAGTCTGTGCATACACAGTCTGATCAAGAACCATGCTCTGTACTAGCTTCTTCATTACCCCTTTCCCAAACAAGATCTGGCCCCGGTTTCTGGAAAAAACTTAAGTACATTCTCATGCTCAAATCGGAGCACTGTGCTCAAATGGCACGAAATCCATGTGAACTTCAATCGAATACCCTTCAACGTTGGAGAGTATCCCTTTGAAGTTGAGCATGTTCTCATGAGAATATACTTAAGTTTTTTCGAGAAACCAGGGCCTGGTTTTGACATCCCTGTTACAATGGGGAGAATCACGTGATTGACAATGGTATTGAACACGAAAAAATGGCGACGAAATGACCGATTCGGCGTTAAAGTTCAAACTTTAGAAAGGTATGTATTCAATCTACGTAGCTTCTCAGACAAACCACCTATCCTAAAGTACCCGCTAGTATCTAAGGTTTTCATAGACACCCAACTTTCCCCTATCGGTTCGCTGTATTTAGAGAACACTTAAAGAATATTTCCGAAATTGCGAAAATTTTGGATGTATGTTAAGCACGCCGCATCATATTAACAGCTTTATTTCTTACCCAAAGAACTCTCTGTTCACACGGCATATTTCCAGACCATCTTTTATCGATGACATTTCATGCTAGTCCATTTACAAGGTCTGTGTTGTCTTCGTTAAGCGTATTTACGAAAAAGATGTTAAACACACGTGCAGTGCTGTAGTGTTTGGCACGCCGAATTCTTGTGAGTGTAATGTTAAACACACACACACTTGCTCGTGTACTAGGGAAGACAAGGATATTGGACGAATTGGTTGTTTATTCATAACCCAATCTGATAGAAATCCGGTGTTAACTTACAGAAAGTTCAAACATATGACAGACATCGTAAGGGGTAATCTTTTATGAATTTGGAAAAAACGAAATCGGTTGTAACATTATTGCTCTAACTAATTAAATCTCTTGTTATACAAGAGCCGTCAGAGACGGACAATGCTCCCCGAATAAGGCTTTGTCACAATAAATGTATGTCATACAGAGCTAAGATTAAGTTAACAAACGATAAGCCCCCTTTTTCCATGACATACTTTTTATACGCAAATTTCAAGTAGTTTATTGTCAAGGGCATCTGATTTGCTACTCAAATATGAAATTTCATCAAATTCTGACCATTAGACTATGAGAAATTAGAGAAAAAGTGTATTTGACCTTAAGTCCCCTTTTCCCATGACGAGGCCTCAAATCCAAAAACTGGGAAAAGTACATCGGCATTATATCATAGGGAGTTCACATGGTAAGTTTCATTTGATTTGGCCCAAGGGTTATAGAGAAATCGCTTCGGACGGACGGACGGACGGACGGACGGAATGACGGACGGACGGACGGACGGACAGACGAAGCGGCGACTATATGCTCTCCCTTCGGGGAGCATAATAAAATTCTCCATGACAAATATGTGCAAACAAAATGATTCTGAACTGAAATGTGATGTCCTCGTTTCCTAGTTTAAGGTGTGTTACATAGTATCTTATATTGTATGTGTAAAAAATCTGAAAATTATAGATAATGGTTGACAAAGTGGGTGGGGTAAAATGAAATGTGAAACCATTTTTTACTTTGAAGTTCAATCACTTTTTCTGTATCGATCATTTCAAAATGAAATTTTGCATGTACTTTCAATAGACCAAGGACAGGATATTTTTAACGAGCCATCTATCATATCAGTTTTTTAACTTCTGTATTCGTTCTTCTGTCAATTTCAGATTTTGCTTACTTTTGAAGTACTCAATTTACGAAACCATCTCTACAGCCTTTATTTTTTTGTATAAATTGTTACCGGTGTGATTTCTTGTGAAAAACTCTAAAAATAAGCCCAAAATCCGATTTTTACAGAAGCAAATAAAATATAGTATGTAACGGTAGTAACCCTATCAATCCACAGATTTTTACGAGAATCTAATTTTTGATTCATTGTTGCAATCCATCCTTTTGAGAAAGTCATTCAAGCTCTTTTACTAGTAGATCTATTGAAATTCTTCTTGTGACAATGGAGATTGGACCTGTAAATTAGAGTTTTACCACAATCACACACATACTCTCTTCTACCTTCATGGAAATCAAGGTGATATTTCCTGGTCTTTCTGTAATTTGTCGTAAAAGAACACATGTGGCATGTCACGTTTGACTCCCTTCTGTGACCCCCCTGATGTAATCGCAGGGCACAGGCCAGGAGTAACGAATTTTCACAAATTCATTCAGTTGCATTTGTATTTCCTTTCAGCATCATGTTTCCTGCGACAGAAATTAAAATGTTGACTTAAGAATATAAATGTAAATTGGAAGGATCGTGATTATTCGAATTGATTTCATCTGGTTCTGAATTGTATATTAACTGACGTAACGTCAAAAGTTGCGGACCAACGTTGTAACACGCATATCGACCGTTTTCCAACGTTAACGTTACGCGAAGGTGTAAAGAAAGTTATAACTTTCCCCAAAACATGAGAAATGACAAATTTTCAATGTTGGCCAAAAGAAAACATTTTCACAATAATACCAATACATGCATACATGAAAATAGCACCGTACAAAATTAATAATCTCAACTATCAATAAATAAACAACAGAATTATTTCGTAAGTATTGAAAAATCAAGCTCTAATGAATATTGAAAGTGAATATTTTACACCTGTATGAGAAATGGAGCCGTTTCATACGCTAAATATAACTTGTCAAGTATGCATATTTTTGTTATTAAGATATTTCTACTTGCGCAAATGTAAAAAAAATAAAAATAAATAAACAAATAAAAATAAAAACTGTGAAAATACTTACTAAATAATCGTCTTCAAGTTTACTCGTTAGCAGACAAAAGATAGAATATTCTTTTAAATGGGGTCTACAACAAATGCATTATATGTAGGAAAAATGAAACTCCGAGACTAAATGCTGCAACATATTAGATGAAATCAATGAAATGCTTTACTTAAAAAATGTCTTCTATTATTTCAACGTTTTCTTCTGCCTTGGTCAATGCTTTTCTTTCTTTTTTCTGTTACGGGTCTCAAATTTTAACCTTAAGTTGCGTAGACCACAAATAGCAAGATAGTCAAACAAACAACGATAAAACAAGTGGATCTAGAGCATCGATACATGATCGTAAAACGCCATGAATAGTTCTTCACAAATCAACATGACGTCAAATCGTCAAAAACGCGTTTTTGTGACATTTTTAAGACGCTACATCACACTCTATATCTTCGCTAGTTGAAGAGATATTGACAAATGCATTTATTTTTTCAAATTTTATCCGAGATGTATGTCGAAAATCAATTCAAATTCAAAATATTTTGATTTTCTTAGAAAAAAAAGCTATATATGAAAAAATCACCCTTGCATTTGGGACCGTTTTAGTGAAAATGTGACATTTTAAGACGCTACAAACACAATAAAATAATGATTTTCTTCAACTCCAATCAAGACAAAAAATTAACTACAAAAACTAGAGCTCAGATGTATGTCCCAAAATTTTTTATATTGATTTCTAATCGCTATTGGAAAAATAAATTAGATTTAAAAATTAGACATACCGAAAAAATCAACATGACGTCAAATCGTCAAAAACGCGTTTTTGTGACATTTTTAAGACGCTACATCACACTCTATATCTTCGCTAGTTGAAGAGATATTGACAAATGCATTTATTTTTTCAAATTTTATCCGAGATGTATGTCGAAAATCAATTCAAATTCAAAATATTTTGATTTTTTTAGAAAAAAAGCTATATATGAAAAAATCACCCTTGCATTTGGGACCGTTTTAGTGAAAATGTGACATTTTTAAGACGCTACAAACACAATAAAATAATGATTTTCTTCAACTCCAATCAAGACAAAAAATTAACTACAAACACTAGAGCTCAGATGTATGTCCCAAAATTTTTTATATTGATTTCTAATCGCTATTGGAAAAATAAATTAGATTTAAAAATTAGACATACCGAAAAAATGACGTTTTTTTAACAGCGTGACGCTACTTATCTCTTTCTTTCCATTCCTCCATAGTTTGTTTACACCATCCAACTGCCGCAAGATTTACGCTATATCTTTTGTGACATCACTGACGTAATTTGCCAAAGTTTGTGCGCTTTAAAAAGTCTTACGTTTTATTCTATTGGGATTCTCGCGAGTTTGTTTGGTAATTTCTGTTACACGTGACGACGTCATTTTCTGCGTCAGAGTTTATTTATTTTGTTTATCAAATTGTCTGTATTCAAACAATGTTGAAATTCGACATAATAAATTATATTAATAAATTACAATTCAATATCTTTTATATGATACCAAATATATGTGTGTTTCTCAAATAAAAATAACAAATATGTGGTTTTAAACAGAAGTGCATAGCCAATTTTGGCTTGGTCCGCAACTTTTGACGTTACGTCACTGAGTTCCTGCCATGACTTTTTTAAATGTTTCTTCAATAGTGAAGCACTATCTAACGATGATTTACTAGGTGAAGCTCGGTACATTGGAGACTTATAATGACTTTATTTTTATCTGAGTTTCCGATTTTGAAGGCGTTGCGTGCTTCTTTTTGATTCCAGACTTTTGACTTGCGTAAAGAAAGCCGAGACTTCTTTCGAGTCAATTTAAAAATTGAAGAAAATTGTAAAGGCATATGTTAAAAGCAGTTAAAAAAGTAACCGTTTTATCAGAATCTGACATATAGATTATGAACAATTCACTTAAAATCCGGTGTCTGGCATGAAAGTAACATATAGTATCACGTAAAACCTTGTTTATGATGTAATTATCTGAAGAAAAAAAAAACAAAAAAAAAACCATCTGACAGGGACAAATAAAGGGTTATCTTCTACAATATTTTCTTCTGACCAATTAAAAAAAACTCTTTCAATACTCTGAAAGCGATTTTGACCGTAAACTAGGAAACGAAGACATCACATTTCAGTTCAGAATCTTTGTGTTTACACGTATTTATCATGGAAAATTATATATTATAACAGGAGATTTGATTAGTTAAAGCAATTATAGCCGGGTTCGAGTCCCACCCGGGGAGGTGTGTCCTTGGGCAAGACACTTAATTGTCAATGCCCAAGTCTACCCAGCTGTATAAATGGGTAGCAGTGAGATACTTGTAATCAAGATTCCCACTGCCTCTCTTCTCGAAAGTGTTACTGTAGATGCATTTGTAAATATGGTGGTGGGTTGATGTATCTGCAGTAACGATGATAGGATTTATATCGGTGTAGGGTCTTATATGTATGTGGCGTAGGGTTTAATATGTTGTACCTAGAGATTTCTAGGGTTCGTCATTAATGGCGGTTAAGATATAGAATAGAATAGAATATAGCCGATTTCGTTTTTTCCAAGTTGATAACAGATTACCCCTTACGATGTCTGTCACATGTTACTGTAAGTTGACACCAGATTTCAATCGGGTTGGGTCATGAATATAATCAATTTGTCCAATATCCTTGGCATCCATAGTACACAAGCAATTGTATGCGTGTTTAACATTACAATCACAAGAATTCGGCGTGCCAAACACTACAGTACTGTACGTGTGTTTAACATCTTTTTTCGTAAATACGCTTAAAAAAGACAACACGGACCTCCTAAATGGACTAGAATGAAATGTCATCGATAAAAAATGGTCTGGAAATATGCCGTGTGAACAGAGATTTCTTTGGGTAAGAAATAAAGCTGAAAATATGATGCGACGTGCTTAACACACAGCCAAAATTTTCCGAATTTCGAAAATATTCTTTAAGTGTTCTCTAAATACAGCGAACGGATAGAGGAAAGTTGGGTATCTGTGAAAACCTTAGATACTAGCGGGTACTTTAGGATAGGTGGTTTGTCTGAGAAGCTAAGTAGATTGAAAACATACCTTTCTAAAGTTTGGATTTTCACGCCGAAGCGGTCATTTCGTCGCCATTTTTTCGTGTATAATATCATTGTCAATCACGTGATTCTCCCCATTGTAAACTCTCCTTTAAAGAACAACTCAAACAACAACTGCATGTACCAGGCAGACTGTATAGGCCAGGCAGAATGTATTTTAGAGGACCTGTTTACATACAAGTATTATCCGTATTTTAACAACGATCATTCTACAGTGGTAATAAAACAAAGCATCCTGTCCAATCTAACATTGCTACCAGTCAACTCGCCCAGGAACAACCAGAGATCAAAACATTTTTTAATGAAATTGCTCTGGAAACCTGTGTCCATTTGTCTAAATGTCGACCGGGAAGTGCATTCTATGCATTCCAAACAGCAAAGCTTTTCTGGATACTTGCAATGCTCTTCTACCGTACCATACTATATGCAAATTGAATTTAGCGACTCTTCTCATTGAGATTGCCTGGTAGAATGACTCTACACACTAATCACATGTACAAATAAGCACGGGACAACTCGTGCAATATAAACTTTAAACCTTTTACTATCATGTATTGATAAGACAACTCTTTCTCGCTATACTTCGTACCGCGAGAAAATAATAATCTTGTTCACTTCAAATACAGTCAACCTAGACTTTTTTATGGTTTGGATTTTCAAGGGAGGCAATACTCCCAGGGATATAATGTTAATGAAAGTTTGGATTATCTCCCTTTGGCAAATGTAGCTGCTGTTACATTGATCTATTGCTGCAAACAAATATAGAATGCTCCAAATTCTTTATTGAATTACTAAGACATTTTAATTACTTTAAAAAAAAAAAAAACACTTTACTATATGACATTCCTAATCAAAAATGCATTGAAAGAAATGAAGAAAATGGGTAATCGGCACCCTTCAGCCTTACCTAATTAAATTATTGTGTATTGTGAAATATATCATGCAGACACCTTCATCCCTCAATGTAAGGCCAGTCCATAGTAAGTTTAGTCTACAGGGTTCTATCAATCGATCCCTTTTATATGGGGTGTCATTGACTGGGAAAGGATGAAGAGGCTGAATATTAAAACTCTCGTTTCAGTAATAAGGGTTTTACCCTCCCCCAAAACGTCAGAATTTTAGGGCAGTCCAATTTGAAAGCTGCTGCAGGCGACAAATATGATGATAATAATGATATGATTTGTTAGCAGTATTGCCAGGAAAATATTAAGGCAAAAGGAGAAAATGCTGGTTACCAGCATTTTCTTCTTTTGGCTCAATGTTTTCTCAAGCTTTTTCTAATAGGGACGTCAAAACGAGGTCTTGTTTGGGAAAGGGTAAAGGACCTACACTTGAGATTTGAAAGTATATCACAAGATAATTTACCATATCAAAATATTTTTATTTCTATGGGTGGTAAATTATATTTTATTGCTTTAGGGCACTTGAGTAATTTTGTGGGATGCTGGCCATAAGTATAATCTATATAGCTCATTTTAATGGGAACTTTCCAATCCAAATCTACATCTTGAATATAATTAACCCTTTCCCTTACAAGACCTGGTTTTGACGTTGATATGAAAATTTGCCTGGAAAAACATTGAGATAAAAGAAGAAAATGCTGATGACCAGCATTTTCTCCTTTTGTCTCAATATTTTCTGTGCTGTATTGTACATAAATCCATTCTTTATTGAAACCAGTCTTGTCCTCTGAAACAAGTTTTGATTCGGACCACACTAAGATTTTGTCATTTAGGAAAGTGTTAAATTATATTAAAATCATGGCCCATAACAAAACAGGACAACAAAAAAGGTGGACGATTCCTGTCTATTATCCAAAAATGTTTGTTTGGCAGGCTCGTAGGAACAAAATGCAGATTTTCCTTATTTTACACAGAAAATTTAGGGAAAACAAATTTAGCCTCTCCAATATTCAGACAAAGGGGATTGAGCCCACCAAATTTAAAATTGCTTCCTGCGGGTCTGTTTGGGATGGAATTTCAGCAAACATGGTATCTGGAAAGGTCGAAATATGGAGTAATTTTTACTTAAATGACATTTTATTATCAATTTTCAGCGAAAAGTTTATCTCAATTTTACAGTGCATCTTACTTAAAATTCAATTCCTGATACGACATATCCTTTCCCAAACAAAATAATTTAAACTGGACCAAATTCGAAGGAGCTTTAGACAAAAACAAAACAAAAAAAAAATAGAATGTAGGACAGGATCAGGATAAAAATGAAATTATAAAAATGAAAAAAGTGAAATATGGTAAAGGTCAAATATAATGTACACCCTAATTTCTACTTGAATGACGTTTTATTATCAAATTTCAAGTGAAACGTTTATCTCTTTTAATGTTGCACCTACTTTATCTCACTGATTTCTGGATGCAATGTCATCGAAAACTTAAACCAAAAGGATATAATCTTCAAGTTTACAAGTAGGATAATGGTCTGCCAATGTTTCCCGCCATTTCCATCTAAAGGATTTTGAGTATATTTGGTCACTAATCACAGGTGTGGATTTCCTGTTGAACTCACCCTTTACCATTTCTTAACCCTTTCCCAAACAAGACCTGGTTTTGACGTGCCCAATAGAAAAGGCTTGGGAAAACATTGAGGCAAAATTAGAAACTGCTGATAACCAGCAGTTTCTCCTTTTAACTCAATATTTTCTTGGCTACATCACACATAATTTCAATCTTTATTAACATCCATTTTGTCGTCTGAAGCAGCTTTTGAATTAGACCTGCCTAAAATTTTGCTGTTTGGGAAAGGGTTAAACAGTTACTGTAAATCATGGACTGTTCCAATATGAAAGCTGCAGCTGATGGTGACAATATTGGTGTTGGTTTAAAAAATGAATTGTGCAGGACTACAATATCTGCATGTAATACAAAGAGTTTTTAATTTGTCTCCAATCTCCTTGATGATAGTCTACGGAAAACATTGAGACTAAAGGAGAAACATCTTAACAGCAATTCAAATGTTGCCTAGATCTATCAGCATTATTTTTCTTCTTTTGTCTGTTTGTTTTCATAATTGATTTTCTGTTAATGATGTCAAAATTAGGTCTTGTTTTAAAAGTTTTTGTCAAGTCCAGTTTTAACACCCCTTGCAGAAAATGATTGGGAAAACATTGGGGGAAAAGGAAAAATACTGACAATTTACAAGCATTTTTCTCCTGTCGCCTCAATATTTTCTTTTCCATTATTTACGCAAATCCTAGATCTATCTTTTCAACATTCACACTGTTGGCTAAGCCTGCTGTCAAATTGGAATTACCCTTACCAATATCAGATTTGTTGCAGCATAAATTGGAAATGAGAAAAGGTAAACCTAACCACATAAGGATTTTATCCAAGTATGGACATAATTATCTCCCTTGAATTTAGTTTTGTCAACGTTATAAGCTGCCCAGACAAAATAATACAACGAGGGATTTTAAAGGTTGTCCTCTGCAGTTTTTATTCATTTGGGTGAGTTTTTGTCGGATATTTTGTGACATTCTGTACAATTTGACCAGGGTGCATCTTTGGTTCGGATCAGCCACTGGAATCAGGTGATTTTTGTTGTATTTTAGTGTTTTTGACAATTTTGTCCCCTGGTTTTTTGTCATTTTGTGTTTTCAATTTGAGACCCCAAACAAGGGCCTTTGTCAGTTTGCTGACAATGACAGTCAGTATTATCCCTTTATTTTGTCACATATAAATGACTTTTATTTTTACCACCAAGACTGGTTTATCTATCAGAAAAAAATGTGGTAAAAGGAGAAAATGCTTATGATCAGCATTTTTCTCCTTTTCCCCTCATGTTTTCTTTCTAACAGGACTAAAGAGTGTGGGTCACTTTACATACAATTTGGATCAGGTTTGTCTTGCTAGGGGCCGTGGCCTTAGCGCAGTTGGTAGCGCATCTGCCTCTAGTTGCAATAACGTAACCGAAACCTTTTTGAATTTTGATCTGGATTATCAAGTTTGTGGCTACGATATTGCAGCTAATCTGCCTCTCATTCGAGAGGTCCCGGGTTTGATAGCCGTACGCTGCTAATACCCTTTCTGACAAATTTGTTACCCACCACTGGGTTTGAAATCATAAACCTAAGTGGGCGAGCAGCTGGAGGCTCGGTAAGGCGTAAAAAAAAATATGTGTGTTTCCGGTTACATGAAATTTCAAAATAGGGACGCCGACGGTAGGTCGGATTTTTTTTTTTTTTTTCTTTTTTTTTTTTTTTTTTTATGGGACAAATAGGGAAACAAAATGGCGGAACAGGAAATCCCTAGGAAATCCGACAGTCTTTCCGAAAGTTGCAGAATGTTTTCTGGACATTTGGTCTGGTAAAAGAAAAACAATACCGCCACAGACGACCGAATACCCCCGCCCCTGGCTCCGCCGTCGTTTGTCGAATATGTAGTAAATTGATGTCTGCTAGAGGCTACATGCACGCAAAAAGTACATGATGTGTGCTTTGTACACCATCGCTAGTAACATTCATTTCTCAAGTAACGGTAGATCTAAGTTTTCTTTTTCTGAAAGTTGATCACAGATGCCGATATTAAATTTTAAAATGTGTCCAAAATCTCGAAAGTCTAACAGGAAACAGAATGAATCTATTACTCATATGCGATGTTTTGAGCGAGATCAAAAACGCCGCAAACACAGACATTTGATGACGTAGTCATTCCAATATCATCACGTGATTTCTCCACTTCCAAATAAGGTTACGATTTACTATGATTTGTTTACAAAATGCGCGCGTGTCCACAAAGAGCGGGAAAAGGGATGAAGCAATGAAAAAGACGCTATCTACGAAGTAAATACACTGATGTTAGATGGTTTTAACACGGACGCTTTGTATATTTCTGCCATGCCGCCTAGCGATTACACAAAGGAATTAGGTCACGCTTAGTTGTACATATTAAAATGGTGTGCTTACTCGACCATTTAGACTGTAGCCAATCAATCTTTCATAATTTAAACAAAAAGTAAGTGTTGACAGCCATGTTAATCGGCGATCGAGTGGCGATTGCCAGCGCGAGCCCTGAGAATCATTTCTACAATTTTTTGTGCATTTTGATATATTTACGGAAACTACCGAAGATTCCGGGAAAACCCATATTTCAAATCGTAACACGATACGCATCGTCGGGGAAGGATAACAGAATATATATGTAGATCTACCCAATCATAAATCGGTAATACCACGCCATTATCGGTATACAAAATTCGTTACTGAAATACATCGGTTTTTATTGACCTAGTAGCGAAATAACTTTCGGTGAATTGAACTTTTACCAAGACATGTCCCTAAAAATTGCTAAAAAAATTAGGGTCGGGGGTAAAAAAATAGGCACAGTCGGGTAACCGGAAACACACAACTTTTTTTATTACGCCTAAGGGTGTTGTGGTAGTACTTGTGTGAGAAATAACAGGAATCCATGGTTAGGTGCTCCAGCCGCTGCGATATGACCCTGGCAGTTGAAAACGCCGTAAAACCCCAATAAACTCAAACTTGTCTTGCTAGGGAAATATCAAAATGATACTGCTCAAGTACAAATTTGGTGAAGTGGGTAACATGCTGGACTTGTAAAGCATGGGTCGAATGTTCGATCATTTGTCACTCCAGCATTTCGGATAAGATGTAAACTGAGGTCCCATCTCCATACTTGTGTAAAGATAGGAAATATTGAGGGAAAAGTAAGAAATTGGTGGTAATCTGCATTTTCTTCTTTTGTCACATTATTTTCTCAAAGCAGCTGCTCCTTTACTGTAGTGCCGCGCCATGGCGCAGTTGGCAGCGCATCTGCCTCTCATTCATGAGTTCCCGGGTTTGATACCTGGCCGCGGCAAATACCCTATCTGACAAAAATGTCACCCATCAATGGTTTGATATTGTGAACCTATGTGCGGGAGCAGCTGGAGGCTCGGATAGGGTGTTGTGGTAGTACTGGTGGGAGACTTGCCAGGAATCCATGGTTAGGTGCTCCAGCCGCCGCAATATGACCTAATAAGTAGTTGAAAACGGTGTAAAACCCAAATAAACCAAACCTTTACTGTTGTCCGAGTGCACTCTGATGTCATCATGTAAATAAGCGACATCAACATATCAAAGATGAATTTCATCAGAGAAAACTGGGATTGTTTTACTGGAGACATCAAAACCAAGTCTTGCTAGGGTAAGGGATGGAGTTAGAGTCAGTTTCTTGCATTGTTGATTTTGAGACAGTCATTAGGGATGAGAGTCTTACGATGTCGGAACTATTTGGTCGATGTCGTAAACATTCAGTGGTGGAATGTTCCATCACCGAATGTTAACGAATGTTAACGTTGCCCGAATAGTTTCAGATAGGTAACAAATTATGCCGCACAAAAAATTCTGACATAGCGTAAAATCTCATGGGGAAAGAAATGGACTACCTTACCATCAAAGCTATTTAAGATGACCAATAAAAATTTAATCATAAATATTTTCTTACTCTTTCAATATTTTTCCCCTACAATATTTTCAAAAGAAGTCTTGGTAATCTTTATGTAGTCAGAAGTTGTCTTTTGAGAAAGGTTACCATATTTATTGTTAAATCATAAATCTTTAAAATTGTTCCCAAATGGTTAAGGATGAGTTAAACTATTGGTCTGATAACCCTTTGAACTTTAGCTGTAGTGATGTAACCCCACTTCACAGTCCTTAAATCTTGAGAGGAAAAATTCAATTTTATAAGGGGCTCTATAACTTCGCAACCCTTACCTTTGTGTGAAAAGGGTTAACCCTTCTCATACGATAATACCTTTTGCAAAGTTAACATGCTCTTGTTTTTATGTCACCAATTAGAAGTACATGTACATGTACTTGCAAAATATGGATGCTAAAGAAGAAAATACTGATGATCCCTGCTCAGCTAATATCCTTTTTGGCATTTGATTTATTTCATTTTAGCACACAAATTATCTAAATAGGACGAGCAACTGGTGGATGGGTTTGTTCTGGTGTGAGAAATAACTGGATCACATGTTTGGTTGCAAAATATTGAAGTGGCTTTAAAACCCAATTCAATCAATACCTGGTTTTGACATCCCTAAGAGTATGGGAGGACAAAGAGGCAAAATTTAAAAAGAAGAAAATGCTTAAACTAGCAGTTTCTCCATTTGTGTCGTTTTTTGTACGATATTATACATGAATCATATCTTTATCAACTTCTATTTTATTGCCTGCAGCATTATTAGAATTAGACAACTCTACAACTATGTTGTTTGAGAAAGGGTTAAACTTTCTATGGACATTAACTTTTGTCGTGTGGGAAAATTGTAAAGGTTAAGTTGTAAGATATAAGTAAAGCAACATGTAGCCTGAATAAATCTAATCAATATGTGCATAAAGTAACAACCATACATGGAGCTCACATAAAATACATTAATAAAACACTCCTTATAAAGTAGTAATCAGGGGTTGAAAAATTTCTTCAAACCTACTAGTCCTGTAGGACTAGTAGCTCTGAATTTCTACTCGCCCTTAAGGCAACCCAACTCGCCCTTAAAGATGCAGAAAATTTTAGACTGTTGGCTCTTACGGATGCATTATTATGCAAATAACATAGATCTAACTCTTTGACTCTTCGGTATAAATGACAGACAGGGCTCGCGCTGGCGATCGCCACTTCAAAAGTCATAGGCGAATAAGGCAACAATTTTATTAAAAAAGATGGTCAATAAATCGAATGTGGCTCCTGAAGACTTGACTCCATCTTTTACCATAAATCAATCGCCGATTAAACATTACTGTAAACACTTACTTTTAATTTAATTCGAAAGATAGATTAGCTGTCTAAATGGTCGAGGAAGCACACATGGTCAGTTTAATATGTACAACTACAATGTACCCGGTAAATGTGAAAGACTTTCTTTGTGTAATCGCTAGGCGGCATAACAGAAAGAGACAACGCATATGTGTTAAAACCATTTAACGTCGGTGTATTTACTACGTAGATAGCGTTTTGTTTTCATTGCTTCATCCCATTTTCCCGCGCTTTTTGACACGCGCGACTTTTGTAAACAAATCATAGTAAAACGTAACCTTATTTGGTTGCGGAAAAATCACATGATTATATTGAAACTGGAATGACTACGTCATCAATTGACTGTGTTTGCGGCGTCTTTGATCTCGCTCAAACCATCGCATATGAATAACACAAATTTACTCTAGTTTCCTTGTTTAGTTTCACTTTCGGGATTGATCGACATAAACAGGGAAAGGTCTTATTTTACAGCGAATATTATTGTTCCGATATGAAGTTTGAAATAAATACTTTCTTTTCGATCTTTTATTTTTTCCCCTCAATCAGCGTGATTCAAGTCCTAAATTTGCACTTGCCCCGTCGGACTAGTTCGTCCCCAAATCTACTCGTCCTACGGCATTTTCAACTCGCCAATGCGAGCGGGCGAGTGGATTTTTCAACCCCTGGTAATGCATGGTTGATGGCAATGTAGATTTACCTTGTTAGTCTCTCTAAGTTTGTAATTTATTGGATAGTAAGATTTTAATAGTTAGCCCTGTTTGTCTGTCTGTTTGTCCATAAAAATATACTGTAACATTGGCCAAAACTTGAGAATCGTAAGCAATTGCACTTTCTTATTCCACTTGCATATTTGCTGTGACAAGACCTTTGGCTTGGCAGTTAGTCAATTTCAAAAAAGGTGTATGAAAATTAGTACCAGTAAATACATGTAATAATGATTTGATAATGTCAGAGGACTAGTGCTATTAGAGATTGATAACTTTCTTTCATTCCAAATTTAGACCTTGAATCTATTGTTTGTATTTATGGGCGAGACAATCATTATGTTTGTTAAGTGAACAAGTTTGATTAAAAGGCCTTTTGAACTTGGTCAACTCCCTCATATTTGAAAACACTTGTGTTGTCGTTGCTATCAAAGATCTGATAGTGATTCCATTGAGAAAGTGTTCAAGGGGTTTAACCATTACCTAAACAGCAAACTTCTAAGATGATCCATTTCAAAAGATGCTGCAAATGACAAAGATATATTGTATAAGATAAAATTTGTGTATAAGATGGCACAGAAAATATTGAGACAAAAGTAGAAACTGCTGGTCATCAGCAGTTTCTTCATTTGTCTCAATGTTTCCCCAAGCCATTTCCGATAGAATCAGATGTGAAAACCCGGTCTTGTCTGAGAAAGGGTTAATCCTTCCACAAGCAAGCCCTGGTTTTGAAGGTCCTAAAGCAAAATATTTCGAAAACATTTAGAGGGAAATGAAGCAAATGCTGGTCACCAGCATTTTCTTCTTTTCCATCAATGTTTTTCTGTCTTTAGAAAAGAAATTTTTGGTAACTTTGATTTTATTGATCAATACCTTTGATGTTAGATCAGTCTGTAATTTTGCCATCAGATTTTGAGAAAGGATTATTTTTTAACCCTAGATCAATATAAGGTTATATGATCAGTACTTGATTCTATGTAATGACCAGCTTTATGAGTGGACACACCTGTGTTTTACCTTTGAACCAGGTAAAAAAGTTTAATTAGGTACTCATAGAACTTTTCAGTCTTTTAAGTTTTAATCCTTTCCTAGATGACAGAATTTTGGACTGCTTGGTCATGAAAGTTGCTGGGGATGACAAAATGGATGTTCATGCATGAATGTGAAATTTGTGTTTGATACATAAAGGCATAGAAAATTATGAGGAAAAAAAGAGGAAAATGTTTGTTACAGGGATTTCCTCTGAGTTCCATTTTCTACCCGTTGAAAATCACGGCCGCTTATCTACTAAATCACAACATTTTGTTGTGTATGAAAAAAAGTTTAGAGGATATCCGGTTGGCAGTTAGAGGAGCCGACAAATCGGCGGGTGAAAGGTGAGTCTCGTCTTTTAATCGAAATGTTCTTGTTTCTAGCTCGAAAATCAAAAATCGGAGAATGTCATACAACCCTTTATTCATTTTCACATATTTGTGAGCCCCATCCAAACCCCGATTCCCAGTGATTGAACGGAAATTCATTTTCTCCCGTTGCAAGGGTAGCCCCAATATTGACATTTCGTCAATCCTGATGAGCGTTTGTCCACTTTCTGAGGATGAATGGCCCAAAACCTGTGTGTATTATAAAATAGTTATATGTGTATTACATCGCGCAAACAATATTTTAACAACTTACTGTCGATCTTCGAAGAAAATCAGTTCTTCCGGTCAGTTTGTGCGTTAGAGGATAGGTTGTGAGTAAGAGGATAGGTTGTGATTTAGAAGACAGAATGCATTCATCGCATTTAATACTATTTGCCATTGTTTATATGCGAATTAAGCCAAACCGAAATACTCTCATTACTAGACTAGTCTTGTCCAAAGATTAAACCCTTATTTCACTTAAGAATCACTTTGTCATTTTTATTTGACAGAGTACGAGTTCATTGTGATATGATATAGAAAAACCCTTTTTACACACCAGTTATATATATATCATATTACATTATCTCATCTAAATGAATGTAAGGTTCTTATGCATAATATATTTATAACAATGTTTGATATAAACATTCACTATCCTTTGTGTTTCTTTCTGTCTGTCTGTACTCTGTGCGTCTTCATGTGAATTTTTATACAAATCAAAGTAAATACTGTGCAATATTCCAGCCATTTTTGTATGCTCTAAAGTAGCCTCTTTAAAATATAATGCGTAAGAAGTGGAGAAACTGGAGACAATAAAGACGTGTCAAAAATACAGATCTGTAAATCTAGTTTATCCATAGATCTTCTTGTTTATTGATTCAATATGTTTAATATTAAGTCGCCAATCATATAGGCCTACGAATTGATACATTAATAAATTTTGCAAGTTGTAACATACATTAAAGATGAACTTTGTGAAATCCGTACTTTATAACTTTTGTCAACTTCAACGATGGTTTGTCTAGGTACAAACCACGTCATCGTTAAAAAATATCCACGCATGCCTCACTTCCAAAATATTATAAAGTTTCTGCAGCTTATTGAATAAGCGATAAAAATAGCCTAAAGTTTCTCCACTCCATACATCCTGTATCAGATTAGTCTGATCTCATTTGTGGCGAGGAATTGGGTCAACACATCCTGAAAATCAACAAAAGCAAATTATTAACCTTGGAAGTAAGGAATTCACCGCTAGCATGCAGCTTTATATCAAGCAGAAACTAATGACGGTAAATAACCCTTTTAGAAATGATTCCAATGTTGTAATATATCGTTTTTGAGATCATTCCATGAGAAAATCAATGACACTAAGATTATCACTTTACCTCTCTTAATTAAAAAGATTTATGACCATTTGAAATCATACAAATATAGACAAAATCTGTCGAATCTACAATTTTGCGTGTAGGATTCTTAACATCATTCAATACTCCAAAATAAAGGGCCAATAAAATACTTGGATGACAGATCTAAGTTTGTCTACTAGTCCATGTAGTCTGGAACATTTTTCAGTACTTACTTTATATATTTAGGGACACAACTTGTATCCAGTTCAAACAGTGAGCTTTCAAAACAGTGAGTTTGTCACCTAATCTGGACACACCAGGAACATGAGGAAAGGTGTTGAAATCTGATACCTGCATTGGAACAACAAATCTATTGTAAATATTTTAACCATTGCAAATACAACTTACAAAGTTTGATTACAGGCATATCTTCACACCACCAACGTTTTAAAAATCTTTCCGAAACAGCTACATTTTAGGTTGGTCAAATTTGAAAAATGCTGCAGACGACAAATGGATACTAATACCAAGATGATTTATATAAAGAGAAGTAGTACAGAGAATACTGAGACAATGGGAGAAATTGCTGATTAACAGTAATCTCTTCTTTTGTGTCAATACTTTACAATCCCTTTCTAATAAATTTGTACGTTATACCATGCCTTGTATGAGAAAGGGTTAAAGAATCCCATTTACACATCATGTAAAAGCAACGGAACAAGAGAATTCGGTTTCCTTCATAAAGATTTCTCCAAAACTCCTGTCCCATACAAGATATATTTTATAACTCCCTTGTAAAATAGTTTCGGAAAACATCGAGAGAAAGAAGAAATTGTTGATTATCAGCCCTTCCCTCAATATTTACGCCCTCAAACATATACTTCTCACATCTGTAACTCTTTATAAATAAAGCAGTCCAAAATTGTGTCATTTTGAAAACACTTTTGAAAACACTTCACCCATTACCAAAATGGCTAAATATTTGACTTTTCCGAAGCAAAAGATGTAGGCCTATTAGACAAGAATATCAAGTGTATGAAATTTTAAAAAGAGAACGCGCAAACGCCCTCTTAACTTAAATTCTTTTTCGTAAAAAATTTCCGTTCGGTTCTTAAATGAGATGTGTTGCGCATGCGCGGATCAGTTGTTGCAAATGGCGGAAAGTGTAAACATCGAGGCGATAATTTAACCGCAATAATTGATCGTAGATCGATTTACCGGTGTTAATTTACACGGAAATAATTTGAGTTGTTTGTTCGTGGAACAGACTTGAGCGTACAATTGTTCGTAGAACAATATTTCGACAATTATCGCCATTTTCGGTGTTCGAAGTTCGACGCGGTCGAAGCTTGAAAATTTTTGGATACGAGCACGTGGTGTTCGACAAGAAAATGTCCTCCGCTGGGAATGAGACAAATGATAAGCACAAACCCGAACGGGCTTCGGGGAAAAAGACTAGTGGTGCATCGAGTTCTGGCTCAAGTACAAAAAAGAACGAAAGTGATGCCGTGAAATTGGTGATGGACGAAACCAACAACAAATTGCTGGCGGCAATTTCAAGTCTTCAAGGGACAATACAAAAGCAAAATGCTCGCATGGCTGATCAAGATAAAAAGATCAGTGAACAAAACAGCCAAATGGCCGAAGTGATAAATAGGCTTAATTCTTATGACATGGAATTGGAAAACAATGACTTCTATGGTGAAGGTCCATATGAATATTCACAAGACTTTGAGAATCCAGGGGATTTAACAACAAAAAGGAAATCTTGTGATGATGATGAAACAAGTTCTCAACCGCAAAGTCGATTTGCTTCGATGTGCAAGAGATTTAAAGCAAATGAAAAATGTGATAAGGATATTGATCAGTCCTTGGCTGACAGTGTGACAGACTTGTTCAGAAACGGTATCGACGAAGATCGGTATCATGATCTGGTGAAAGACGACCTCAATGCTCGACCCGGGAATTGTGAAGGGCTCTCGGTTGTTCAGACTAATTCCCTTATTTGGGACGCAGTGTCCGCCTCTGCGCGCGGTGTGGACAAGAAAATGCAAAATATCGAGGCATCGGTTGTCAAAGCTGCCACAATTCTGACAAAAGTGGTAGACTCCATGGCGAAAATGGAGCATGATTTGATCGATAACCAAAGTGAGTCTGACAGTCCCAAACCGGAATTTGTGGAGAAATTCGGCCTTACAATAGAGGACATTAATAGTTCACTTGCTCTTTTGGGACACTGTAATAAGCAAATAAATTTGGCTAGGAAAGATTTTTTAAGACCCCAATTAAACAAGGACTATAGCCATTTATGCAATCACAATAGGCCATTCACCAACCTATTATTTGGTGACGACGTCTCAAAAGTGGCCAAAGAAATTGAAGACTGCTCAAAAATCAGCAATAAAATGTTTCACGCTAAACCTCTCAGAGGTTCGTTCAATAGACAGGATAGAGGATATCGTAGCTTCCGTCCTAGAGGCGGTTTCAGGGGAGGTCGAGGTGTATCAAACACCGAACGTAGTAGCACTGTCACTTCTTCAATGATGTCGCAGACAAAAAACTACAGACGGGGACCCCGTCAGAACCCGAGACAGTAATTCAGGTGAGTACTGAATTTTTTAAGGCTGGTAGATTGAAGCATTTTGTAAATGAATGGGAAAAATTGACTTCAGATAAAGAAATTTTAGACATAGTTCAACACTGCCACTTCAATTTAAGCAATGTATGTCATGAATCATTTCAAAACAAACGTGTACAGTACGAGTTCAGTTCAAAAGAAAAACAAATAATTGATAAAGAAATTACAAACTTGCTACAAATGGGAGTAATAATTAGGGTACATGAATGTGAAAAGCAAATACTGTCACCCATCTTTCTTCGAGCAAAAAAGAATGGCGAATATAGAATGGTCTTAAATTTGAAACATTTGAATGATTTTATACCAGATGTTCATTTTAAAATGGATACCTTTGAAAAAGCGTTGACACTTGTTACTAAGGGCACTTATATGGCATCCATTGATCTCCGGCATGCCTATTATTCGGTTCCTATTGCAGAGGAACAACAGAAATACTTCAGATTTAAATGGGAAAATCAAATTTATCAATATACATGTCTCGCAAATGGTATTTGTGAGGGACCTCGAATTTTTACGAAACTATTAAAGCCTATCTATTCAAAATTAAGGCAATCTGGATATGTCAACTCTGGTTTTATTGATGACAGTATTTTATGCGGTGAATCTTTCGCCGAATGCTCAGAAAATGTTAATTCGACAAAAGACTTAATGACAAAGGTTGGGTTCATGATAAACGATGAAAAGTCTATGCTTATTCCAGACACAAAACTACTATATTTGGGCAATTTAATAGATTCCCTAAAAATGACAGTAGTATTGCCAATTGAAAGACAAGAATCAATTATCAAATCTTGTAAATTACTAAAATTAAAACAAGTAGCCAAGATTAGAGAAGTAGCAAAAGTAATTGGACTTATTGTTGCTAGTTTTTCGGCAGTAGAAATTGGAAAGTTGCACTATAGAGACCTAGAAATGGCAAAAAATAAGGCGTTAGCTGAGGCTAAGGGAAATTTCGATGCTAAGATGCAAATCACATATCAAATGAGAGATGAACTACAATGGTGGGTTGATAATGTTTCAATCCAAGTTAGGAAAATCATAAGGGAACCCCCTCAAGTTGAAATTTATACAGATGCATCCTTAGAAGGATGGGGTGCCTCAATGGCTCAAACGAAAATAGGGGGTCGATGGCAGTATAATGAACTAGGAAATCATATCAATGTTTTAGAGCTAACTGTAATTTTTCATGCTTTGAGAGCTTTTCAGGAAAAAATTAGAGGCAAACACGTTAAAATTTTCTCAGACAACACTACTGCAGTGACATATATAAACAATATGGGTGGTATTAAATCATCAACATGTAATCAAATGGCGAAGTCTATTTGGAATTGGTCAATTGATCAAAATATTTGGATCACTTGTGCTCATATTGCTGGGAAAAATAATACACAAGCAGATAAAGCTTCAAGAGTATTCAAAGATAATTTGGAATGGAAGTTAGATGAAAACATTTTTTCAAACATTTGTAAGAAGTGGGGAAAACCTGATATTGATCTTTTTGCCTCCAGAATAAACAATCAAGTTCCTGTGTTTTGTTCATGGAAACCTGACCCTGAAAGCACTTATGTAGATGCATTTACTCTAAATTGGAATACATTAGGATACATTTATCTGTTTCCTCCTTTCAGTTTGATTGGACGGTGCCTTCAAAAGATCAGGGAAGAAGAGGCGAAAGGAATTGTAATCGCCCCTCTTTGGACCACACAACCATGGTTTACTCGTCTGATAGAATTGTTGACAGACAATCCAGTGATAATTCGGAAAAAGAAAGGACTATTGCGAATACCAGGGAAAAATCTGATTCATCCATTACAAAAGAAAATGAGAATAATTGTATGCAAAGTGTCAGGGATAATTTCCGACAACGTGGCTTTTCAGAAAGAACTACAGACATTCTCATGTCATCATGGAGATATGGAACCAAAAAACAATACAACATTTTTATCAAACGATGGTTCTTCTATTGTACTCAGAGACAAGTTAATTCAATGTCGCCACCTTTGGAAGAAGTAATGGAATTTCTAACACAACAGTTTCATAATGGACTAGGATATGAGAGTATTAACACAGCACGTAGTGCGTTATCTTCCCTTGGTATTTCAATAGACGGTTTTCGCATTGGCTGTCACCCTTTAATCATCAGATACATGAAAGGAGTGTTTGAGTTGAGACCTTCCAAACCACGATATACAACAACCTGGGATGTTGATAAGGTCTTAAATCACTTGAGAACGCTTTCTCCAGTAAAATTACTAACTTTAAAAGATCTGACTTTGAAGTTGACCATGTTAATGGCCCTTATACAAGGGGCACGCGTCCAAACATTACATTTAATCAGTGTTAATGGTTATCAAAAGTTAAAATCTGAGTTCATTTTTCAGTTAGATGGTCACTTAAAGCAAAGTCGACCTGGTTTTACGAGTTCAATTGTTCGTTTCAAAGCATACCCTCCAGATAGGAGGCTTTGTATATATACTGTTTTAAAAGAATATTTGCTACGTACTAAACCTATTCGTGATAAGCAAAAGTCTACAGGTAGTAGACTATTAGTGAGTTATGTTAAACCGTACAAAAATGTAAGCAGAGACACGATATCGCGTTGGATTAAAACATCTATGATTAAGGCTAACATAGACATTAAAAGATATTCACCACACAGTGTGCGGGCAGCTGCTGTATCAAAAGCTCAAAGTAGTGATGTTCCTATAACAGACATTTTACGGAAAGCAGGATGGTCAAAAGAAACCACCTTTGCAAGGTTCTATGACAAGAAGATTGACACAAACAGAGATAATTTCCAACATGGAGTTCTGCAATAACAGGTATTTTTACACATTATTGCTTTAAAATCTCATTTAAGAACCGAACGGAAATTTTTTACGAAAAAGAATTTAAAAAATTAAACGAGACTTACCTTGGTTAAAGTCGATGTTTGATTTTAATTCTTTGAGTAAAGAATTAAGTGAGGGGCTTAAATGCCACCCTCCCACCCATCATATGGGATAAATAAAAATTAACATGCAGGATTGCATACTGTTCTCTAGGAAATAATGTGAAAAATACTTTCAAAACCTGATCCGCGCATGCGCAACACATCTCATTTAAGCCCCTCACTTAATTCTTTACTCAAAGAATTAAAATCAAACATCGACTTTAACCAAGGTAAGTCTCGTTTAATTTTTAGCTCCACTGGCCGAAGGCCAGCGAGCTATTGTCATGGCGGTGTGTCCGTCGTGCGTGCGTCCGTGCGTCCGTGCGTCCGTTAACTTTTTCTTTAAAAATCTTCTCCTCTCAAACCAGTGGGCCAATTTTGACCAAACTTTGCAGGAATGTTCCTTGGGTGACCCTTTACTTAAATTGTTCAAAGAATTTTGATTGGTCCATAAATGTGGGCGTGGCAGGGCGGGGCTTATCAGACTTAGAGAAATCACAAAATAATTCTTTAAAAATCAACCATTTGGCCAACTTTGACCAAACTTGGCAGAAATGTACCTTGGGTGACTCTTTACTTAACTTGTCAGTGAAATTTTGATTGGCCTATAAATGTGGGCGTGGCAGGGCGGAGCTTATCAAATTTTGAGAAATCACAAAATAATTCTTTGAAAATCTTCTCCTCTCAAACCAGTTGGTCAATTTTGACCAAACTTTGAAGGAATGTTCCTTAGGTGACCCTATACTAAAATTGTTTAAAGAACTTTGATTGGTCCATAAATGTGGGCGTGGCAGGGCGGGGCTTATCAGACTTAGAGAAATCACAAAATAATTCTTTAAAAATCAACCATTCGGCCAATTTTGACCAAACTTGGCAGAAATGTACATCGGGTGACCCTTTACTTAGATTGTTCAAAGAATTTTGATTGGTCCATAAATGTGGGCGTGGCAGGGAGGGGCTTATCAGACTTAGAGAAATCACAAAATAATTCTTTAAAAATCAACCATTTGGCCAACTTTGACCAAACTTGGCAGAAATGTACCTTGGGTGACTCTTTACTTAACTTGTCAGCGAAATTTTGATTGGTCTATAAATGTGGGTGTGGCAGGGCGGGGCTTATCAAATTTCGAGAAATCACAAAATAATTCTTTGAAAATCTTCTCCTCTCAAACCAGTTGGTCAATTTTGACCAAACTTTGAAGGAATGTTCCTTAGGTGACCCTATACTTAAATTGTTTAAAGAACTTTGATTGCTCCATAAATGTGGGCGTGGCCAGGCTGGGCTTATCAGACTTAGAGAAATCACAAAATAATTCTTTAAAAATCTACCATTCGGCCAATTTTGACCAAAATTGGCAGAAATGTACATCGGGTGAGTCTTTACTTAACTTGTTCGTGAAATTTTTATTAGTCCATAAATTTGAGTGTGGCAGGGCCGGGCTTATCTGACTTAGAAAAATCACAAAATAATTGTTAAATTCTTTAAAAATCAACGATTGGGCCAATTTCAATTAAACTTGGTAGAAATGCACCTTAAGTGACCCTATACTTAACTTGTTCATGAAATTTTGATTGGTCCATAAATGTGGGCATTGCAGGGCGTGGCTTATCAGAATGGGAGAAATCACGAGAAATTCTTAAAATCAACCATACTTTGTTACTTTCGACCATACTTTGTTATTCAATAATACTTTGTTAGTAAAACTTTAATTGGTCTATAAATTTGGGTGCGGCAGGGTAGGGCTTATCAGAATATGACAAACCATGAAAAAGTTCTTTAATTAAACATAAATCTTTATTAGGTCAAATCTTAGAAAAACCTTGTATGCCCTTCAGAGGTCATATTTTCTGCCCAGTCAATCTGAAAAGAGGTCAGAGTGATTGTTTTGATGAAATCATTGAAGGATTGAAATTGGGTCACTGGGGTTGAAAACTAGGTCAAGCGGTCAAATGTTAGAAAAAAACTGTTTTTTGTCCAAAAATGGGTGCATGGCAGGATGGGGCTTATCAGAAATCATTAGAAAATTTTTCATTGATTGCCGCTTCTGTAATCACTGGACATATTATGAGTGTACTTTGCCAGAATGTTCCTTAGGTGACTTTTTGCAATTTTTTTATTTTTACTTTGAATTTTCAAAACATCTCCAAGACCATTTTTTATTTGAGACACCCTTCTTAGAACTTTTGTGTTGAATTTTAGTCACATGAAAATCAATTCAACGTTCATTAACCCTTTCCCTAACAAGACCATGTTTTCATGTCTCTGAAGGAATTTAGTGTCAGAAAACTTTGAAAGAAAAAACAAAATGCTGATTATTAGCACTTGCTCCTTTTCCTTCAGTATTTTCTGTTCTGTAATGTTCACAAATTCCATATAGTTTTGTAACCCAATTCATCACCTGCAGTAGCTGTCAAATCTTGACAGTCTGAATTTTTATCGTTTGAGAAAAGAGAAAATGCACTAAACAGTGGATTCTTTTTAACTGCAATGTCTATTTGTCAAGATAATTATTGCAATTAACAGAAAAAAGCTAAAAAGGGAGTATATTGTTCTCAAAATTTTAAGTTTTTGCAGACAGGAAATTGCTAATTTGCAATGAATGTCTTATAACAGGATTATATAATTATTAAGAGTCCACTGTTTAACCCATTACCACACAGTGACGCCTTTCAACACCCTGCAAGATAAAGGCTTTTGAAAACATTGTGGAAAATGAAGAAATTGCTTGTGATAAGCAATTTTTTTCATTTTCCACAATATTTTCTGAACAAAAAAACACCAAAAAATTTAAAATTCCATGCACTTGATATTGCGGTCTGCAACACCTTTCAAATTGGAAGAGTTTGGAAAATGGTTAAGTTTGATGCCAAAATGTGATATACTCTTTTTCTCATTTCAGACCCTCTTGACCCGTGACAAGTGTTTGTGTTAATGAAGAAAAAAAAACAACAGTTTATGATTATTATGAAGAATGATTGATAATTTGTAACCCATACTTTGTTAAATTCTATTTAAATCAAAAGTTTAGATAGACTTTGTTCTTTAGGGGCTATTGCAGACGTTAACCTATACCAGGTAAGTGTGCTGGTGACCAAAACATGCTGCAGGAATCTTTTGAGTATGTAGGATTGTGTATTTCAAAGACAGTTGTTATTTGCTTTCTTTGAATTGCATACATGATTATCACCAGTTATGAAGAGGGCCTCTTTTTGGGATAACCGCCTTGTTTATCACAAAAAATAGTTTACCACTTTCATAGAAAGTGGAAATTATTTTCTATCAATTTAACAGAGATACACATTTATTTAAGTTTTGGAAATGATATTTCAACAATAAACTGAATTTGATTTTCTAGTCTTTAGTAATGTACAGTGTCATGCCAATATTTAAATTATTATAACGTTTTGAACAAATTTAGATTTAAATCTCAAAACTAAACACACAGTGAATAATTTAGAATTGCTAATCGCAATTACTTCCAGATCTTTTACATAGGTTAGCAAAATAACATGATTTCTATTGTTTTACTCCTGTCTGTCTGTCAGAAAACTTAACATTTTGCATTTTCTCCAAAAGTGTTTGACAAACAAAGCTGAAATTTGGTATCTAACTTCCTTTCAATGATATCTATATGTTCCATGTAACCCTTATCAACTCTTAATTAAAAAACTTAACATTGTAGAAAAATAGCCATTTCGGGCATTCATGTTTCACAAACACATCTTGTCTTTCAAGAAACTTACATTTTGTCACTCAACTATTCTATCAATCATGATTTCAACAACTGTTCTTATTTATTTCAGACAAATTTATCAATATTACAAAAAGACTTACCGTAATATCACTTGGAACATTTGTGAACTTTTATTATTATTTCCAAAATTGGAAATGTTATACACATTTTTATGATTCTTGTGTGGAACAGTGAATTGTGAACACTTTAATAGTGAACATTTTTTTATGATTTTTGTGCAACACTGATTTAATTCTAAATACAGTTTTGTGATTTTTATGTAGCTGTGAGTTCATTGTGACAGTGAATTGGAGTATATATTGGAATTATTGTGAACATAAGTTCTACCCTATGTGACTTAAGGTTGTGTACCTTAATATAGATCACTTTGTGTTGATTGCTGAAAGATATAGAGTACAGTGTGACGAAGTTAAAGAAAAGAGATACAGAGGAAAAAGGGACTTGGATTTACCATTGATTTATCCGTTTAATGTAAGAACTGGCTTTTTATTACTTTCTCTTGAATTTTTACACTATCTGCACCTAAAGATCAGAAAGGGATCAATATAAAATCTGGTCTGTCCATTAGTTTGTCTGTTTTTTCCTTGTAAGTTAGAAATTAAGATGTAGTGCTCAAATTTGATATTAAAACAGTTCATAATTCATTGGTATGAATCCCTTAATAACATTGTTAAAGTGACTTATCAAGGTCAAAACGATACATGCTTGCAAATTTACACTTCATACACATGTAGCAGCTTTTATGGTCCAGGGCCCTGTTTTTCTTATGATTTTATGAACATTTCAATTCATTTGTAAAACAGGGTCCTGGTCATTAGACAATGTCAAAAGTTGTCTTTGAATGTCTGGAAAATTTGCCATTTTAGTTTATATTTTCTAATTGCAGAAGGAAAATGCCTCGCAAGAAGAATTGGCGAATGAGTAGAGCCAGAAGAGATGTACTCACGAAAACCACAGCTGATTTAACGGGTGTCTTTGAACTATCAGATGGGGGCCTATCCCACCCTTTACCTTCATCTGTTTTGGATGAAACAGATGTAAGGCCATCTGTGTCTATGGAGGGCGTCTTTGGAATATCAGATGGGGGACTTGCCCACCCACAAAAACCATCTGTGTCTATGGAGGGCGTCTTTGGAATATCAGATGGGGGACTTGCCCACCCACAAAAACCATCTGTGTCTGGAATTTGTTCTGAAACTGTTCTTGATACTGTTCTTGATACTGTTCTTGATACTGTTCTTGATACTGTTCTTGATACTGTTCTTGATACTGTTCTTGATACTGTTCATGATATGTTACCTAAAACTGCTGATGATATACTTACTGACACTGTTATTGATGCTAGTGCTGATGGTAATACTGTTCTTGCTACTGAAGTTGTTGCTGAAGATACAGAATCCAACACAATGATTTTCGGAACTTTTCATCAAGGTAATCAAATGTTTGACCCATCCTCTCGAAATCTACAATGTACAGCCAATGCCTTATGCTCGATGATATACACAGAGCTTAGACATCTGCCATCTTCACAAAATCTAGATGAAATTCTAATAGAAGGAGATAGATTACATAGAGAAATAGTGATTGGACTGAAAGCGAGGAATGACTTTCAAAGCTTGCTTTTGAATTTGGAAGAGATCCCAGGTTCTGTAACTGCATTTGATAGACATGTTTCTATTGTGAGAGGAAATATTTTATCTGGTGTATTTATTCAAAGTTCTATCAACACTCATATGTCATCACTTCACAGTTGTTTGAAGGAAGCATTTCACACAACTTCTTATCTTTTATTTATCATTGGTTCAGTTTGTTCTGCAATTTTCAGGCAGGATGGTAGATATTGTTTATTTGATTCTCATTCACATGGTGTTGATGGATTGGTAGATGATGATGGAAGATCATTATTAGCTTCTTTTCTTTCAATAGATGATTTGGTAATGTTCATGTATGCAATGTATCAAAGTATGAACATCGATCTAAATGAACAATTTGACATGATGCCAATTAGATTTGTTATAGGAGAAAAAATCCATGAATCTGAATCCAAGAAAAATGAAATTGAATTTACAAATTGTCCACCTGAGAAATTATCTTTGATTGACATATATTTCAAGGATCAAGCAGAGAGACAAAAGCGCAAACAAGAAGTTAGGTCAGATTATGAAATTGTACACGAACGTAAAAGATTAAAAAGAAATGAATATATGAAAAGTTATATGAGGAAAATTAGGCAGGATCCTGAAAGACAATCTAAGGAAAGATTAGTGGCTAGTATTTCAAAGAGAAAGGCAAGAAAAAATCCAGAAAGGCAAGTCAAGGAACAGACTATGACTAGTATTTCAATGAAAAAAGCAAGACAAAATCCAGAAAGGCAAGTCAAGGAACGGACTATGACTAGTATTTCAAAGAAAAAGGCAAGACAAGATTCAGAGAGGCAAGTCAAGGAACGGACTATGACTAATACTTCAATGAAAAAAGCAAGAAAAAATCCTGAAAGGCAAGTCAAGGAACGGACAATGACAAATATTTCAAAGAAAAAAGCAAGAGAAAATCCAGAAAGGCAAGTCAAAGAAAGGTCAATGACAAAGGGTTCTATGCAAAAAGTTAGACAAAATGAGGAAAGAAAGAAGAAAGAAAGAATGTTAACTCTTAAATCAATGCACAAGTGCCGCTCTAGTAAATTGTATAAAGATTCAGAAAGGATGAAAAAACAGAATAAACGTTCATCAAGATTCAATATGATAGTAGAAAATGAAAGAAATAAGACTAAGCGCCAGAGTCTAAGGTCTAATTTAGATTATAAAATTAAGGAAAAGAGCTACAAAAGTTCAAAGCGATATGGTTCCAGCTTAGACGACTGCATTGAAAAATTTAAGAAGAATGTTTCAAAAGGCCCTGTTTATGTTTGTTCATGCTGTAACCAAACATGGTTTAAACATTCTGTTGTGTTATTCAACAAACTAAATTCTAAATGCTCTTCTGATGCAGTTAAAAAATTTTCTACAAATTACATCTCTGTTGATGATTGTGAATGGCTGTGTAAAACATGCTATGAAAAAATTAAACTTAACAAAGTCCCTCCAATGTCTGTTTTCAATCAAAATGCATTTCCTGTACTGCCAAAGGAACTGAATTTACATCAGCTAGAGGAAAGATTAGTTTCTTTGAGAATCCCATTTATGCAGATTAGAGAATTACCAAGAGGAGGTCAGTTGTCCATCAAAGGGAATGTTGTCAATGTCCCAGTAGACATTCAGCCTGTTATACACAGTTTACCAAGAACATTAGATAGTCACTATACAATACCTGTTAAACTTAAGAAGAAACTTTCATATAATAAATGTGATTTCACTGAAAATATTAGACCTCTGCATGTTTTAAGTGCTCTTCATTGGTTAGTGAACCATAGTGTACTGTATAAAGAATCTGGTGTTAAAGTAGATGATGACTGGATGCAATCAATTACTTCAGATTGTAGTGATACAGTAAAAGAGTTCTTTGGAATGACAGGTGAAAGCGTAAGTGAAGAATTAGATTGTAATGATGATGTGAATTATGACTCTGATCACTTTAGTGAAGTTGACGAGACAGAAAAGGTTATTGGTAATAGTGACACTATGCTGGATGCTGCAGACCCAAATAAAGACAACGCTTATACTTTTGCTCCAGGTGAGGGTCAAACACCACTCAGCCTTTATCAAGATCCTGATGCAGAATATTTGTCTTTTCCTACAATTTTCTGTGGACAGAGAAGAAGTCCAAATGATAAAAAACATGTTCACATTCACTATAGTGATACATGCAAGCTAGAACTGAGGCATATTGATCGCAGAGTAGCATCAAATATTCCCAATATCTTCTTTAAGTTAAAGAAAGTTCAACTGAAACAAATTTCTGATAAAGTCCATCTTGCTTTGCGTAGATGTAAAACAGAAGGTAAAACATTTACTGCCTCACAAATGCTTGATACAAATCATCTTAAAGGTGTTGTGAGATTGGATGAGGGATTTTATATTTTCAGAAGTTTAAGGAATTCACCACCATATTTTGAAGCCCGTAAAAAAGATGTTTTTGCAATGATTAGACAACTAGGATTACCTACTTGGTTTACATCTCTTTCGTCGGCAGATACCAGATGGCATGATCTACTAAATATGCTCTCTCAGATAAATGATGGAAAAACAATGTCTGTGGAAGAATTGGATAACTTGACTTGGATTGATAAAACAAAACTTGTGCAAAAAGATCCAGTTACATGTGTAAGGTATTTTGACAACCGAGTACAAGAATTCATAAACACTGTACTTAAAAGTCCCCATGACCCATTAGGAAAAATAATAGATTACTTTTATCGTGTTGAATTCCAACAAAGAGGTTCACCTCACATCCACATGTTAATATGGATTGAAAAGGCTCCTAGATATCATGAAAGTACATTAGATGAAGTAACATCCTTCATAGATAAGTATGTATCTTGTGAGAAAAATCCAGATCAACAACTTGTAGAACTACAGATACATAAACATTCCAAGTCTTGTAGAAAGAAACAGAAATCTATTTGTAGATTTGGTTTTCCCATTCCTCCAATGAAAAGCACAACTATATTGGAACCGTTAAATGACTGTAAAGAAAAGCAAAATTACAAAGATTTATTTGTCAAAATACAAAAGAAATTGGATGAGTTGAAGGAAACAAATATTACGGTAGATGATTTCCTTACTGAGATCAAAGTAAGCAAGGATGATTACATCAAAGCAGTCCAAAGCTCATTGAGTGGTCCAAAGGTTTTTCTGAAAAGAAAATTAAGTGAGGTTAGAATTAATGCATACATGAAACCTATTCTAAACGCTTGGGGTGCAAACCATGACTTACAATTTGTATTGGATCCATATGCATGTGCTGTATATATAGTTTCATATATTAGTAAAGCACAGAGAGGAATGAGTATTCTTATGAATGAGGCATGTAAAGAAGCTAGAAGAGGAAATATGGATCTCCGACAACAGGTTAGACATATTGGAAATAAATTCTTGAATAGTGTTGAGGTTAGTGCCCAGGAAGCCTGCTACTTACTTTTACAACAGCCATTGACGAAAGCCTCAAGGGATGTTGTTTTCATTAACACTTCTTTGCCTGAAGAGAGAACATTCCTACTTAAGTCTAAGGAATCTCTTGAAAAATTATCTTCAAATTCTACAGATATTGAAGCAGATAATACCATTAAAAGATATTCTAAAAGACCAAAACAACTTGAAAATTGGTGTTTAGCAGACTATGTGTCCCAGCTTGATATCAAATACAACACTGACAAAGGCACTGCAAGAAATTCAGGTGAAAACATTTCTGAAACATTAAATGAAGAAACCAATGAAGGTGAAAACAATGAAAACATGGATACATATTGTAACGAGGATGAGGTGCTTGACTCAGACACAAATGACTATAATTCAAGTGAGGATAGACAATATTCTATTCCTGGGGGTCGAATTGTTCTCAAAAATGGAATTGTTATAAGTGAAAGGAAACAAAGAAAAGTCATAAGATATGTAAGATTTTCGAAAAAAATTGACATCGAACAGTTCTGTAGAGAAAGATTGCTTCTATTTACTTCATGGAGAGATGAAAGTATTGATTTGAAACAAGGTCATGACTCTTACCTATCAAGGTACAGATCCATTAAAAATTTCATAGAGCACAAAGCCTTGCAGTATGAAAAGAATGCTGATGAACTAGATGATGCAATGGAGCGTGCTCACAATGAGGAAGATTTTGATGATGTTGCCCCAGGCACAGAGCAGTCTGAGCAGGATGACTCAAATATTGGTGCAAAAGAAAGTGAAAGTTTCATATTCTTTGATCCTGATAGACCTGAAAATCAGAGACAAGGTGATATTGCTGGAGATGTTGGTTTAAGTGTTGCTTCTGTAGATATTAGTGTACGCAGGAAAACAATGTCAGACATAGATTACAGGCAATTGATAAAATCATTGAATACGAAACAGAGAGAATTTTTTATTCATGTTTTCCAATCTGTTAAGCGTGATGAACAAAAGTTGAAAGTTTTTTTAACTGGTGGTGCAGGCGTTGGAAAATCTGTTCTTGTAAGTGCATTGTTTGAAGCTTTGCAGCGTTACTTGACATCTAATCCTGGTGATAATCCTGAGAACTGTAGAGTTCTTCTCTGTGCACCAACAGGTAAAGCTGCTTTTCATATAAATGGGGTAACATTACATTCAGCTTTCCGCATTCCAGCAAGCCAGGGTTATGATTGTACTCCACTTAATAGTGACACTTTAAACACCCTTCGAACAAAATATAAAGACTTGTCTGTTGTTATGATTGATGAAGTGTCCATGGTTGGAAATAACATGCTTAAACTCATAAATGAAAGATTAAAACAAATAAAGGGCAGTAATGTTCCATTTGGTGGCTTGCATATGATATTCATTGGAGACCTTTTCCAGTTGAAACCAGTGATGGATGGTTGGATATTTGAGAATTTGAAAACAAATTTTGGACCTTTAGCTACAAACTTATGGCAGGATTTTATTGTAATGCATGAATTGGATGAGATCATGAGGCAAAAGGAAGACAAGCAATTTGCTGAACTTTTGAACAGATTACGAGAAGGAAATCATACACAAGTTGACATTGAAAATCTAAAAAAGAGATTGACTGATACTGCTAGTACAGACTATCCACAAAATACAACACATTTATTCAATACCAATGAGAAAGTGAACAATTTCAATGTCAGGAGCTTTCTTAATAATACTAATGAAAAAGTAAACATTCCTGCTCTTGATCATGTATTAGGAGATGACAATGTGACAGTTAAACAACAACTAATATCAAAGTTGCCACATGATTCCACACACACTGCAGGGCTTAGTCAGATGGTAGGAATAGCTATTGGAATGATTTATGACCTATGTCTTAACCTTGATGTAGATGATGGATTAGTAAATGGGTCTTCTTGTATGATAAATAAAATTGAATACAGACAGAAAAATACTACTAGACCAAGTATTGTGTGGGTTTCTTTCAATGATGATAAAATCGGAACATCATGGCGTTCAAAGTACAGACATTTGTATCATAGTGCTATTAATCCATTATGGACACCTATCTTTGATTCAAAGAGGAACTTTGTGTATTTGAGAAAAACTTTTGTGAGAATACAAATCCCTCTGCGCCAGTCAACAGCAAAAACTGTACATAAATCTCAAGGAGACACGTTGAGTCAGGTTGTAATAGATATGGATGGAAAACGTGTATTTTCCCATGCCCATTATGTCGCAATAAGTAGATCAAGATCCCTGAAAGGCCTTTACATTCTAAACTTGAATGAAAGCAAGATTTCTGTGTCAACTAAAGTTCAAGAAGAAATGATACGTTTAAGAGAATCACAGAAATTGAAACTATGTTACACTCCAGTTTACATGACTAGTGACACTCATTTCACATGCCTTTTCAACAATATGCAGTCTTACAGAAGCCATAAGGATGAATTGTTTTCAGATCCCAATGTCAAAGCTGCAGATTGTTTATGCTTATTAGAAACATGGTTAACTGCAGATGATTCCATCGATTTAGTGCAGAGAACTGGATATCAAATTGTTAGAGCAGATGGGAAACAAGTAAGCAATGCTCGTCCTCACAGAGGAATTATCGTTTATGTGCGGGACAACATTCATATTTCTCATAGCTTTTCTGTGGTAAAGAAAAACATAGAAATGATTGTTGTAGAACTCTTGGTGCAAGATAAAGAAATAGTCATTGCAACATTGTACAACTCTCCTAAATCTTCGGTGACTGACCTGAAGAAATTTCTAACTGAAAATTTAAAGCATTTCAAAGGGAAGCACCTCATTATTCAAGGTGATATCAACATTGATTTATTGGATATGAATACAACTATCCAGAGGTTTATGCAGGATTTCTTCAACTGCAGTCAACAAGTGTCAAAAACAACCCATTATTCTGGCTCCTTAATTGATCATATTTACAGTAATATACCACTGATTCTCACTGATGTCATAGAATGTGTCTGGTCTGATCATTCGATGGTGTATTCTGCTGTGCCAAATCACAGTGTCAATCTTTCATAAAGTTTAAAAAAAAAATCATTAATATTGAGTTGTGTGAAGCTAATGACAAGTTTACATATTATTTTGAATGAAAGAGGTCAGTTTGAAATCTCACCCGTCATTGTTTTTTGCTTTGTCTGCTATTTCAGCAGACAAAGCTGGTGGTTCATATAGGTATGGGTGGCCACTATAGGTGCAGAAAGGTGGACACAAAGATATGTGACCTGTCACACTGAAAGGGACCTTCTGGTTTTTCCATTTAACCAAATCTTGAGATACATGAGATTCAGCAGATATCAACCAGATGTCATATTTGGAATTTTATTGAACATGTAAAACAAACAAGGAAACGAAATATATATATATCCAAGAAATTGCCTTAGAATGAAAAAAATTGATCCTAGTTAGTTTGCACAGACTGGCTAGGTTTGATATTTTTCACACTTTCCATAAGGTACTGTTAAGCTTGGCGGGTCACATAATTATGATCAAGCGATATAACATTCTTTTCTTATTTTTTTTCCTTCATGTTCAACACATATTTCAGCATCTAATAAGAAAGAGAGAAATTTCTACTGTAAGCCTTGTCATATGCTGAACTGTGTGGCAGAAGATTAACATAACGATCAGCCTGCAGTCACATGTTGACTGATCATTTTACACCTTTAACCCATTACCATACAGTGATTCCTTTTGACTCCCCAGAAGATAATGTCCATGGAAAACCATGTGGAAAATGAAGAAATTGCTTGTGAAAACCAAATTCTTCATTTCCCACAATGTTTTCTACATAAGATGACCAAACATGTAAGATTCATTCATTTTAAATTGTCATCTGCAACATTTTTGAATTTGGACTAAGTTAAATTTTTTAGATTTACACTGAGGAAATACTATTGTTTGTCGGAAATTATGTCACTGTTTAATTAATAGAATTGATTCCTATTTGTTACTTTCTGTTACACATGAACTTGCTACTTTACATTAATTCAACTGTACCTTTTTACTCACATTACTATTCCATTCTGCATAATTTTTCTGAAGGCAGTGCAGAGCTTAGCAAATGGTTCATCACGTATAAAAACAAGTTAAATGAGATTTGTAGATTAACATCTCATATATATTTATTGCAGTATGTTCTTTAAATTTCGAAATGTGTTCACACTAACTTACACAAATTTTGTATTTCACATCAACCTCAGTATTGAGAAGAAAACTCATCAAAAAATTAATGACCTGTAGGGTGAAAAATTATGCACAATGGTAAGATTATTGTGACAAATAGAGCAAATATTTATATTTTTATACGCCTGAAGGTTCATATTGTTATGGCCCCGGTCGTCTGTCTGTCCGTCAGTCTGTCCGTTAGCAATTTCTTGTGTGCGCAACTTCTCCTACAGTTTTGATTGGAATTTAATCAAACTTGCCACAATGATTCTCCATTGTGTCTATTTGTGCACATCGCTTACGGAATTCAGATAACCTGTTTCGTTTTTGAATTATCTGCCCTTGAATTGAAAAAATGGCAAATTTTACAAACAAGCCCCTCTCGGGTGTATATGCGCCACTCTGCGGAGCTCTTGTTCCTATTTTGATTATACTTGTTCTAAGCTCAGTAAAGCACTGTCTTACTTTTGTTAAAACTGCTGATCTACTGAAAAAGTTCATGTACCATTCATTGTTTGATTCAAAATATTAGTTTAGTGTTTTATGCGAGTTTTAGAATAAATCTCTGAAATGATTAGAAAATCAAAACAAAGACTAGTACTGATCCAAAAGGAGAATATATTTCAAAGATACTTAATGAATATATATAGCAATGTCATAGATTAACAAATAGACTTTGTTAGAAGTGGAAATGGTGCTTTGCACAAAGAATATCACAATAACCACATTTATATATAAATCATATGAAAGTCATGACAGATGATAGCAAGGGAAAGAGAGAAAAACAAACTATTTATTATATGTTACTCAAATAACAAGAGGACTGATATCATTATGACAGTCAAATATTCATATAAAGGGATTAATGCAACATCATTGTAAATGTGTATGTATTTAAATTTAATTATAATAGTTTAGAAATAATCACTTAAGTATGTTTTTGTATGGCATAGAACAATTCTTTCATATAATAGATGGAAAGGCATTTTAATATATAGCTGTACAATCTGCAAAACTTTGTTTTATCATTGGAATAAAAGCTTACAGGTCTAAAACTCATATATGTACATTTATAGTGAAGATGTCACTCATAACAGATCAAGACAATCCAGAAAGGCTTGTCGGTCTGTAAAGGGTAGAATGATGATCAAAACACATGAAATATGATCATATTCTATTTTAAACAATGGGGTCCTGCTTGACATGGTAGCTTGAATGCCAAACTCATTTCTTGTGAGAAGTTGCAGGTGATGTGATTGGATTACATTCAAGCTGCCATCCATGTGGGTATGGCCTTTGGCAAGTCATTTCAGAGCCCCAGCCTAGTTATAGAGAACATTGTTGACAAAAATTAAGTTGTCCTGGGTTAATATCAGCAGATAGTAGCAATATGCTTTTTGAATTTAGATGTTATACAAAGGTTTGAATAACAGATAATGTTGAGATGAATTAACATTTTACTTTTGTCAAAAACATGAATAAGCTGTAATGAAACTTAACGCTTTCCCAAATAAGAGCTTGTTCATGACGTCCCTAATTTAAGAGGCTTCTGTAAACATTGAGTGCTGATAATCAGCATTTTCTTCTTTTGCTTCATTTTTTTCATAAATTTATTCATTTATTTTTATTTTGCTATATTGTGCAAAACCTGTTTTCATCACCTTCCATTTTGTCTTCTGGTGCAGCTTTCAAATTGGAAGTCTAAAACAATGCCATTTGGGAAAGGGTTAATTGAAAATTTTAAGTAATACATGTACATGCATAATATGAATTCTGCAAGTTGTTTATTTAACAACTTTTATGTAATGAAAATATGTATTGATTGTATGCTATTGTAAACAACAATTTCAATTACTTAAACATTCTTTAATAAAACTTCATTATTTACAGAAACACTTGTGTTTGAGTTTTATTTATACTACCAAATCAAGTTAAACATAAAAACCACTGGTGGTGAACTCGGCCAAAGTAAGGGACATTTTTCGCTACCACAAGGTACAGATATTTCAGTTAAATGTGAGTTTAAAGATCTGATTGGATAGTTTTTCTAATAACAATGAATTTGTTCTAAAAATAGACCGGATGTAGCAATTTGTATAGACAAACCGTCTGTGTTGTTATAAAATCTCGTAACTACAGCTTAATCCAAGCCGTAGTTACAATATTTAAAACAACACAGACGAAATACTATGATCGCGAAAAAATGTCCAACGCTTTGGCCGAGTTCACCACCAGTGAAAACTATCTGGCAAGGTCATATAAATCAAAATTGTGCATTTTACGGCAATTTAAAGAGAGAGATGAAAAAGATCATATCCATGATAATTTTGTGTTGTGTGGAAATCTAAGATGGAAAACCCTACGATACAGAATTTCCAGCCAAATTCTGCCTTATTTCCATAAAACTAAAGCCTTGGCATCATTAGTATCATTTACACCTGTTTTCAGCTCTCCTGAGCACAAGGTGCTATTATATGAGCTTTAATGATCGTCCATCGTCCAGCATCTATCTGTTGCGGGACTTAACCCATTACTACACATTGACTCCCTAAAAGATAACAGCTTTGAAAAACAGTGCGGAAAATGAAGAAATTGCATGTGACAAGCAATTTCTTCATTTCCCACAATGTTTTCTATGCCAAAATACCAAAATATTTTAAATTTCATTCACTTGAAATTGTCGTCTGCAATATCTTTGAATTTGGAAAAGCCCCAAATTTTGCCATTTTGGTAATGGGTCAAAAAATATATTGGAATTTCATCTTTAACTAAGTTTCACTGAAAAAGATATGGCAGGTTGGATCTGAGTACAATAATACACAGAAAATATTGAGGCAAAAGGAGAAAGTGCTGATTATCAGCATTTTCTTCTATTGCCTAAATGTTTTCTCAAGCCTATTCTATCGGGGACATCAAAACCAGCCCTGCGTCCAGTAAGACAAAACGTTTTGTCTACTGAACGCAGCCCAGGTCTTGTTTCAGTTTGGAAAAGGGTTAAGCTGCGGTTACAAGGTTTGGTTGAAATACAGGGATATACATATTGTCGCTTTTCTGCAAAAACCTTGTATCTGCAGCTTGTTTTAAGCTGCAGATACATGTTTTTGGCAGAAAAGCAGCGATATATAACTTTTCCTATTTACAAACAATACTTATTACCACTGAGAAATAAGGTTTCTCAAGGTAAAGTCTATTCTGGAATCAGCTTTCCTGTCAAATTTCCTTATGAAAATCTATACTTGAACCGTCTCATTGATTGAAATACTGAGCCAGTGGAGCGATACAGGCCCTCTTGGGCCTCTTGTTTAAATTTTCATTTTAAATTATCACATGCAGATTGGCAGACAATGTTAAAGGTCCGTGTCCCTGATGTATCATGTTACTGGGCGTAACAATACGTTATGCCATTTCACTCACCCTTTGAAAATAGACATATCACATAGAGTATTTCGGTTTGGCTTAATTCGCATATAAACAATGACAAATGGTATTAAATGCGATGAATGCAGTCTGTCTTCTAAATCACAACCTATCCTCTTACTCACAACCTATCCTCTAACGCACAAACTGACCGGAAGAACTGATTTTCTTCGAAGATCGACAGTAAGTTGTTAAAATATTGTTTGCGCGATGTAATGCACATACAACTATTTTATAATACACACAGGTTTTGGGCCATTCATCCTCAGAAAGTGGACAAACGCTCATCAGGATTGACGAAATGTCAATATTGGGGCTACCCTTGCAACGGGAGAAAATGAATTTCCGTTCAATCTCTGGGAATCGGGGTTTGGATGGGGCTCACAAATATGTGAAAATGAATAAAGGGTTGTATGACATTCTCCGATTTTTGATTTTCGAGCTAGAAACAAGAACATTTCGATTAAAAGACGAGACTCACCTTTCACCCGCCGATTTGTCGGCTCCTCTAACTGCCAACCGGATATCCTCTAAACTTTTTTTCATACACAACGAAATGTTGTGATTTAGTAGATAAGCGGCCGTGAAAATGTTATTGGTTGTAAACAAGTTTGAAAGACTAATTTGAACAGCGCTATTAAATTTATAAATTTAGTTGGTAAAGAAGGGAAGAGTACCCCTGTGAAATGCTTTGTCATTCTTCATGAAGTATTTAATAAATATTCATGAGCTATTCAAGAACGGAAAAAATGAAATCTTCATGAAGAAGAAGTGAACAGAAAATGGCCCATTTTGCATAAATCTTCATAAAAACAGAGTAACGAATTTTTCATGAAGTTGGAAATGCATAGTAAATCCTTAAACCATGCAGTTTTGCATTCTGAGAAAAAGGCATGAAGTCTTCATGAATAAATAATCATATAATTCATGAAGACTTCATGCAAGAAAAATACACAAACGATCTTAAGAAGAAATCATGATTATTCTGTTAAAAATGAGTATGGGCCATTTTCTGTTCACTTCTTTTCAATGAAGAATTCATGAATAATATTTCTTTACAAACGTCATAAAAACATACAGGTTTCTCTAAACACAGAGTAATGAATTTTTTATGAAGTTGGAAATGCATAATAAATCCTTAAACCAAGCAGTAATGAAAAAAAAAAAACAAACAAAAAAAACCAATCACGTCAAGGTCATGAAAAATACTAAAAAACAATTTGTACAAATATGTTGCTGACAGAACAAAACTTAAGAAACTTTTTGTAGAACAGGTAGTTTCAGAAAGTTCTGTAATAAGTAACAGGCCATTAAAAATCAATGATTCCTATTTATAGAAGCAAAATAATAATATCCATTTTACAGAATAATTATGTGGGTGGGGAATGGTAAAAAAAATAAACATTTGAATTTGTTAAATTTAGTCTAAAGAACACTTACTAACATTGCCTTCCTTGGTTTTATCATTTAGTGAGCTCCTTAATCACTTGATTATAACTAAAAATATTAATTATAACTCTTAACAAAAACATATTTCTTGACAAATAGTCAGACAAGCAAAATTCCCTCCATTATTTTCTAAACCACATGTCATAGACTGGAACATAAATTAGACTGGGAGATCATGAACGTTTTAAGAACATTTTATGAACTATACACAATCCATTATCAATTCATGATTAGTTCATGATTTATTCTTAATACAACAAAACAAGAATGTTTTATGAAGTACCGGTTTTACTTGCAGTGGAAAATATTCAGAAAAAAATCATGAACAAGTTTCAGGATTATTTATGATTTTTTTTTTAAATGAAAACTTCATAATAAATCCTTTGCATTCATCATGAAGGTTTTAAGGATTTTGTCAATCATTAATATCTTCATAATGTCTTCATGAAGCAATTATCATCATACTTCATGCAGAAAACTTCATGAAGTGTGTTAAAGAAGTGATAATGAGTAATGTATGAAACATTCTTAAGATTCATGATATGTTCATTATTTTATGAATTACATTTCACAGGGGTAGGAATACATATCGTTAATAATGGCCTTTCACCTTGGAATGTCATTAAATCTTTAACAAAAGGTAAGGTAGGTGATCATTTAATGTCCTAATCCGAAGAAAAAGTAGCTTGAATATCATTTACTCAGCTCAGGTTTGTGATTTATTAAGCACCAGTAGTATTTGCATTAAAGGCCACTGACTTAGATTTTGAAGCATCTGTAGTTTATAAGACTTCTTTACATCGGGGGTATATTGTTTTACTCGTGTCTGTCTGTCTGTCCATCCATCCGTCCTAAAACTTAACACTGCCATTTCTCAAAAAGTATTCGACATACAAAGTTGAAATTTGGTATGTAACTTCCTTTCAATGATATCCATCTGTTTCTATGCAATATGACCCTCCTGAAGGTCATCTGGTAACCCTTATCAACCCTTAACACGAAAACTTAACATTTTAGAAAAATAGCCATTTTGGGGGCATTCATCAATCACATCTTTTCCATACTGAAATAAATGTATATCAACCCAAACCAACTCATATTTGATGTCGGAAAAAGACAAGGCTTCAGGAAATTTTGGAAATTATGGAGGTCTTCTTGTATATAATGAGATCTTGTAACTAGAATATCGATGCTTTTCTATGAAAACCTCGTAACTGCAGCTTGTTTTTCGTAGAAAAGCGACAATATATTAAAGTTCTGCTTATAGATTTGGGTAAACTAGATGGATAAACTAGAAATATTTCGCTGTTATTTGATCTTGATTAAGGATTTTGACATATGTTATCATTTTACCATTTGAATAGGTTTCTTGTTTTCTTAATACGGTTACATGTTGGTCATGTGAAATTCAAAACTTACATTTGCTTTCGTTTCATTACCACTATGTTACAAATAGTGAACTTACTTTACGGATGCAGATCTTGTTGTAACACTACCACTTTGGAGGGACAAATTATTGTACAACTCCTGTCTGCTTGACAAAACAAAATGAGCTTTTGGTCTGGCTGGATTGTTGGTTTCCGAAATGGGTTTATAGGCTATTGAAATTGAGATTAACAAGATCATTGGAAATGAAATTTTTCAAAATGTTACAAGCCTTGAAAACACTTTGGCACACTGACATATCGTCGCTTTTCTGCAAAAACCTCGTATCTCCAGCTTTTTTTAAGCTTTTTTAAGCTGCAGATACTAGGTTTTCGTAGAAAAGCAACGATAAAGTGGTTCCATGGTATAATGTATTCTGATTCCCGCCAAACAATAAAACTATATCAATTTACTAGTCATAGGTTATACAGATCAAAACGAAACCATATATCGAAGATAATCAATACTTTGATGTAATATTGCCGAGACGATTTGCATGTGCGTCTGTACAATAATATGTTTTTATTGGTTAAAGGTTTGTCTATAAACATCAGATTAGCTTGGGACAACTGTACATTGTATTCTTGATGATTAAAGTGCTGAAAGAACAGTTTGAAGAATCTGTAATCACTATGTCTTGTTGCTCAAACTGAAAAGACAATGTTTTGATGTATATGTTGAGTGGCATCGCCTGACTAGGATCATTTATTTTCTGCAGTCATCCTTAAATATTGACATCATGTAACCGGGCTATTGCATTACACTGACAAAACTTTGACATTGTGATAATTACAATGTACTGGTGCTTGGTAAATATATAAGTTCATCACTTGCTATTTTAAATTTGAAATCCTGATATTGTCCTATGGTAATGATTGGTACAAATGGTGACAGCTTGACCCTAGACTTTCCCTTTTTCAGTCTCATAATATAGACGAAAGTCAATAGTCTAAAATCATGTACTATACCGTAAATAGTCTGGTTCTACCTGATAAATCGTCAGTGTCTTGTAACTAAGAGTTCGAAGACCTGAAAGACCCAAAGATATAAAATTTCATTCAATTGAAATTGTCATATCGTCGTTGTAAATGCAAAACCTCGTATCTCGTTTTTGGAATATTTTAAAGGGGAGGGAAAAAAGTGTAATAACTTTTCCCAAACTGAAATGTACTTGAAATTTGGACATATTGTTCACAAATAATGTGTCATTTAAACTGATCAGTAAAAATGTCTCAAAAACTGCGAGAATTGTCTACGCTGGGCACACAAGTTTGTACTTTGAAAATCGCAAGAATCCACATACAAGGTTTTGCATTTACACCGACGATATGCAATCTCTGTCTTTGGATGAGTCTAAATTTTTGTCACCTGGTAAAGAAGGTTAACCAAATCATCTGATGTGACTAAAATGGAAGAAAATAGAGTAAAATAGAGTAGATTTTTTAGAAAGATTTATGTAAATTTGTAACATAATGTCCCCCAATTCTGACTTTTATGTACCTTTAATGAGTAAATTACCATGACCTTATTTAGGCCATCTTTAAATCATGCCAAAATAGTTTAAGTTTCCTCTAAATCTTAACTATTTAAGAGCTTTTTTTTGTAAAAATATGCTATGTTTGTCACTCTGGGACAGCTGGTATTTTGTAACTATGATTTGGCGCATAAATATTCCTAAACCATTTAATTCTACAAGCATTTCCCTACTTTTGAACAAAAACCTTGTAACTGCAGCTTGTTTTAAGCTGCAGTTACGAGATTCTGTTGAAAAGCAACAATTTACTTTAGTTTTGCACTATGACCTAAATCTGAAAATGATACTTTTCATGTATCAGTTAAATCAGTAATTGAAATTCTTTTAAATAAGTTCATGAAACTTAACCTTATAAAAGTCTTTTGTTTGATAATAAGATGCTGAATTTTGATAAATTTAAGTTGAATGACCTGTAGTTACTTATAATTTAACCTATTTAAATTGTTAACCCATTGCCACACAAACTGTATTATCGATGGTACATTAGGATTGCACAAATCCCATCTTTATCACCATCCATTTTGTTTACAGCTGCAGCTTTCAAATTGGACCACTCTCTAAAACTATTGTTTTGGAGGGTTTAGAATCAAATGAGCCAGGATCTGGAAAAACGTCCTTTATGGCATTTGAGAACAACCTGGATCCAGACCAGCCTGTGCATACGCACAGTCTGATCAGGATTCATGTTGTTCTCTAATAGCTTCTTTGTGACCTGTAGCAACCATAGAAGAGCAGTATCGGTGTATGCCAGTCTTTGCTTAGGCACAGGCTGGTCTTGAAACGTGGATGTCTCAAATGCTATAAGGGACGTTTTTCCAGATCCCGGCTCAAATATATTTGACTTATGGCTAAGATGGCATATCATATCAATGTAGGGTTTTATTATGCTCCCCGAAAAAATTTCGGGGGAGCATATAGTCGCCACGCTGTCCGTCCGTCCGTCCGTGTGTCCGTCCGTCCACAGCGATATCTCAGCAACCCTTGGACCAAATTCAATGAAACTTCACATGTGAACTCCCTGGGTGAATACCTAGAGACCTTTTTCTCCGTTTGTAAATTTCAGGCTGCGTCATGGAAAAAGGGGCCTTTGTGTAAAAATTAGTTTTTCCCTTATTTCTCTTCATCTGATGGGCAGAATTTAATGAAATTTTGTGCTCCTGTAATAAATAGGATGTTCTAGACCATATTCTATAAATAATGCGTGTACAAAAAAGCTGTCATGGGAAAAGGGGGCTTAATGTATGATAGTTTTTATTTTGTGACAAACACTTATTTGGGGAGCATAATCCGTCTGTGACGGCTCTTGTTTCAGTAGCAAGTCCTGAGTTATGTGTCCTTGTAGATGCAATTAAGATTCTAGCATTCACAACATATTGCAAATAAAAAAGCATACTTTTACTGAATGTGAATTTCCATGCAATCATGAAAAATTTAAAATCTAGATCAGGTTTACCGTTAGACAAGTACTGTAAGTCTGAGTTACAAATGTACAGGTCTGCATGACAAGGAAGTCTGGTTTACTGTTGAATGCCAATTAGGTAGGTAAGCTATGGCCATCGAGGCCCTCTTTTTTGTTTGCTGAAGAGTTATCAAAGGGGACATTTCTTTACTTACCATCAAGTTGGGATGATGGTGCTAATTTAACGTAAACGACATATTTAAACAGTGTAATTGTACAAGAATTCCTTGATTTCCCTATTCAAATTAATCAAATTTACTTAGTGAAAAGAAGGCACCATGCTTAGCCATTTCTTTAGAAGGAATTCTTTTTCTATTTGCTTAGCTAAATATTAGTGCCCTTATAAAATAAATATTGACTTTTAAACTTGTACCTTGAAATTCTAGTATGTAAATCTACAAGTGTAATGCTTAAAGTGACATTTCAGAATTTTTTGTTATAAATTTTACTTTTAATTTTATCTGAAAGAGCATATTTTTTTATGAAAATTCTGAAAATTTCAAGCCAAAATATTGCGCCGTTTACGAGAAATTCATACTTTTGTGTTAAAATTGAACAAATTGTTGTGGACAACAGTTTGGATTTATATGCCATTCATCGATTATGTCTCAACTTTAAATGCGTGTTTCTCGCTTATTGGCAACAACTTCAAAAAACTAATAGTATTTATACTCATTAGAATAACCAATCTTTGCATCAAGACATACTTTAAACAAGAGCCGTCACAGACGGATTATGCTCCCCGAATAAGTGTTTGTCACAAAATAAAAACTATCAAACATTAAGGCCCCCTTTTCCCATGACAGCTTTTTTGTACACATGTTATTTATAGAATATGGTCTAGAACATCCTATTTATTACATGAGCACAAAATTTCATTAAATTCTGCCCATTAGATGAAGAGAAATAAGAGAAAAACTAATTTTTACACTAAGTCCCCTTTTTCCATGACGCAGACTTAAATTTACAAACGGAGAAAAAGGTCCCTAGGTATTGACCAAGGGAGTTCACATGTGAAGTTTCATTGAATTTGGTCCAAGGGTTGCTGAGATATGGCTGTGGACGGACGGACGGACACACAGACACACGGACGGACAGCGTGGCGACTATATGCTCCCCTGAAATTTTTTCGGGGAGCATAAGAATTGAAATTCGAATGAAATGTCCCTTTAAAATATGAAATTTGTTTGATCTTGGCTGAAATGAAGTCTATGCAGCTTAACTACAAAAATTACAGCTTTTGATGCCATTCAGAGAAAGCCTGCTCAATATGGAAAAAATTGCAGCTTTGCAATTGCCCTTTCTTGCATTTGCAAAGTAATTTGTCTCACAAAAAGCTGAATCGCTATTTTGGATGAGTTCAGCTGTGTTGGCTTTGACTGGATTTTGTGCATGTACTGGCTCTTTGATGTTCCAGAAAAAACATGATGGATGCATGATTGTGCAACGGTCACTGCAATTTGACTGAAGAACTATTGAAAGCAATCATATTTTTTTTCATCAAAGTCTTTATCAAATAATCAACACTTTGAGACTGTAAACATTCAGTGTTGACTTTCGTTCAAGGTTTAGATAAGGTGAAAATGACTGATTGAGTCAATACAAATACTGATTGAGCGGGAAATGAACAAGGGCTATTCAAATAGCTTTATCAATATGATGTCATCGCTCGCTAATGTTCGGTTTATGTCAACTTACACAGGGATTTAGGAATGTTGCGTTGCGGTAATCTTGTTTTGTTTTTACTTTTCTGAACTGATAATTTACCATATGTTAGGTTATTACTCCAGACTGTCGAAAAACATTGAATTTTGCAATAACATGCATCTTTTATTTTGTGCTGATAATTAAGAATGCTAACATTAGAAATTTGTCGACATGTTAGGGAGAAAAAGTTGAAGGGTAGTAAAACAATATAGAATTATCTGATTCTAATTTACATCTTGTTCTAGAGTATACTTCATGAATTGCCCATTTATACCAAAATGTTGACCATAATATAATAAGAGCATCATAATACAACAACTAGATCATTTAACCCTTTCCCAAACAAGACCTGGTTTTGACGTCCCTACTAGAAAAGGTTTGGGAAAACATTGAAACAAAAGAAGAAACTGCTGATAACCAGCAGTTTCTCCTTTTGTCTCAATATTTTCTGTGCAATATTTTACGCAAATATTATTGTTATCAACATTTATTTTGTCATTTGTGGCAGATTCTTTTGGACCACCATAAAATTTTGTCGTTTGGGAAAGGGTTAAAACCATGAAACCATGATAAATTGTTTGCCCGCTGAACTAGAAGAGCTAACAAGGGAGACAATTGAATGATTTAACCCTTTCCCAAACGACCAAATTTAAGGGCGATCCGCTTCAAGAGCTGCCATGAATGACAAAATGGAAGTTATTAAAGGTAGAATTTTTGTGAAATATGACATAGAAAATATTGAGACAAAAGGAGAAACTGCTGGTTATCAGCAGTTTCTTCTTTTGTTTCAATGTTTTCCGAAGACTTTTCTATCAAGGACGTCAAAACCAGGTGTTGTTTGGGAAAGAGTTAACTGTTTACAATCAAAATCAAATTGTCAGGGATACACTATTCAAGTGTCAGTGGGATAATCCTGATCAGATTCAGATCAGAGTAGAGATAAAATATTCAGTCATCAGATACCATAGTGGTCTTTTGATTGTCCATTTTCCTGTTGAATAATTTGTAAACATACAGTGGTACAAATCCTATCTAGGTTCTCTGTCAACCTTTTTCATTGACAATAAAATGTTTATGTATGATCTAGATCGGAAGGTGTTGCACTGCAGTTGACAAAATATTTATTACAAAAGAGGAGAAATTATTTCTGTATATGAAGTAATATGGAGGCTAAAGGATAAAATGCTAGTTTTCAGTTCTTCCCTCAAATTAGCAATGTTTCATATGGTTGCAAAAACCATGTTTTGCCTTGAAATGTTTAGTTCTCCTTCATCTTGTTAGAAAGTTTAGTTTGTTTTTCTCATGGCAATCATAAATACATTATAAATCTGAAAGAAGCAATAAGCTCTAGAATAAATTATACATATTTGCAGCTTTTCTAATTCTGTTTGCATATCATTAATTAAAGGTGCAATTTCTAATCCAATTGTAAATACTAACAAATATTGCAGTAGATTTGTAAAGATAAATATTTATTGAAGAAATTAATATTATTGTGTAATTGTATCAACAGCGCTTCTTTTTTTGCCAGACCAGCTTGCTATTAACCGGCAACATTTTAGACTGATCCAAATTCAAACATGTTGCAGACGACAATTTCATGTAAATCAAATTTAGAACTGTTTTATCTTTTGGGATAGAAAACATTGTGAGAAATGAAGAAATTGCTTGTCACAAGCAATTTCTTCATTTTCCACTATGTTTTCCCTGGCCATTTTTTATGGGGAGTCAAAAAGAGTCATTGTGTGGTAATAGGTTAACATTTTTTGCATACATTATGGAACAAGACATCATTCTGATTGAACAAGGAATCAGATTGCGCCAGGCTAATTGGTTATTGTGTGATTATCTTCAAATTTTGTAAGTTTGTTTGTAAAATGTTGCCCTCAGGTCAGCAAAGGGATTGAACTTACAACCTCTATTTGGAAATATTGTGATCTACCACTTAGCTTATAACAGGAGCTGACAACATCTTGGGTGCTATTCACCAACAAGTCTAAATAGAAAAAATACCTGTTAAAATCACACAACAATCTATCAAATTTTCCAAGACATATGTCTGATTCAATCAGATGGCTTGTTATGTGATTTTCACTGTAGACAATCGGTTTAGAAACTTCGGTGAAATTAGAATACAGCCTCTGGTACATTGTTTGATATTTTTTCAAATGTTACCATTTCATTATGGGTTGAAGCAGCAGTTGCAACTTCATGCATGTTTTAAAGGTTTACAAAAACACTGTCACTCAACATGATTCCACAATTGTCATAAGTAAAGTAATATCAATTCATTGTTGTCAAATTCTTGCGGTTGCCCAAAAATGACCCTCTGGTCCACACCACATATTGACGGCGAGATTTGACCCGGCAGAGCAGACCAAGCGGAAAGGTCAACAGACTTATCGTCCAGGGATGATAGGTATGCCGGAATCCCTCGTGATTTGCCGAACACTTCACATGCTTCGCTATTTACAGCTAATAATCATATTATTCAACGACTTAACAGTATTTGCACGCGCATACATTTGTCGCGTCATCTTAAAATGGTAATTGGTTAACTGAATATGCAAAAATGCCGATGCCAAAAATGCCGGTCAGCCTGTGCCATCTGTGCAGTATGACCAGGATGTGAACTGTATTTGAATATTTTCATTTTTGGAGATTATGCCTATTTCAATGATTATCTTTACTGAAAATTTCGATCCAAACGGACCACGGTAGCTTAACATTTTTATTTGACTAGATTAGATAAAATCTTATTTTCACATGGCGGCACAATGTTGCATAACAGATACAGTGCACGCTTTTAAGTAAATTAACGACGGACCATTCCCATCTAAACTGGACAATAGACTTTTCCACTTTTGAGTACAGTTAAGGTCACTCTGCCGGGTCAATTATTTTCCTCTATACCCAAATAGATTGATTTATCACGGGTAGAAATCAAAATATTTGTATCAAGTGTACTTAGATTTAATAATGATATTTGTATTGTATTTGTTGGCTATTAAGTACATTAACTGTTCCTTTGATCTATTACCTAGGGGGTTTATATGTATATAGGTGAGTTTATATGAATTTGAAATTAATTCTTGTCATGCTGATATACATTGTTGAAGTTTTAGCTCCACTGGCCTTTCAGGCCAGCGGGCTATTGTCATGGCGGTGTGTCCGTCGTGCGTCCGTCCGTCCGTCCGTGCGTGAGTCCGTAAACTTTTTCTTTAAAAATCTTCTCCTCAGAAACTACTGGATGGATTTCAACCAAACTTCACCGGAATGATCCTTGGGTGACCCTCTCTCAGATTCCTACAAAGGATTTGGATTGAATTAGAATAACTTGAGTTATCTGCCCTTGAATGTCAAAAAAAGCTGGTTTTGACTTTATTTTACTCTAAAATCTACAAATATTAACAAATCAAGACAAAACTTGGACAGAAAATATATAAGCATGATAGCCTGCCTGGCTTTAATTTTCAGCTTGATCGGAATTTAACATGAGTTATGTGCCCTTGAATTTGACAAAATTTCCATTTTCGACTTTGTTTTCACTATAACAACCATAATTGTTAACTAATCAAGATGATATTTGGACAAATCTTGTTGACAACATCATCTTGATTTTGTGTTATTTTCAGGATGATTGCATTGCTACAATCAGTGTTATGTGTCCTAGAAGTTGACAAAATTTCAGTTTTCAACACTTTTTTCACTTTTGTGGCCACATATATAGACTAATACTGACAAAATTTGGACAGACCATAAGATCTTGCTCGAGTTTAATATTCAGTTTGATTATTGTGGTGTTCAAGACATAAATTATCAAGTCAAATCATAGTTTCAGATCAGAATGTCTCTTTATTTTCATGACTACCATGTTACATGCACAATCGCAACTTCTTGAACTAATTATCATAAAGAAAAACAACTCTTACTGAACTTTAAATTGTTCATATCAAAAGTTACTTCCCTTAGTCTGCCACAATTATTAACTCACATACTGAATTATGTGCTCTTGAATTTGGCGTAATGACAGTTTTCAACTTTATCATCACTCTAAAAATCCCCAAAATATTGTTTAATCATTTACCTTCTTGCTTTGACCACATGATTGCTTCTTTTTACTTTGTTTCTGCTCTAAGAATCACAAGAATTTAAAAATATATCAGTTTAAGCATTTAGATAAATTTGTCAAATTTTTTATAGTAAACCACAAGAAATTCAGGCCTGTGGAGCGACTCAAGACCTTCAGGTCTTTCTAGTTGTAAACATGAATGAAGATTTGTGCAGCTTTGTGCAGTCTTATTTGATTTATGCTATAGATAGACAACGACCTGTGAATGATCAAAGATCAGCGAGTCTAAATGGACGGGGGAAGAGGGATTTTGAGATATAAAAATATGTGACTCGAACCCGTCTCCCTGTAATAAATCAACGAAGTACTATCTAGATACAGCTACTGAACTCACACGGCATCGTGGACAGCACGCACTACCTGTCATTGTTCGCTTTTATTCAGTGGAAAATAGTCACTCCTCCCTATTTACATGTGTTGGAATATACCGTTACCTCAATTCGTCGCGGCTCACGTCTCGATGTCCATTTATACCTGCCGTGGATCCAGGATTTCTGTGAGGGGGGTTTAAATACAAATATGGGGGTTTGTTTTCCTATTATTACACAATTTTAACTGAATTTCTTCATGAAAATGAAACAATCAGGGCACAGAGGGGGTTCGTTTGAACCTCTCGAACCCCCTCTGGATCCACCACTGGCTACCAGTTTCAACACTATATACTGAAATTTTTATTCTAACTTGCTTTCGAAACATCTCAATATCAATTGCCTGGCCTCAATATTTATCTCCCCCTCCCCTACATTAATAGATTGGAAGGGGCATATTGATTGATTAGATGGGATTTATTGCCTCTTTCAACTTCTTTGGTCATATTATGGCAACTGTAGCACCTAACCATGGATTCCTGTCGTTTCTCTCACCAGTACAATACAACCATACCATCATATTCGAGCCTCCAGCTGCTCGCCCACATAGATTTAGGGTTATCAAACCATTGATTGGAGATGTCTGAAAGGATGTTTGCTATGTCCGCAAACCTTGGACCTCATGAATGAAATCTGATGTTCCACCAACTGCACTGTGGCCGCTGCAGGTGGGGGTAAATAGTAAGGGCCCTGTGCACGGCCGCTTATCTACTAAATCACAACATTTTGTTGTGTATGAAAAAAAGTTTAGAGGATATCCGGTTGGCAGTTAGAGGAGCCGACAAATCGGCGGGTGAAAGGTGAGTCTCGTCTTTTAATCGAAATGTTCTTGTTTCTAGCTCGAAAATCAAAAATCGGAGAATGTCATACAACCCTTTATTCATTTTCACATATTTGTGAGCCCCATCCAAACCCCGATTCCCAGAGATTGAACGGAAATTCATTTTCTCCCGTTGCAAGGGTAGCCCCAATATTGACATTTCGTCAATCCTGATGAGCGTTTGTCCACTTTCTGAGGATGAATGGCCCAAAACCTGTGTGTATTATAAAATAGTTGTATGTGTATTACATCGCGCAAACAATATTTTAACAACTTACTGTCGATCTTTGAAGAAAATCAGTTCTTCCGGTCAGTTTGTGCGTTAGAGGATAGGTTGTGAGTAAGAGGATAGGTTGTGATTTAGAAGACAGAATGCATTCATCGCATTTAATACCATTTGTCATTGTTTATATGCGAATTAAGCCAAACCGAAATACTCTCATTACTATACTAGTCTTGTCCAAAGATTAAACCCTTATTTCACTTAAAAGAATCACTTTGTCATTTTTATTTGACAGAGTACGAGTTCATTGTGATATCCCCTGTGAAATGCTTTGTCATTCTTCATGAAGTATTCAATAGATATTCATGAGCTATTCAAGAACGGAAAAAATGAAATCTTCATGAAGAAGAAGTGAACAGAAAATGGCCCATTTGCATAAATCTTCATAAAAACAGAGTAACGAATTTTTCATGAAGTTGGAAATGCATAATAAATCCTTAAACCATGCAGTTTTGCATTCTGAGAAAAAGGCATGAAGTCTTCATGAATAAATAATCATATAATTCATGAAGACTTCATGCAAGAAAAATACGCAAACGATCTTAAGAAGAAATCATGATTATTTTGTTAAAAATGAGTATGGGCCATTTTCTGTTCACTTCTTTTCAATGAAGAATTCATGAATAATATTTCTTTACAAACTTCATAAAAACATACAGGTTTCTCTAAACACAGAGTAATGAATTTTTTATGAAGTTGGAAATGCATAATAAATCCTTAAACCAAGCAGTAACGAAAAAAAAAAAAATCACGTCAAGGTCATGAAAAATACTAAAAAACAATTTGTACAAATATGTTGCTGACAGAACAAAACTTAAGAAACTTTTTGTAGAACAGGTAGTTTCAGAACTGTAATAAGTAACAGGTCATTAGAAATCAATGATTCCTATTTATAGAAGTAAAATAATAATATCCATTTTACAGAATAGTTATGTGGGTGGGGAATGGTAAAAAAAATAAACATTTAAATTTGTTAAATTTAGTCTAAAGAACACTTACTTACATTGCCTTCCTTGGTTTTATCATTTAGTGAGCTCCTTAATCACTTGATTACAACTAAAAATATTAATTATAACTCTTAACAAAAACATATTTCTTGACAAATAGTCAGACAAGCAAAATTCCCTCCATTATTTTCTAAACCACATGTCATAGACTGGAACATAAATTAGACTGGGAGATCATGAACGTGTTAAGAAGATTTTATGAACTGTACACAATCCATTATCAATTCATGATTAGTTCATGATTTATTCTTAATACAACAAAACAAGAATGTTTTATGAAGTACCAGTTTTAATTGCAGTGGAAAATATTCAGAAAACAAGAGCTGTCACTGTAAGATGACAATGCCCCCGACACCGCTTTGATTTTAAATTATGGCCAATCTATGTTCAAGGTCAAGGTCATCCAGGGGTCAAGGTCACCAAAGTATGTGCCTACAGAAATGTAATGTACCAAGGAATGGTGTGGTAAAGTATGAAGCGAATATGTCAAGTAATAAGGAAGTTATGGCCAATGTTAAAGTTTTTGGACGGAATGACGGACGGACAGACAGACAGACAGACGGACGGACCGACGGACAAGTCAAATTGATGATGCCTCCATATCGGGGGCATAAAAATCATGAACAAGTTTCAGGATTATTCATGATTTTTTTAAATGAAAACTTCATAATAAATCCTTTGCATTCATCATGAAGGTTTTAAGGATTTTGTCAATCATTAATATCTTCATAATGTCTTCATGAAGCAATTATCATCATACTTCATGCAGAAAACTTCATGAAGTGTGTTAAAGAAGTGATAATGAGTAATGTATGAAACATTCTTAAGATTCATAATATGTTCATTATTTTATGAATTACATTTCACAGGGGATGATATAGAAAAACCCTTTTTACACACCAGTTATATATATATATACTGAGTCAAAAAAGAAAGTGTGCATACTTCTATTTTAAATATTTTCGAAACCGTTTAAGTCAACGTGACCAAATTTTTTGACAAGGTCGGAAAATCAATATTTTCAATATTTAACCGAATAAAATGTCACCTTGACATTTAAGTTGTCTGAAATGTCAACATTTGCTATTACGTAACCCTCTGCACGTGGCAACCGTGTTAAACGGTTTACAATCAGTTTAACCGACTTTAATCTGTATTCGAAGTGTATACATGCAAAATCAAACCTAACATTCACTTTTACTTTGCGTACAAAGATGCCACGACTAACTAAAGAAGATAGACTGCAGGCGTTAGTTTTGCTAGCGTCTGGAACAAGCGTTAATGACGTTGCGTTGCAGTTTCGCTGTCATCGCAATACAATTAGCCGTTTGAAGACTCGTTTCGAACAAACTCGAGGCATTTCTGATAGGCCTCGGTCAGGTAGACCGAATATAACAACAGCTAGACAAGACCGGTACATTAAGTTGACGCACTTGCGTCAACGTTTCAAAACCGCGTCGAGTACAGCCGTTCATTATGGAGTCAATAAGCAAACGATATTAAATCGTTTGCGAGAAGATAGACGACCAATAAAGCCAAGGAGGCCATATGTTGGTCACCCATTAACACGCCGAAACTGTACCCTGCGCCTACGTTGGGCACATCAGCATCGGCACTGGGACGCGTGCACAATGGTCACGTGTGTTGTTCAGTGACGAATCGCGATCCCGTCTGAGTTTTGCTGACGGTAGGGTCCGCGTTTTCCGAAGAAGAGGGGAGAGGTTTTCAGACCAATGCCTCCTAGAGCGAAACCGTTTTGGTGGTGGCAGTATAATGATTTGGGGTGGAATAATGGGGGGGTAGGAAAACAGATCTTGTCATTGTTAGAGGTAATTTGAATGCCCAGAGATATGTAGACAATATTCTTCGCCCTGTTGTTGTTCCGTTTTTACGTCAACATGTAGGCATGTTGATGCATGACAATGCAAGACCACATGCCGCTGTACTTACAAGGACATTTCTTGCTCAGCAAAATATCCCCGTACTCCCGTGGCCTTCATGCTCACCGGATATGAATCAGATTGAGCATATCTGGGATCTTTTAGGCAGGAAGGTAAGGAAAAACCATCGTTTGAACACTTTAAACGACTTGGCAAATGCCTTGCGATATGAATGGAATTGGATCCCAAATGACATCGTAAGACGTTACGTCAGATCAATGAGATCTCGCATGCTTGCCGTAATCCATCAGAGAGGGGGTCACAATAGGTACTGAATCATTTTTTGGCAGTTTCTGCTTGAAAAATCGCACTATTTAGTGTCCCTAAATTCAACCTCGAAGTTCATGAATTTTGAAATTGACCCCTACCTTAAAAAACTTGTAAAAACACAGTCATGTATATATTCCTATACAAAGCATTTAAAATTAAATATCCGAATAGGCAATTGAATAAGCTTTAATTTGACACCATTTTATAATATCAATCAGAAGAATAAGTCTAGAAATTCCAATGAAACTCTATGCACACTTTCTTTTTTGACTCAGCATATATATCATATTGCATTGTCTCATCTAAATGAATGTAAGGTTCTTATGCATAATAGATTTATTACAATGTTTGATATAAACATTCACTATACTTTGTGTTTCTTTCTGTCTGTCTGTACTCTATGCGTCTTCATGTGAACTTTAATACAATTCAAAGTAAACACTGTGCAATGTTCCAGCCATTTTTGTATGCTCTAAAGTAGCCTCTTTAAAATATAATGCGTAAGAAGTGGAAAAACCGGAGACAATAAAGACGTGTCAAAAATACAGATTGATCTGTAAATCTTGTTTATCCATAGATCTTCTTGTTTATTGATTCAATATGTTTAATATTAAGTCACCAATCATATAGGCATACGAATTGATACATTAATAAATTTTGCAAGTTGTAACATACATTAAAGATGAACTTTGTGAAATCCGTACTTTATCACTTTTGTCAACTTCAACGATGGTTTGTCTAGGTACAAACCATGTCATCGTTAAAAAATATCCACGCATGCCTCACTTCCAAAATATTGTAAAGTTCCTGCAGCTTATTGAATAAGCGATAAAAATAGCATAAAGTTTCTCCACTCCATACATCCCGTATCAGATTAGTCTGATCTCATTTGTGGCGAGGAATTGGGTCAGCACATCCTGAAAATCAACAAAAGCAAATTATTATCCCCCGCCGAAAAAATTTTTCGGGGGGGATATTGTTTTTGCCATGTCCGTCCGTCCTTCCGTCCGTCCGTCCGTCCGTCCGTCCGTCCGTCCGTCCGTCCGTCCGTCCGTCCGACATTCGTTTCCGCGCTATTTCTTGGAAACTATAGACCGGATTTCGATGAAACTTGGCACACAGCTTCACTACAAAGAGGACATGCGCATATCGTCGGGGTTACCCGGTTCGACCATTGAATTTAGAGTTACTGCCCCTGACTGTTTAAGCCATATACATACAGAGTGATATTCGTTTCCGCGCTATTTCTTGAAAACTGTAGACCGGATTTCGATGAAACTTGGCACACAGCTTCGCTACAAAGTGGACATGCGCATATCGTCGGGGTTACCCGGTTCGACCGCCGAATTTAGAGTTACTGCCCCTGACTGTTTTAGCCATATACATACAGAGTGATATTCGTTTCCGCGCTATTTCTTGAAAACTGTTGACCGGATTTCGATGAAACTTGGCACACAGCTTCGCTACAAAGTGGACATGCGCATATCGTCGGGGTTATCCGGTTCGACCGCCAAATTTAGAGTTACTGCCCCTGACTGTTTTAGCCATATACATACAGTGATATTCGTTTCCGCGCTATTTCTTGGAAACTATAGACCGGATTTCGATGAAACTTGGCACACAGCTTTACTACAATGAGGACATGCGCATATCGTCGGGGTTACCCGGTTCGGCCGTCGAATTCAGAGTTACTGCTCCTGACTGTTTAAGCCATATACATACAGAGTGATATTCGTTTCCGCGCTATTTCTTGAAAACTGTAGACCGGATTTCGATGAAATTTGGCACACAGCTTTACTACAAAGTGGACATGCGCATATCGTCGGGGTTACTCGGTTCCACCGCCGAATTTAGAGTTACTGCCCCTGACTGTTTTAGCCATATACATACAGAGTGATATTCGTTTCCGCGCTATTTCTTGAAAACTATAAACCGGATTTCAATGAAACTTGGCACACAGCTTTACTACAATGAGGACATGCGCATATCGTCGGGGTTACCCGGTTCGACCGCCGAATTTAGAGTTACTGCCCCTGACTGTTTAAGCCATATACATACAGAGTGATATTCGTTTCCGCGCTATTTCTTGAAAACTATAGATCGGATTTCAATGAAACTTGGCTCACAGCTTCACTACAAAGTGGACATGAGCATATCGTCGGGGTTACCCGGTTCGACCGTCGAATTTAGAGTTACTGCCCCTGACTGTTTTAGCCATATACATACAGAGTGATATTCGTTTCCGCGCTATTTCTTGAAAACTATAGACCGGATTTCAATGAAACTTGGCACACAGCTTAACTACAATGAGGACATGCGCATATCGTCGGGGTTACCCGGTTCGACCGCCGAATTTAGAGTTACTGCCCCTGACTGTTTAAGCCATATACATACAGTGATATTCGATTCCGCGCTATTTCTTGAAAATTATACACCGGATTTCAATGAAACTTGGCACACAGCTTTACTACAATGAGGACATGCGCATATCGTCGGGGTTACCCGGTTCGGCCGTTTTATTTAGTGTTACTGCCCCTGACTATTTTAGCCATATACATACAGAGTGATATTCGTTCTGTTGAAGCCATATACATACAGAGTGATATTCGTTCTGTTGAAGCCATATACATACAGATTTATATTCGTTTCCGCGCTACTTTATTGACAATGAAAATATATTCGGCGGGGGATATCAATTCAACGAATTTGCTTGTTAACCTTGGAAGTAAGAAATTCACCGCTAGCATGCAGCTTCATATCCAGCAGAAACTAACGACGGTAAATAACCATTATAGAAATGATTCCAATGTTGTAATATATCGCTTTTTAGATCATTTCATGAGAAAATCAATGACACAAAGATTATCACTTTACCTCTCTTAATTAAAAAGATTTATGACCATTTGAAGTTCATACAAATATAGACAAAATATGTCGAGTCTACAATTTTGCGTGTAGGATTCTTAGCATCATTCAATACTCCAAAATAAAGGGCCACTAAAATACTTGGATGACAGATCTAAGTTTGTCTACTAGTCTGGAACACTTTTCAGTACTTACTTTATATATTTAGGGACGCGACTTGTATCCAGTTCAAACTGTGAGTTTTCAAAACAGTGAGTTTGTCACCTAATCTGGACACACCAGGAACATGAGGAAAGGTGTTGAAATCTGATACCTGCATTGGAACAACAAATCTATTGTAAATATTTTAACCATTGCAAATACAACTTACAAAGTTTGATTACAGGCATATCTCCACACCACCAACGTTTTAAAAATCTTTCCGAAACAGCTACATTTTAGGTTGGTCCAATTTGAAAAATGCTGCAGACGACAAATGGATACTAATACCAAGATGATTCATATAAAGAGAAGTAGTACAGAGAATACTGAGACAACGGGAGAAATTGCTGATAAACAGTAATCTCTTCTTTTGTGTCAATCCTTTACAATCCCTTTCTAATAAGTATGTTATACCATGCCTTGTATGAGAAAGGGTTAAAGAATCCCATTTACACATCATGTAAAAGCAACGGAACAAGAGAATTCGATTTCCTTCATAAAGATTTCTCCAAAAATCCTGTCCCATACAAGATTTATTTTATAACTCCCTTGTAAAATAGTTTCGGAAAACATCGAGAGAAAGAAGAAATTGCTGATTATCAGCCCTTCCCTCAATATTTACGCCCTCAAACATATACTTCTCACATCTGTAACTCTTTATAAATAAAGCAGTCCAAAATTGTGCCATTTTGAAAACACTTTTGAAAACACTTCACCCATTACCAAAATGGCTAAATATTTGACATTTCCGAAGCAAAAGATGTAGGCCTAGCAGACAAGAATATCAGGTTTATGAAATTTTAAAAAGAGAACGCGCAAACGCCCTCTTAACTTAAATTTTCATTTTAAATTATCACATGCAGATTGGCAGACAAGCAGACTATGTTAAAGGTCTGTGTCCCTGATGTATCAATTTACTGGGCGTAAAAATACGTTATGCCATTTCACTCACCCTTTGAAAATAGACATATCACATAGAGTATTTCGGTTTGGCTTAATTCGCATATAAACAATGACAAATGGTATTAAATGCGATGAATGCATTCTGTCTTCTAAATCACAACCTATCCTCTTACTCACAACCTATCCTCTAACGCACAAACTGACCGGAAGAACTGATTTTCTTCAAAGATCGACAGTAAGTTATTAAAATATTGTTTGCACGATGTAACTTACATACAACTATTTTATAATACACACAGGTTTTGGGTCATTCATCCTCAGAAAGTGGACAAACGCTAATCAGGATTGACGAAATGTCAATATTGGGGCTACCCTTGCAACGGGAGAAAATGAATTTCCGTTCAATCTCTGGGAATCGGGGTTTGGATGGGGCTCACAAGTATGTGAAAATGAATAAAGGGTTGTATGACATTCTCCGATTTTTGATTTTCGAGCTAGAAACAAGAACATTTCGATTAAAAGAAGAGACTCACCTTTCACCCACCGATTTGTCGGCTCCTCTAACTGCCAACCAGATATCCTCTAAACTTTTTTTCATACACAACAAAATGTTGTGATTTAGTAGATAAGCGGCCGTGCTGTGAATGCCCTTTCTCATTGAAGCAAGAATATGGCAGTTAAGGACTGCAGAAACATAATACTGTAAAGGTCTTTGTGCAAAACTGTTGCATGTGCAAATATTTTTATATACTCGTACAAAGTTTTTGCTTGAAGCTCCTGAGCTATGTCAAGTGGGTCATGTGACCTTGTAACTTACATGTAACCTATGGCAAGAAAATGGTGTTAACAATCAGCCATGGTGACAATTTGTAATTAATATTATTGTTGTTGTAACTCGTTATTCATACCTGTGGTTATCAGCAGTTACATAACAATTTACTGGTCAATGCCCTTATATGGATGTCAAGATGCTGTGATGCATAAATACACAGAAAGATCTATTTGAGATGTGTGACCTGGCATGAAAAATGAAATTATCGTATTTTGCCACACCCCAAATGTTGTAATTAAGTAAAACAACATATTGAGGGCATAGAGCAAAATAATGTTTGTGTGTATAGTTTTTGTCGAGGCTGCTATGCAGTAAGCGAGACATACCTTATTCTACACTGCTTTAGTGTTTGACATACTTTTTCGACCAATGAAATTGCAGAATATTTTAAAATTTCGCCGCTATATTTCGCATAAACGGGCTGCCGGCTATAGTTTATGTGACGTCTATACATAGCAATGCACAGTTTCCAATGAACCGCTAGGGAACACTAAGTCAGATATAGTCTGTATAGTAGATTCTATGCGATATGAACATTCAATGCGCTGTGCGCATTTAATGATTATTTCGCGTAGAATCTACTATACAGCCTCTATCTAATATGTGGTTCAAAATCAACATTAAATGGGCTGATAAAACTCTATAAAAGCTATTCCGGATTTTCGTAATTCCGTCGTTACAGAGTTGTCGTTCATTCGGGACGGTATACCGTCTTCCGGTGTCAATGTAAACAATGTAAATTAGCGCTAATCGGTGGGAAAGAACCGCTACTGCATTCATAAATGCCATAATTTTGCGGATAAAATTGGAAATTCTGCACAAGCTATATCGAAAGAGGCAGATGCAAGACGAGCTTGGATTCGTGTTCTAATAAGTCACAAGAATTAGAACCAAACATCGAATCTGGCCTAGGCATACCCGAGTCTGAGAGACAGTATTATCCGAAACGCGTAGATCGTTGGGAGATTCCAACAAAGGAACCTCAGCGGAGAGAAGAAATAGAAATCCCATCGCAACATAGTCCCAAAACACTAAACGCTTACATATCAAAGTAGACCTAGATCTAGTCTATTGAGACAGAAGGAGAAAATGCTGGTTATCAGGGTGCTCTTACATTTTTCCAAAATGTTTCCCAAAGTATTTTCTATCAAGTAAAACCAGGTCTTGTTTGGGGAAACTTTAACGAACAAACAATGAATAACATAGACCTACTTGAACGAAATAGCAAAATTTTGAGAGAAGAGAAAAACATGCTGACTTTGCTTTTCCCTCAATAGTTCCTATTCTACAATCTACACCAAGCTGTTCTTCTTAGTAGATCTACGTATCATAGTCTACAGCCTAATTCAAATTTGAATTAAATTTGAAATGGTGGTTTATAGATCTAATTCTTTGTTTTGATGCCCGCAAAATAGCAAAATCAGAAACATTCTGACAATTAGCAAGACATAATTTGGAAAGGACCATATTTTGTTGTATGGGTAAGGGTTTAAAAAATCCGTCATTTTTTCGGCACATTTAAAAACGAATTCTTCATTTTTTTAAAAAAAATTCTTAAGTCCTGTAGATCTATTTTACCTCAGTAGATCTAGATTGTTTGGAAAAACATTTAGAAAAAGGAAGCAATTTGACGATATTCAGAAATATCGCCTCTTCCCTCAATATTTTCTGTGCTTTAACATTCACTTATTCTAGATCTATTTCCGATTTTAATCGTTTTCCGACAGTGGAAACCGTGTGGAGCGGAATGTTCTTACAAACAGTTACAAAATATGTGTTTGGAAAAACTCTCTCACAGCGTTCATGTATATTCATGTATCTTTTTCCCCCAAAGTTGCCCCTCTTTTTATTTCTATGACGTCATATGACTAGAGTAAGCAAGGCAAAGCATGACATCACAAATCGACACTCGCCTGATTTGAGGCACGCCACGGGGAAAAATATTTTCAATGATAACCTATCATCGGATTAAGGCAGATTTCTTTTGTTATAGATCTCAGAAAGATCTAAAAATGATGGAAGGTGCAGAGGTATTATTAGATTCCATTATTAAGTTACAATAAAAATCATTTTCATTTAATTACTCATTGAATTTACGAAAATATTAAAGTTGCCGCTTGTCAAACAGGCAAATGGAAGTAAATATACCGTCCCGCAGGAACGACAACTCTGTATTACAGGAATTACGAAAAGACCGAATTGCATTTTCAAGAGATTCTAGATTTTTGAAAGACAGGACCATTCATGATTTCTCAGTTATTACACTTGGGTGATCTTGTGTAAATCTGACAGGACTTGACATGCTATTGATAGGAACTCCATTTTCAGTGAGCTGTACAAAAATAACCTGACAAAATGATGGATTGGTTTTTGTTTCGAGATCTTTAAAAATATATATCATTGCTTTGGTTCCATCACATGAATTATGGGTGTCCATTATTAAAGATTTTCACAGACTTAAACATGAAATTAATCCTTGCCAATATAAATGTCTCTTCAAATTTAGACGAGTCTATGATTGTACTGTTAAAAGAGAAATTTTAAGATTGTGAATTATCTTCTTTTCCACAGTGTTTCCTATTTTGTATCATTTTCCACAACTTATATATAGATGAATCATACAGATCAACAGATGGTTTGAATAATCAAGTTTTTTGTATAGACCGGTAGAATTCTGTGGTCTTGAAATGGTTGATGTGGTTTCGACAACATTTCCGTTAAAATGATAAAAAAATTTAAAATTTTGTTAATGCACCTGTAACCAATATTTGCTGACTTCAAAAAGATTTATATTTTGTATAAATCTGATAAAAATGAAATGCACTTAAAGTTGCACTTCGAAAAATGTAAATATATGACATTTGTTTGTTTTAATGATAACTGAAATAGCAGCGTTTTAATTTAATGCAGATGTTAATTTCCAAGTGCGCAATACCTCATGGGGATTTTCAAACTGTGAAATGGGATTATTTAATTCTTTCTAATGTAATTTAAAGGACTTTATTTTGTCACATAATTTAAAACAATTGTCTTAAATTGCTCTCAGGTTATTTTTGTATTTCGTTTAATCTAGTTTCAACATTAACCTTTAACTTTTATAATGCAGACAAATCTCTACAATTTCCTTGCAATATTCTATTTCCTTAAATCCTTGTCATATTTTTTCTGGGAATATTTCTTCTTTAAACAGTACTTCCCCCGCTGTAAAAAGTTCAAGAACGCATTTCTAGTTCTAGAAGTGTTCTAGAACATTCTAGACCGTTAAATGACACTTGTAGTGCCATTTAACATTCTAGAATGTTCTAGAACAGTTCTTGAACTTAAACTTAACTTTTCGCAGGGGTAGTTGTGGCCATAGCTCAGTTGGTAACGCATCAAACACTCATACATGAGGTTCTATCCCAGGCCACAGCAAATATCCTTTTTGACAAAATTGTTACCCAGCAATGGAGGGTGAGCAGCTGGAGGCTTGATAAGGATGTTCTGGTAGATCTGGTATGAGAAACGACGGAAATCCATGGTTAGGTGCTCCAGCCTCTACGATATGACCAAAGCATTTCAAAGAGGTGTTGAACCCCAGTCAATAATTTTTATCTTTTAACAGCTGGTAGAATAGAAAAAGATCAGCATGCACTTAATGTGTTTGATCTTTGTCGTGACTGCTTACTTAGAACTTACCAGCTAGAATTTCACCTATGAAAAAATAAATAAATGATAGACCTGAAAACAACTTTATTTTTAGCTCCACTGGCCTTTCAGGCCAGCGGGCTATTGTTATAGCGGTGTGTCCGTCGTGCGTGCGTGCGTCCGTCCGTCCGTCCGTGCGTCCGTAAACTTTTTCTTTAAAAATCTTCTCCTCAGAAACTACTGGATGGATTTCAACCAAACTTCACAGGAATGATCCTTGGGTGACCCTCTCTCAGATTCCTACAAATAGTTTGGATTGAACCAGAATAACTTGAGTTATCTGCCCTTGAATGTCAAAAAAGCTGGTTTTGACTTAATTTTTACTCTAAAATCTACAAATATTAACCAATCAAGACAAAACTTTGACAGAAAATATATAAGCATGATAGCCTGCCTGGGTTTAATTTTCAGCTTGATCGGAATTTTACATCATGAGTTATGTGCCCTTGAATTTGACAAAATTTCCATTTTCGAATTTGTTTTCACTCTAACAACCATAATTGTTAACCAATCAAGATGATATTTGGACAGAATCTTGTTGACAACAAGATCTTGCTTTTGTGTAATTTTCAGGATGATTGCATTGCTACAATCTGAGTTATAAGCCTTAGAAATTGACAAAATTTCAGTTTTCAACACTTTTTTCACTTTTGTGGCCACATATATAGATTAATACTGACAAAATTTGGACAGACCATAAGATCTTGCTCGAATTTAATATTCAGCTTGATTATTGTGGTGTTCAAGACATAAATTATCAAGTCAAAATCATAGTTTTAGATCAGAATGTCTTTATTTTATGATTTCTATGTTACTTGCACAATCACATCTTCTTGAACTAATTATCATAAAGGAAAACAACTCTTACTGAACTTAAAATTGCTCATATCAAAAGTTACTTCCCTTAGTGTACCACAATTATTAACTCGCATATTGAATTATGTGCCCTTGAATTTGGCATAATGACAGTTTTCAACTTTATCATCACTCTAAAAATCCCCAAAATATTAGTCAATCATTTACCTTCTTTTTGCTTTGACCACATAATTGCTTCTCTTTACTTTGTCTCTGCTCTTAGAATCACAAGAATTTAAAAATATATCAGTTTAAGCATTAAGATAAATTTGTCATTTTTTTTTATAGTAAACCACAAGAAATTCAGGCCTGTGGAGCGACTCAAGACCTTCAGGTCTTTCTAGTTTTTTGTTGCCTTGATTTCAATATAGTTTGATTAAGATTTTTTTTTCAGCCTTGACAAAGATTATTGACATTTCTGTACCTTTGTCATTTACCAAAACTTCAATTAGTAATCAAGCTATAAATAGAAATGATAACAAAAATCTGTATTCTGGAATTCCAAAAAAATGATTTAGCTTTATGTTGTTGTTATTGCAAAAGCCTTGTAACTCCAGCTTGGTTTTGCAATAAATTCAACGATAAACATTGAGAAAAAAGCTTCCAGTCATAACTAGGAGAGCATCGCTGTTGGTAGAAACATTTATTAGTATATTACATGAAGAAGTTGAATGTCTTCCACTTTGAAAATATAATAGTTATTGAAATTCTCTGTACAAAAAAAAAAATAATAATTCTATTGTTTTCTCTTTTCAGGTGTTCTATTATGGATTAAAAGGCCAAAAATAAAAGGTAAGACCTTTTACAACTCAAAAGGGTATTTTTTTCAGTCACCACATTGCACATAAATATGCGCTGGCTGCTATTTCGTCTTTGCTGCAACGATAGCAAGAATAATGTGAGATCATTGCCACAGTGGTTGAGATTGGAAATGTATGAACTGGTTTGTAAAACATTGTAAATAGAGCTTGGAAAAAAAATGTAGATACAATATTTTCAAAGCAAATAACTTGATGCTCCATTGAAAAATCTGAATGAAATTTGACAATACAAGTGTTACATACTACAGAATAACAATATTATGAAAAAGATGTTTACTTTATTAACCCTTTCCCAAACGGCAAAATTTTTGGATGGTCAAATTAAAAAAACTGCCACAAATGACAACATGGAAGGTATTAATGATAAAATTTGTGTAAAATATGGCATAGAAAATATTGAGACAAAAGGAGAAACTGCTGGTTATCAGCAGTTTCTTCTTTTGTTTCAATGTTTTCCCAAGCCTTTTCTATTAGGGGCGTCAAAACCAGGTCTTGTTTGGGAAAGGGTTAATCATATCACATACCATTCTATGGTCAAGTGTTCTAAAGGACACAGGGATTTTGTCATTTCTTGTTTTGGTTATCAAGCCAAGTAGAAAAGAACCAATAGAAAAATATTTTCTTTTGCCAAACCCATCTGCTTTTCATTCTTTTCTCTGATGTGGAAGATAATGTCTTAGGAATTGGCATTTTGTCTAGTTTGTGGTATCAACTTTGTCAAGTACAAGACTTATTGTCATCTCAGTTCCTTTGGATAATATCTCAAGGTTCCCTTTGCTGACCAAAGGCTCTGCTGATAATGATTTATAGTCTTGTCTATATAAGCATTTCGATGGGAATATACATACTATTGATTTGAATGTAAAATTCGGAAAAAAAGTAAAGTCTGATGTATCTGTTGTCACCCACCAATGGGTTTGAAATCGTTAACCAAAGGTACCAAAGCAGCTGGAGGCTCGGTAAGGGTGTTGTGGTAGTACTGGTTTGAGAAACAACAGGAATCCATGGATAGGTGCTCCAGCTGCCGCGATATGACCCTGGTAGTTGAAAACGGCGTAAAACCCCAATAAACTCAAACTGATGTATCTGTGGCGGATCCAGGATTTCTTTGAAGAGAGTTAGAACATACAGATAGGGGGGTTGGTATAACAAGAGTAACACAATTTTGACTGAATTTCTGTATGAAAAGGAAATAATCTGGCTTCAAAGGGGAATTTGTTTGAGCCCCTGAACCCCAAAGGATCCGTCACTGTGTATTTAACAGGTAATGTACATTTTCGGATTCTAAAGTACAAGCCAAAACAAGTTCTGTAATGTGTTTAATTACAGTTAAATCCTATTTGAAACAGACCTATAATTATGTAATCTTTACACAGGTAGATTGTTTATTGTTTAGGATCAGTAGAACTCCCACCATTTTGTTGATTTATTGTTGTTGTACTTGGTTACCCCCTTACCTAATCTAGTAGAGTTTAAGAATTGTCCAAATTCTACTGCAAAGATCCTTTCTGACATTTGTCTCCGACCAAAGGTTGGATAACCGTAAACCTATGTTGATGGCTTAGCGCAAAACGGTTGTAACTGCCTATATGTTTATAGGCAGTTACAACCGTTTCGCACTGAGCCATCGATGTGGGCAAGCAGCTTGAGGCTTGGTTGTTGTGGTGATACGAGAAAATTAATGACTGGAAACTATGGTTAGTTAGATGCTCCAACCACTGTGATATGACAATAGTAGTTGAAGGAGGCTGTAAAGCTCATTCAGTCAACCAAATTCAAATATTTGGCAGACAACAATATTTTTAAAACTCCGGCCAGTTCATGTTCTATGGTTACATAACTCTAGAAAATGCCAGTCAGCGATTCCATACTTACTCTGCCTGTTTGTGTTTCAAAACTAATTAGCTCACCTGAGCACGAAGTGCTCGAGGTGAGTTATTGTGGTCACTTTTTGTCCGTCGTCCGTCCGTCCGTCCGTCCGTCCGTCCGTCCGTCCGTCCGTCCGTCCGTCAACATTTGGGGTGTTTACACTCTAGCATCCACAAAAGTTACTCAATCTTGATAAAACTTGGCCAACACAAGTACGATCATAAGTTCTCGGACAAGTTCGATTATGGGCCTGATCGGACCAGAAAGTGCGGAGTTATCTGCCCTTGAATGTCAAAAAATGCTGTTTTTAAGTTTGTTTACACTCTAGCATCTACAATTATTGATCAATCAAGACAAAACTTGGACATAATGTTGGAGACCATAAGATCTTGGATGAGGTCAATTTTCAGTCTGATCTGACCAGAAAGATGAGAGTTATGTGCCCTTGAATTGGGCAAAATTGCCACTTTTTTGCTGTATTCAAAAAAGAGTTAATCTAAGGGAATGAACTCTGACACTACTTTTTTCAGTATAAGTAGAGTTATCTAGTTTCAGGGCTACAGATAAGTGGGGGTGAAGACATTCTAACTTTGTTATTTCAATTCCAAACCCTATGTTGTGGGTACTCATTTGAATAGTCTGGACAAGACGATACAAATGAGTACCCACAACATAGGGTTTGATGAACAATAAGAGAACTATTACAATTGGAAAAGTCATCACTCCCTCTTATCTGGAGCTCTGTAGTTTGATAGAGGATATAAATAGATTCACACTCCATTACCAAACAACAAAATTTTAGCCTAGTCCAAAATCATAGGTGTTGCAGACGACAAGTTCCATTGAACAAAATTTAACATTTTTTGGTCTTTCTTGGTAGAAAACATTGTGGGTAATGAAGAAATTGCTTGTCACAATGTTTTCCAAAGCCTTTATTTTGTGGGGCATCCAAAAGCGCCAATGTGTGGGAAAGGGTTAATCAAGACAAAACTTGGACACAATGGTTGGGACTATAAGATCTCAGATGAGTTTGATTTTCAGTCTGATCTGATCTGAAAGTCAAGAGTTACGTGCCCTTGAATTTGACAAAATTGCCATTTTCGGCCGTTTTCAACCTTTTTTACACTATAGAATCTACAATTATTATTCAATCAAGACAAAACTTGGACACAATGTTTTGGACCATAAGATCTGGGATTAGATTGATTTTCAGTCTGATCTAATCAGAAAGTCAAGAGTTACGTGCCCTTGAATTTGACAAAATTGCTGTTTTTTTACTGTTTTCGACTTTGTTTACACACTAGAATCTACAATTATTGACCAATCAAGACAAATCTTGGACACAATGTTGGAGACTATAAGATCTCAGGTAACCTCGATTTTCAGTTTGATCTGATTAGAATGTCAAGAGTAATGTGCCCTTGAATTTGATAAAATTGCTGTTTTTTGCTGTTTTCGACCTTGTTTATACTCTAGAATCTACAATTATTTATCAATCAAGACAAAACTTGAACACAATGTTGGGGACTATAAGATCTTGGATGAGTTTGATTTTCAGTCTGATCTGATGAGAATGTTGAGAGTTATGTGCCCTTGAAATTGACAAAATTGCCATTTTCGGCTGGTTTCGGCCTTGTTTACATTCTAGAATCTACAATTATTGATCAATCTATACAAAACTTGGACACAATGTTGGGAACCATAAGATCTCATATGAGTTTGATTTTCAGTCTGATCTGATCAGAAAGTCGAGCGTTTTGTGCCCTTGAATTTGACAAAATTGTTGTTTTCGGCTATTATCGACCTTGTTTATACTCTAGAATCTACAATTATTTATCAATCAAGACAAAACTTGGATACAATCAGGGCTACAGATTAAGTGGAGGTGAAGACATACTAACAATGTTTTTTCGAATTCAAATCCTATGTTGTGGGTACTCATTTGAATCGTCTCGATGAGACGATACAAATGAGTACCTACAACATAGGGTTTGATGATCACTGACAGCATTATTGCAGTTTGAAAAGTCACCACCCCCTCTTATCTGGAGCCCTGTACAATGTTTGGCACCATAATTTAGATCTCGATGAGTTAGATTTTCACAACCTTATTGACCATAAGTTCTTTTTCAGTCTTAAAGTAATAAATATTAATTGAATTGAACAAAAGTGTTGCTCATATCATTTAGGTTCAGGTGAGCGATATAGGACCATCATGGTCCTCTTGTTCTCTTAAAATAGTCAAAATCTGTCATTGTTTGGAAAGGATTTCATCAAAGAGACACAATTTGAAAAGTTTTGCACCTATTGACCCCTGCAGCAATCTGCAGTCTGTCCCTTTATCTGATTGGTTAGTGTTTAAATGGACTGGGTGTTTAGTGTTTAGACTGGTTTTCAAGTTTGTTTAGACAAAGATAAAATGACTGATAAAGACTTAAAATTTGATTGTCTCTGCATGCAATAAAAAGTGCAAGAGTTTTAGTACTTTGTTTTTAATCAAGAGGTAAACATTTACTTAACTTTATAAAGGGATTCCAAACTAATCATGCTCTTTTAGTCAAATATGTCTTTGGAGGCTGCAAACAAGTATGCAATATGTTGTTGTTAACATTTCTCTTTGGCTGAGAATTCTTGGTATCAACTACCTCACATAATGTATGTTCATGCTTATCAAGTATTGAATGTCGAAATCTTTATGCATCAACATAATCAAGAACGCTTCACTGGATAATCTTTGATCATTCACCAATTTTGGCCCCGAAAAGATCAACCATATCATCCCATGTTGATGGACCAGTATGTTTAATACAACAGTAAAAGTTCAATGCTCTTTTAATGCGCATTTTCTTTTCACAGTTATGGTAATGGATCGTCAACTCATAATTGCTCTATCACTCGCGCTTATTGACCATGTAAACGCGACTATCAACAATTCCTTGAGAATATACACAGATATGAAGGGGTGAAAGTGGCTTAATTTATTGGCCATTATTGACAAGTGACCAGCCTTCAAGTCAAATGTTTAAATAGTTACATAATTACTTGTGACATTAGGTAACATTTAACTGCTAAAACCAGTACCTTCATACAATTTGTCTGGATTTTACCTTGCGAAGGTATAACTTAAAGTTAGAAAAATACATTCTATTACATGTATCTTACACTGATGAGAAAAAGGACTTGGTAAATAATAGAAAATTGGTGGTAAACTTTCACACACAAATTTTATGACTTAATAATGGGACATAATCTGCTTACACCAATTTAAATTTTGTCTTTTTTGAGTCAAAAGATTTTTTAATCAAATTATTTGTACAATTTTGAAACACAATTTTCAAATCCAGTAATGGTGTTTTAGCAAATCTAGTATCCATATTTTATAAATCTATATCCTGGTGTTTTCTTCCTGCTTTCGGATTTGGCTGAAAAATGATGAGGGAAAGGCAGGACAACACCCATTATGTCCATTTTAGAAAGGGTCAGATAACAATGCTTGTCATTATAGTCTAATCCCATTTCTTGTGTGGACAATACACTGGTCAAAGTTTCTCACATTTATGTATTATGTTGAACAATACTGGGGCACCAACATTTACTTGATTTGTCGCTTATACTAGAAGTGTGGATAGCTTTTGATAGATTAGTGGGACTTCTTTTGTTATAGGGGTGTTAGCCTATTAGGATATTTGGTGGATATATGAAATAGAAAAAGGTATGTCTTTTGATTTATATTGTTTTAACACTTTCCCTGGTTTTTACGCCCCTATGAGAAAAGATTCGGGGTCAAAAGTTGTTGCAAAAGAAGAAAATTCTGATAATCAGCATTTTCTCCTTTTGCCTGCTGTATTGGACACAAACCCAATGTTGCTGAAAAATCCTTTTTAGCGAGCCGGGACTTTATGTCCGGGGAGCTAATGTCACGGCCCTAGCTTCGGCGTCGCATACCGTCCCGTCCCGTCTTAACTTGAAAAACTTTAACCTGGTCTATATCTCAGGCACTATCAGAGATACAGCCTTGATAGTTCATACATGGATACATCTCGACAAGACCTTTCATTTGGGACCATGACCTTTGACCTAGTGACCTTGACCTTGGAGTTTGACCAACTTTTGAAAAACTTTAACCTGGCCTATATCTTTTGCACTAATATTGATAGAGCCTTTATATTTCACACATGGATACCTCCTGCCAAGACCTTTCATTTTGGACCGTGACCCTTGACCTTGTGACCTTGACCTTGGAGTTTGACCTACTTTTAAAAATTAGCTGTTTTTGTGACAAGCTCCGGTATAGGCGAGCTACGTTGTCCGCGGACAACTCTTGTTGTGGTCTGCAGCAGATTTTGATTAGGAACACACTAAATGTTTGCTGTTTGGGAAAGGGTTGAAGAGCATCAAGGTAAAAGATGAAGTTGCTGATGACCAGAATTTTGTCCTTTTCTGTCAGAGGGGCAGAGGTGGTGCAATGGTAACTTGAAACACAGGGGTTGCTGGTTCGATCCCCCGCCTCTCCAGTCTTTCGGGGGGGATTAGACTTTAAACGGAGGTCCCATCTCCATATGACCTTAGCTGTTGAGTGGGACATAAAACTCCATTCAATCCAATCCTTTTCTGTCAGGGCTTTGATTTATACATTATCCCACTCTTCAAGTCTTGGTAATGTTGATTTTGCCATCTGCAGCAGCTTTCAATTTGGATTGACTCTGTTGTTTGAAAAAGGTATAAAACTAGACAATAAGGGATCAAACATTGCATTGTAACTAATGCTTGAAGTGTGGATATCTTCTCATAGATAACTTCTATTGTTATATGGTTTAGCCCTTTCCCAATGCTGGTAATCAGCGAATCCTTCATTTCTCTCGATGTTTTCTCTACATAGGATATCAAAGCAAGGATTTCTAGGGAAGTGTTTGCTGTTCAGCGCCGAAAGTTACAACACCCAAATCTTTTAATTCTGTCTATTATCAGAGTAATTACGATTCAGTTCAATAGAAATTCCATATATCGTTGGTGGGGAGTCAAAACCTCGTAACTACAGCTTGAAAAAGCTGGAGTTACGAGGTTTTGACTTCCCACCGACGATATAAATTTTGTAGAATTCATGGCTATATATAAATCCCTGTGGTGTCATTGGGTGAAAATGTTGCTTTTTTTCCTGTCTGGAAACTTGCAATATCAAACCCACAAATTATTTGTGTAATGTCAAAATTTTCTCTGAAATTTCATTGCCTCTCTCAAAATGTTTACATTGGAGAGTCATTATCAGCTTTTAAGTTTTGATGGAATCAATTTTGTTTATCCTTTCATTGATTGAGTTATCAGTCTTGCACAACAATTTTTTTTTTTTTGATTTCCTGTATATATTCTATAATTCAGATAGTTGTTAAAGCGCAAAGCAGTCAATAAATGAAGTACTGGTCCCACCAAGTGCAGTTTTTCTTCCAGCGTAAAAAATGCAGAAAGTGCGCTCTGGGTGAAACACTGCAAGTGGCAGTTCTATAAGGTTCTAAATTCTAATACTGGGGCGCACTTGATTGGGCCACTTGGTTTACTTAGAATACTGTATTAAAGAAGATGTTCAATCAATTAATGCAGTTGAAGAAAAATGAAAAGATAATACATGATTGTGTTTCTTAGTTTCAAGAAAAGAACATTGAAGAATTTGTTTTGTGACTGTTTCAGACAGTAATTACTCCATGTCAAGTTTTCAATTTGATAGATCTGTATCCATTTTAACTTCAGTTTTCCCAAGGAAAAAAAAAAGCTCATTTCATTAGATCACGAAGAGTTTTCTTTTTCAAGGCAAAAGAAATGTATGTTTTAATTGCTTAACTTTGACTCCATACAGTTCTTTGTGGAAGTACGAGGGGCGTTCATTAAAGATTTCCCCTGACCTACTTCCAATAAACCGAGAGAATTGAAACTTGGCACAAATGTTAATCTTTCTCTACATGGACTATAGCCAGAGAGACACACTTCTCCTATCGTCTAATGCAGTTTTTTAGACCTCCTCTGTAGAACACCGTAGATTGTGCCCGACTCATTGCATTGACTTGATGGTGGCATCACCAATGACAGACTGTGGGTGCCCAGGAATCGGACTATTTCCATAGATTTACGTCCACACTTGAAATGAGCATGCCAGTGATTGGCAACCTCATATGATGGGACATCATCCCTACAAACTTCTTTCATCTCATCAAATGCCTCCTTGGGAGTACGACCTCTCAAATACGAGAATTTGATAACTTCTTGCTCCATCATGCTACCTTACCTAACTTGAGCACATGGAAATGAGAAACAAATTACATTTCAGAGCTGCAAATTTTCATGCGACCTATAGAGGTATACGGTTATGTATGTGTTCAATTTCAACTTCCTATCTTAACTGAAAGTAGGTCAGGGGAAATCTTTAATGAACGCCCCTCGTATCTCTTAAATATTACTTTGTGAACTGAAAATTACTTTCAATCTTTTTCATTGAAAAAATTGAAGAAATTTTGTTAAGATGTGTTCTTGCTGACTTTAAACAATTTGAAAATGACAGTAACTTCTAAAGGGCAAATAGAGAGGATGTTATTTTGAATTTTTAAATTTTGGGTAAAATCTTTCCTGTGATGTTGCTGATACCAAGGTCAAGGTCACCAGATTTTAAAGCCAATTATTGTAGTATGGCTGACTTGATTAGTTAGCAAATCTGTAATCTTTAAAAAAAAAAGTGGTTACCGGTTCTATTTAAAACATTCATTAGACTGTTGTTTCACCCAAAGATTGTGATTTATCAACGGGATCAGAATGGGTGTACTCGGACATAAACGATACCTTGAAGAGGACTTGAAAACATTGTGAAAAAAAAATGCTATTGAGATCTTCTACCTGTTATATTAAATGACAGAAAAGGATTCATTAGACCAAGATCGTGATTTATCTGCGGAGGATCAGAAATAGGTTTTGTGTTCACTCTGGCGTAAATGATACCTTGATACGGTATCTTGTATCATTGTTACACATTTTTCATGGTGGTTGAACAAATCTTGGGGAAAGTTTTTAAAACCCTTTCTCAAAAAGGAAAATTTAATATTAAAACTTCAGTTTGACAGGAGTTGCAGATGACATTGCTAAATTAAGTGTTGTGTAAAGTTTCCTTTTTAAAGCATAAAAAACATTGAAGGAAAAGGAGTAAATACTGATCATCTGTTTTCCTGCAAGGTTTTCTTAATTCTCATCCTGTGGGGTTTTCTAATAGGAGTCACAGTTTGGGAAAGGGTGAAAGCAACAGTTAAGAGGAGGTAAATGTGTAAGAAAAATGTGCTTTTGAATTAAAACCATATGTTGTGGGTACTCATTAGAATCGTCTCGAAGAGACGATTCTAATGAGTACCCCCAACATATGGATTTGTGAACAATAAATGATATTTTTCATTTAAAAAAGTTATTTCCCCTTTTATCTGTACTGCTGGAAAGTTCAGACAGTTTCAGTATTTGAATTCAGTATTCATACCGTATGTGGCAATTTATATGTAGGTATCCCATGGTGGCAGGCATACAGTTGTTTCGTTGGACGATTTTTTTGTTTGTGTAAAATTGTGTCATTGGAGTTACAGTTTTGGTAAACTCTGGCAAAAGGTTGGTAATGTTTTGGTTATTTCTTTCCAGTAGACAAATTATAGGACTTGTAGAACAAGAGTTACGGAAGTGGATATAGAATAGGAGATTTCTTGACATTCCAGAAAGAGGCTATTTGAAAATATTGATAAAAAGAAGGAACTGTACCCATATTGCCTATAAACCAGAAAGATTTCAGCTGTGTGCTAGTTAAAACATTTCCTAAAATAATAAGATTTTAGTTTTGTCTCAGATGGAAGTCATTACAGATAGTAAATGAAAACAATTTGTATGTCTACAACATGGAAAAAATTGTTAAAACGAGAAAACAAAAATTATTATAAGCATTTTGTCCTTTTCTCTCAATTACTTTTTACTAAGCTTTCACTGTTATTGAATTTCAAAATCAGCCATTGTTCTTGTAAGAGTTAAAGGTACAACTTGCTGGATTTTTACCTGCCTTAATCAATCAATGGGTTAATTGTGTTACATTTAACACATTAAAGTATTAAGTTCCTTTAAATTAACAAATGTTACTTTGTTCATTATCATGTTAAAACAGTTGTCTACATGTAAACTTCCGCAGTATGCATGTTTACTTTCGTAGGATGTTAACTCGTGCTCAAACAGTATGTTCTTTAATTTAAAAATGCAAGAAAGCACAATCCTATATCTAGGTTTGGTTTGCAAAACGACTGAAAAATGGTTTACTGATTGAAAACCATATGCAAACCAAGCTATAGCCTTTTGATCTAACACTGTAGGAATAAACGAGGCATGAACTGTTTAATTCAGTTGTCCTGGGGGCCATGTATCAATGTTTCATTTAAATATTTCTTACTTGGGGCTATTGTCAGCACTTAATACAAGGTGTCTCACCTTGTGTTGACATCGTTTTTCGGGATACATGAAACACAATTAGGCTACTGGTCATTAAACCGTAGGTTGAATCAAGTTTTACACTACATAATACACTCATCAGCTAAGGTCGCAGCAAGAAAAGTTGGTTAAAATATTCAACTCAACCCATTATCATATAGTGACATCTTTTGAAGCCCCGGCATAAGGTAAAGGTAAATAAATGCCTTCGCAAACATTGTCAAGGAATTTTCTTCATTTCCCTCAATGTTTTCTACCCAAAAATGACCCAAAAATGTTGAACTTAATGCACTTGAAATTATAGTCTGCAACATGCTTCAATTTGGATGAGTCTAAAATATTGCTATTTGGTAATGATGCCCACGAATGTATATGGAGAAATGAAATGCATTGAGATCGTGAAATAATGACTGAGAATTTTATTGAAAGCGACAAAAAGACTTAGGAAAAAAAACCAAACTATCAAAGTGAACATTCTTTGACATGCTAAACTACAAAAGAAAATTTGTTAGAAAGGGTTATACAAATTGCAACTTCCTTTGGGTAGGCCATTATTCTTTTCTGATGTTATCCAGTATGAATAATTTGAGGAAAAAATGAAAAGACAGATAGAGCTATAAAAGTAAAAATGTTTGACAGTTGCAATAAAACTGCGCATATTTTATGAGGTATGTGCATTTACAAGTTTCATTCACAAAACTGGAGGATGCACTTCATTTACTCCAATGAATGCAGTCTTCAATCTTAGAGATGAACCTTACAATATGTCTGCCATTAAAGTTTCTTTGCATGTCTTGCTTAGTCTTCATGACTCATACTTGCTGCAATTTCTACAGTACAGTAGTAGTTATCTCTCCTTTATAATATCACCACATTCAAATTATCATTCGATTTGACCATCTCATGATCTCGCTGTCTTGGCATCCTTTCATTATGGGTAAGTTTGATATGACATCTTTAAATTTTCCTGTAACTTCTAGTCTTTTATTATTGTTACTGAAATTATTTTGAATGTAAACTCATCTCAAACAGCCCACATCTTGAACTTTGCATATGGGAACTCGTGTGATCATCATTGATGTACATGAATTGTCCACTGTTCATAGGAGACAGCTGACAGATTTTACTGTACACAAATTCTCTTTGGATATGTGACAATGGCAATGAATGTTGTGCTAACAATAGACTGGGTTTTCCGTTATGTATTGAGAAACCGGCGGTGTTGTTATAAAATCTTGTAACTATGGGTGAGTTCATGACGAACGCGAGTTCAACTCGGGAAAGACTGTCTAAAAATAATTTGCGCATGCGCATAGAAAAATCCATTTGAACGACTTTATCCACTGACGGGTGTAAACAGATACACGTGTTTAGTAGATTCGAAATTTAGGCCACAAAATGCAATATATAAATCGAAATCGGTTAACGTAAATGATAGTCCTTGTTAAAACACTCATACATGGCACAAAAAAGTATATTTTGAGTAAATGCACGAGTTTTTTTTTATTCGGACTTGGCTTTTGTTGTTATTGTTCGCCTTTTGGCGCCATCTAGGAACCCGAGTAACACCAGCCTTGGCCAGGGTTAGTGGAGTCGAGGTCAAAAGGTTGAAATGACGTCACTAGCGTCGAACCCGAGACTGTTCATATGGAACTCGAGTTACCCGAGTCGAACCCGCGTTGCCATATGAACTTACCCTATGGTTTGAATCAAGCCGTAGTTATGAAATTTTGTAACAACACCTACGAAATACTATTGTTTGTCCAAAATTATGTCACAATTAATTGGATAAAATTGTTCCCTATTCTCATTCACTGTTTAATTCAGAAAATATAAAGAGCAAGAGATCAGACATCTGCCTTATTAAAGGTGACAGACAAAGAGAAAATGAAACTCATCTTTGTTTTCACCTCAGTTAGATCCTATCATTATGTGGTTGGGTAATTTCATGCAGTCTCAGACTGATATAAATCAAATGGGTGGTTTGTTTTAATTGCTGTAACACTAAATGAAGAGGAGATTGAGATCAGTATTTATGGTTAGTTCAAAACTGCTGTAAGTAGATATTAACTACATAGGGACTTACAGTAGTTTTGAACTGACTGTTGATGAAGACACATCAGATAGAAGACCTGTCATTAAAACTTATTCACCTGGATATACCTCACGAGAAATGACCTGGCAGAGCATCTCAGCCTATTGGCAAGGGCTGCTCTGCCAGGTCGATTATCGTGAGGTATACGTAACCTTTTCTCTTACTAGTGAGGGGATTTTCTGAATTTGAAAAAATAACAACTTTGAATGAAAATTAGCCAGCTGGATATGGAAAAAGGGTGATTATAGCATTTTAGACAACATTGTTTCCAGATCAATCAGTGCCTAAGTGCAGTCTGACTGGGATCTATGCTGCTGTCTCATGGTTGCTACAGTTTACCAAGAAGCTATCTGAGAACAACATGGTTCATGATCAGCTGCATCATGTATGTGAAAGAGCTGGAGGCTAGGTTTAGATACGCACAATATGACCATAGCAGTTAAAAATGGTGTTAAACCCCAATAAATAAATAAGTAGACAGCAAAAACAAAGTTACAGCTCATAGCAAGATATTGCGCAGTTAGACATCATGACCAAATGGCTGTGATTTAAAAATTTTAAAGGTATCATTATAGAAACTTGATCTGTGTCTGGTTTGACTTATTTTAGACACTGATAAATGAGACAGCAGTTTACAGAAGCTTACTAAACTTACTCAACTAAATAAGATGAAATCATAGAGGTTTTGAATTACATAATGATACTGTCAAATGTTTTGAAGTCCTTTACCAAACAAGACCTGATTTTGATGTCCCCAATAGGCAAGGCTTGAGGGAAAACATTGCAGCAAAAGAAGAAAATGCTCCTTTTGCATCAATATTTTCTAAGCTTTAACATACAAATCCTATATTTATGAGCATCCATTTTGTCATTTGCAATTCAGCTGCTTTCAATTTAGACCATCTCAAATTTTTACATTCCACAAACACATTTGTTTCAGTGGCAGATCCAGAGAGGGCTCCAGGGACTTGGGTTCAAATCCTGGATCTGCCAAAGTGTTTCTAGCAGACTTCATTTTACAGGAAGTATTTGAAACACTTTGATGCAACTCATAATATAATGTATTATATGGTGAATTTCAAAATGTTCTGAAAAACTGGAAAAGGATGAAACGATATGTACATAAAAATATAAAAATCTACATTATCATTACATGCTTGATACTGAGATATTTATAAGCCCTTTCCCAAATGACAAAACTTTAGACTATTCCAATTTGACAGCTTTTATAGATCTATATACTTATTACAAAATGGGTATTCGTAAAGGTATAATTTGGATACTAGCATATTGCAAAGAATATATTGAAGCGAAAGGAGAAATCTTTTGTTGCTTAAAAGTCAGAAGTTTGTTGTTTATTTCAATGTTTTCTCAAACTTTTTGAACTAAGGACATCAACAGCAGGTCTTGTTTAGGAGAGGGTTAAAATGGTCCTTTTGAATTTTGATGAATTACGCTGTTGTGAAGGTTTGGCTAAAAGTGATTTATTTGCCAGGTTCTTCTGGTAAACCACAAGGATTGGTGATGCAGCCCCTTGCCATATTAACCCTTTCCCAAACAACGTCATTGTTTTGACATACCTAGTAGTAAAAGCCTTGGAAAACATTGAGGCAAAAGAAGAAAATGCTGATGATCAGCATTTTCTTCTTTTGCCTAAATGGTTTTCCATATGGTTTTCCATGCAATAACATATACACTTTCTTCTTGTGACATCAAGGATTTGATCATCAGTAACTTGTTCCAAAATGCACTAATCTAAAATGTTGCTGTTTGGGAAGGGTTGATATAAGTACATTCTTTCAGGAGGTATTTTGGTTTACCTCATGTGGTTATTAAAAGTACTCCTGTAGAGGCTGACGATCATAGTGCTTTACCATGCAAGAAAATTACAAACGTTACTGTCTATAAGTATGAAAACTATTCTTGCTTCCTTTTCTTACTGGAATAACTTGCTGCCACAAATAATTCATTCTCAGCCTCACTCAGTCCACCCCTTATGAGATGAACGACATTGTAAGCATTTGACAGTGGAAGAATACACTTCGATAATTCTGCCGTCGCATAAATCTTATGGGTGGACTACTTTGATACCTGAAGCAAAGTCTAGTTTAGTTGGACAATGAGTTTTCTGTTTTTAGTGGAATATAGTCTATGGGATCCTGTAAATTGTTGAAATTGATGTTAAATTGATGGAACAATGCTTACTGAAATTTCAGTGTTTGGAAGAGGGTTGATTTATTCCAAAACACTAATAGCTTGTTGACCTCTGACTATGTCAAAATCTGAGAGATATTTTAGCTGATTAAATTCCTCATTTCAAAATGTGTGGGCATAATGAAATAAATATTAGCAGTCATTCATTAATCTGATTAGGTTTTGATTGAAAATATTTGTGCAATTAATGGCAAATCACCTGTTAAATGCTTACAATCCCTTAATCTTTCCCAAACAATGATGCCTCTCATCTGAAAACATTGAGGCAAAAGAAGAAAATGCTGAAAACCAGCATTTTCTCCTTTTGTCTCAATATTTTCTAAGCTATAATACACTTATTTTCTTCTTTATCATCAATTATTATACGCCCGAAGGGTCGTATTATGTTATGGCCCCAGTCGTCCGTCCGTCTGTCTGTCCGTCCGTTAGCAATTTCTTGTGTGCGCAACTCCTCCTACAGTTTTGATCGGAATTTGATCAAACTTGCCACAATAAATCTCCATGGTGTCTAGTTGTGCACCTTGCTTACGGAATTCAGATAACTCTTTTCGTTCTTGAATTATCTGCCCTTGAATTAAAAAAAATGCCCATTTTCTTGTCTGTGCAACTCCTCCTACAGCAACTTCCTTTGGGTAGGCCATTATTCTTTTCTGATGTTATCCAGTATGAATAATTTGAGGAAAAAATGAAAAGACAGATAGAGCTATAAAAGTAAAAATGTTTGACAGTTGCAATAAAACTGCGCATATTTTATGAGGTATGTGCATTTACAAGTTTCATTCACAAAACTGGAGGATGCACTTCATTTACTCCAATGAATGCAGTCTTCAATCTTAGAGATGAACCTTACAATATGTCTGCCATTAAAGTTTCTTTGCATGTCTTGCTTAGTCTTCATGACTCATACTTGCTGCAATTTCTACAGTACAGTAGTAGTTATCTCTCCTTTATAATATCACCACATTCAAATTATCATTCGATTTGACCATCTCATGATCTCGCTGTCTTGGCATCCTTTCATTATGGGTAAGTTTGATATGACATCTTTAAATTTTCCTGTAACTTCTAGTCTTTTATTATTGTTACTGAAATTATTTTGAATGTAAACTCATCTCAAACAGCCCACATCTTGAACTTTGCATATGGGAACTCGTGTGATCATCATTGATGTACATGAATTGTCCACTGTTCATAGGAGACAGCTGACAGATTTTACTGTACACAAATTCTCTTTGGATATGTGACAATGGCAATGAATGTTGTGCTAACAATAGACTGGGTTTTCCGTTATGTATTGAGAAACCGGCGGTGTTGTTATAAAATCTTGTAACTATGGGTGAGTTCATGACGAACGCGAGTTCAACTCGGGAAAGACTGTCTAAAAATAATTTGCGCATGCGCATAGAAAAATCCATTTGAACGACTTTATCCACTGACGGGTGTAAACAGATACACGTGTTTAGTAGATTCGAAATTTAGGCCACAAAATGCAATATATAAATCGAAATCGGTTAACGTAAATGATAGTCCTTGTTAAAACACTCATACATGGCACAAAAAAGTATATTTTGAGTAAATGCACGAGTTTTTTTTTATTCGGACTTGGCTTTTGTTGTTATTGTTCGCCTTTTGGCGCCATCTAGGAACCCGAGTAACACCAGCCTTGGCCAGGGTTAGTGGAGTCGAGGTCAAAAGGTTGAAATGACGTCACTAGCGTCGAACCCGAGACTGTTCATATGGAACTCGAGTTACCCGAGTCGAACCCGCGTTGCCATATGAACTTACCCTATGGTTTGAATCAAGCCGTAGTTATGAAATTTTGTAACAACACCTACGAAATACTATTGTTTGTCCAAAATTATGTCACAATTAATTGGATAAAATTGTTCCCTATTCTCATTCACTGTTTAATTCAGAAAATATAAAGAGCAAGAGATCAGACATCTGCCTTATTAAAGGTGACAGACAAAGAGAAAATGAAACTCATCTTTGTTTTCACCTCAGTTAGATCCTATCATTATGTGGTTGGGTAATTTCATGCAGTCTCAGACTGATATAAATCAAATGGGTGGTTTGTTTTAATTGCTGTAACACTAAATGAAGAGGAGATTGAGATCAGTATTGGTAGTTTGTGCAAAACTGCTGTAAGTAGATATGACCTATATAGGGACTTAGAGTAGTTTTGTACTGACTGTTGATGAAGACACATCAAATAGAAGACCTGTCATTAAAACTTATTCACCTGGATATACCTCACGAGAAATGACCTGGCAGAGCATCTCAGCCTATTGGCAAGGGCTGCTCTGCCAGGTCGATTATCGTGAGGTATACGTAACCTTTTCTCTTACTAGTGAGGGGATTTTCTGAATTTGAAAAAATAATATACAACTTTGAATGAAAATTAGCCAGCTGGATATGGAAAAAGGGTGATTATAGCATTTTAGACAACCTTGTTTCCAGATCAATCTGTGCCTAAGTGCAGTCTGCCTGGGATCCATGCTGCTGTCTCATGGTTGCTACAGTTTACCAAGAAGCTATTGCAGAACAATATGGTTCATGATCAGCTGCATCATCTATGTGAGAGAGCTGGAGGCTAAGGTTTAGATATTGTGTTGGTACTGGTGAGAGAAATACCAGGAATCCAAGGCAAGGTGCTTCAGCCGTCACTGTATGACCATTGCAGTCAAAAATGGTGTTAAACCCCGATAAATAAATAAGTAGACATCAAAAACAAAGTTACAACTCATAGCAAGATATTGCGCAGTTAGACATCATGACCAACTGGCTGTCATTTAAAAATTTTAAAGGTATCATTATAGAAACTTGATCTGTGTCTAGTTTGACTTATTTAGACACTGATAAATGAGACAGCATTTTACAGAAGCTTACTATACTTACTCAACTAAATAAGATGAAATCATAGAAGTTTTGAATTACATAATGATACTAGTGTCATATATATGTCTCGAAGTCCTTTACCTAACAAGACCTGATTTTGATGTCCCCAATAGACAAGTCTTGGATAAAACATTGCCCCTGTGAAATGCTTTGTCATTCTTCATGAAGTATTTAATAGATATTCATGAGCTATTCAAGAACGGAAAAAATGAAATCTTCATGAAGAAGAAGTGAACAGAAAATGGCCCATTTGCATAAATCTTCATAAAAACAGAGTAACGAATTTTTCATGAAGTTGGAAATGCATAATAAATCCTTAAACCATGCAGTTTTGCATTCTGAGAAAAAGGCATGAAGTCTTCATGAATAAATAATCATATAAGTCATGAAGACTTCATGCAAGAAAAATACGCAAACGATCTTAAGAAGAAATCATGATTATTCTGTTAACAATGAGTATGGGCCATTTTCTGTTCACTTCTTTTCAATGAAGAATTCATGAATAATATTTCTTTACAAACTTCATAAAAACATACAGGTTTCTCTAAACACAGAGTAATGAATTTTTTATGAAGTTGGAAATGCATAATAAATCCTTAAACCAAGCAGTAATGAAAAAAAAAATCACGTCAAGGTCATGAAAAATACTAAAAAACAATTTGTACAAATATGTTGCTGACAGAACAAAACTTAAGAAACTTTTTGTAGAACAGGTAGTTTCAGAACTGTAATAAGTAACAGGCCATTAGAAATCAATGATTCCTATATATAGAAGCAAAATAATAATATCCATTTTACAGAATAATTATGTGGGTGGGGAATGGTAAAAAAAATAAACATTTAAATTTGTTAAATTTAGTCCAAAGAACACTTACTTACATTGCCTTTCTTGGTTTTATCATTTAGTGAGCTCCTTAATCACTTGATTATAACTAAAAATATTAATTATAACTCTTAACAAAAACATATTTCTAGACAAATAGTCAGACAAGAAAAATTCCCTCCATTATTTTCTAAACCACATGTCATAGACTGGAACATAAATTAGACTGGGAGATCATGAACGTTTTAAGAAGATTTTATGAACTGTACACAATCCATTATCAATTCATGATTGGTTCATGATTTATTCTTAATACAACAAATCAAGGATGTTTTATGAAGTACCAGTTTTAATTGCAGTGGAAAATATTCAGAAAAAAATCATGAACAAGTTTCAGGATTATTCATGATTTTTTTTAAATGAAAACTTCATAATAAATCCTTTGCATTCATCATGAAGGTTTTAAGGATTTTGTCAATCATTAATATCTTCATAATGTCTTCATGAAGCAATTATCATCATACTTCATGCAGAAAACTTCATGAAGTGTGTTAAAGAAGTGATAATGAGTAATGTATGAAACAATCTTAAGATTCATAATATGTTCATTATTTTATGAATTACATTTCACAGGGGTGGGGCACCATTAAAAGAAGAAAATGTGCGTTACTAGAATTTTCTCCTTTTGCATCCATATCTTCTGTGCTATTTTAACCCTCTCCCAAACGACAAAATTTTAGGGTGATCCAATTTGAAAGCTGCTGCAGAAGACAATATGGATGATAATAAAGACATGATTTGTGTAAAATATGGCACAGAAAACATTGAGACAAAAGGAGAAACTGCTGGTTATCAGCAGTTTCTTCTTTTGTTTCAATGTTTTCCCAAGCCTTTTCTAATAGGGACGTCAAAACCAGGTCTTGTTTGGGAAAGGGTTAAGAGTTCATATCATCATCCATTTTGTCATTTACAGCTGCTGCCTTCAATTTAGACCACCTTAACTCTTTCGCTGCCAAATTTCCTGGAAATTTACTATTTTTAGTGCCAAATATTGGAAACTTCATAAGAGGGCTTATCAGTTTACAGAATAGTAAAAAATTGTTGTTTGATAATATTAAGCTGAAACTTTCAGGAATAATTGCACATAAATTGTTTTGCCTATTAGCAGACTTTTTATCAGACAGTTTGATCAGATGACCTTGCCCTTGACCTTGAATGACCTCATTAAGCTATTGTTTGAAAGTCGCCGATCAGCGACATTGGCAGCGAAAGAGTTAAAAATTGCAATGTGTGACCTTTTTACAGGAAAATTGATGCTTCACAAACAGGAATATAAAGACTAACAAAGTTGATGTAGGGGCTCAGCTTTAACATTAGAGGCATGGGCAATTTCTCTAGAGTTTCAGGGACCCAGCCCAAAAATTAGGGGCCATGGACGACTTACAGGGCCCCTGTTAGTCTTTATCCCTGACAAACACTTCTTATTTCTAGCAGACTTCATTTTACAAGAAGTATTTGAAACACTTTAATGCAACTCCTAATTATGATATGGTGAATTTCAAAATGTTGTTAAAAACTGGAAAAGGATGAAATGATATGTATATAAAAATATAAAAATCTACATTATCATTACATACTTGATACTGAGGTATTTATAAGCCCTTTCCCAAATGACAAAAGTTTAGACTATTCCAATTTGACAGTTTTTACTTGTTACAAAATGGGTATTTGTAAAGGCATTATTTGGATAACATATTGGAAAGAATATATTGAAGTGAAAGGAGAAATCTTTTGTTGCTTAATAATCCTTTCCCAATCGACAAAATTTTAGGGTGGTCCACTTCAGAAACTGCCACAAATGACAAAATGGAAGTCATTAAAGATAAAATTTGTGTAAAATGTGGCATAGAAAATATTGAGACAAAAGGAGAAACTGCTGGTTATCAGCAGTTTCTTCTTTTGTTTCAATGTTTTCCAAAGTCTTTTCTTTTAGAGACGTCAAAAGCAGGTCTTGTTTAGGAGAGGGTTAAAATGGTCCTTTTGAATTTTGATGAATTACACTGATGGAAGGTTGGGCTAAAAGTGATTTATTTGCCAGGTTCTTCTGGTAAACCACAAGGATTGGTGATGCAGCCCCTTGCCATATTAACCCTTTTCCAAAAAAAACATGGTCTTGACATCCCAAGTAGAAAAAGTCTTCAAAAACATTGAGGCAAAAGAAGAAAATGCTGATGATCAGCATTTTCTTCTTTTGCCTAAATGGTTTTCCATGCTTTAACATACACACTTTCTACTTTTGTCATCAAGGATTTGATCATCAGTAACCTGTATCAAAATGCAATATTAATCTAAAATGTTGCTGTTTTGGAAGGGTTGATATAAGTACATTCTTTCAGAAGGTATTTTGGTTTACCTCATGTAGTTATTAGAAGTACTCCTGTGGAGGCTGAAGATCATAGTGCTTTACCATGCAAGAAAATTACAAACGTTACAGTCTTTAAGTTTGAAAACTATTCTTGCTTCCTTTTCTTACAGGAATAACTTGCTGCCACAAATAATTCATTCTCAGCCTTACTCAGTCCACCCCTAATGAGATTTATGTGAATTTTTTTCATGTGACCGTTGTTAACATTCATTACATATCCCACCTATTCGAGCGACATTGTAAGCATTTTGACAGTGGAAAGAATACGCTTCGATAATTCTGCCGTCACATAAATCTTCTGGGTGGACTACTTTAATATCTAAAGCAAAGTCAATTTGCTTGGCCTAGTTTAGTTGGACAATGAGTTTTCTGTATAGTCTGTGGGATCCTGTAAATTGTTGAAATTGATGTTAAATTGATGGTACAATGCTATACTGAAATTTCAGTGTTTGGAAAGGGTTGATTTATTCCAAAACACTAATAGCTTGTTGACCTATGACTATGTCAAAATCTGTGAGATATTTTAGCTGATTAAATTCCTCATTTCAAAATGTGTGGGCATAATGAAATAAATATTAGCAGTCATTCATTAATCTGATTAGGTTTTGATTGAAAATATTTGTGCAATTAATGGCAAATCACCTGTTTAACCCTTTCCCAAACAAGGCCTGGTTTTGACGTCCCTAATAGAAAAGGCTTGGGAAAACATTGAAACAAAAGAAGAAACTGCTGATAACCAGCAGTTTCTCCTTTTGTCTCAATATTTTCTGTGCCATATTTTACTCAAATCCTATCTTTAAGAACATCCATTTTATCTTTTGTGGCAGTTTTTGAAGTCAATCACCCTAAAATTGTGTTGTTTGGGAAAGGGTTAAATGCTTACAATACCTGAACCCTTTCCTTACAATCCCTGGTTTTGATGTCCCTAATACTGAAAAAATGCTTTGAAAAACTTTGAAGCTAAAGAAGAAAAAGCTGATAATTAATTAATCAGCATTTTCTTCTTTTGCCTCAATCATTTCCCAAGCTTTCTTTCAAGGATATATCAATGCCAAGGGCTTGTTTTGCAAATGTTTTAATACCCTATGAGTCATCCAGTAGATGTATTTAATTCTAACCTGCAAAAATTACCCACTTGCATTAATTAGATTGATTACGTATGAATATTATTCATGAATGTTTAAGGATAACTAACTTTCCTGTGTGAATGAGATTATCAATTCATTCATGCAGTTAAGATGATTATTAAGCAGTTTGAAGTTAATCTTGTCAAATTCACTAAGGTGGATGTAATTGGATGATTTTAAAATGTGTTTGACATCTCAGCCACAACCATAGCCTACGGTAGTTGGTAGCACATCAGACCCTCACTCACAAGGTCCCAGGTTCAATCTCCGGTCCGGTTGCAGCAAATATCCTTTCAGACAAAAATGTCTCCCACCAATGGTTTGATAATCATTAACCTATGTGGGCGAGCAGCTGGAGGCTCAGTGATGATGTTGTAGAAGTTCTGGTATGAGAAATGACAAGAATCCATGGTAAGGTGATCCAGCCTCCATGATAAGACCATAGCAGTTGACAGAGGCATCACACCCCAGTCATTTAATTGACATTCCATCTGGGGTAAAGCGGAAAGAACACAGCCCATACATAAAGAAAGTGGACCTAACTTTCTAGCAGACTGTATGAAATGGGACTCCCTATAGGAAATGGACAGCCTGGCCTGGGTTGATTGCTTACCACATTTCATGAAAGTTACTTTAGATCAATAAGCTTTCCAATTCAATTTTTGGGTCAATTTATAAAGCCCATTATTGCATATCGAACCACATACATCTATGCAATATTTCAGACATACTGTTAACCCTTTCCAAAACGACAAAATTTTAGGGTGATGAACCTCAAAAACTGCGAAAAATGACAAAATGGATGTTATTAAAGATAGGATTTTTGTAAAATATGACATAGAAAATATTGAGACAAAAGGAGAAACTGCTGGTTATCAGCAGTTTCTTCTTTTGTTTCAATATTTTCCCAAGCCAGTATTATTAGGGACGTCAAAAGCAGGTCTTGTTTGGGAAAGGGTTAATACCATTTTAAACTGTATTTTCTATCTTGTATATTTCACAGGGCAGACATCTAGTTGTAACAACAAGCACCTTGCATCAATATCAAGTCGTTATTGAGACGTTGTTACCAGTGAAAATCGAGAAATTGGATTTTGTGAGCGGATAATGCGAGATTTTTGGAGACTGGTAGGTGCATCTTTGTTTTTGTTTTGTCAATATTTCTTATGCTTGGGTAGACTTGATGGAAGGAAAATTAAGTCTCTACCAGACAATAAAATTTTAAGGTGGTCCAATTTGAAAGCTGCTACAAATGATAAAATGCATGTTGACAAAGAAAGTATTTCTGTACAATATAGCACAGAAAATATTGAGGCAAAAGGAGAAAATGCTGATTATCAGCATTTTCTTCTTTTGCTTCAATGTTTTCCAAGGCATTTCTGATAAGATGTGTCAAAACTAGGTCTTGTTTTGGAATGGGTAAAGTCTCTACCAGTCCTACCAGTCCTCAAAACAAAATTCAGACTTTTCTAAATATTAGAGAATGAAATAATGGTGAAGTTACATGAGAACAACATGGATCTTGATCAGACTCTGTGCTTCTGCAGGCTGATCTGATTCTATGTTGGTCTCATGTTGCTATAAAGGCCCTTCTTTTATATCCAAATGGAAGTGTATCATTGAAGATACAAAAATAAGGTTTATTTTGTTGTCTTTTAAGGATGTCAACCCTTTCCCAAAAGATGAACTGTCAGGACAAATCCAAATTGAAAGAGAATGCAGACGACAAAATCAATGTTATCAAGTGTTGAAAATGTGTATGATAAAGCATAGAAAGCATTGAGAGAAAAGAAGAAAATGCTGAGTATCAGCATTTTCTTCTTTTCTCATGATGCTTTTCAAAGCTATTCACCTGGAGTTTGAGACATCAAAACCCAAACATGAAATGTTTGGGATGTCAACTTACAAAGAATACCTATATGATAAACAGACCAGAAAAATTTATGATCAGATGATATTAAAATTGGACCTAGATTGATCGTAACTTTTATGAGAGACAAAAATTGCCATATACGCAAATGGATATCGGTTAGCCCCTTCCTGAAGATTTTTATGCCATTTTCACTGTATTTTTACGACTACCAATTAGGGAAGAAATAACTGTTTTGCTGTTTTGCCTTGTAGAAATGGCGATTTTACCCCGCTGTTTATGTATGTGTTAGTAAATGGCATCTGAAAAAAGATTTTGTAAACTTTTGTATGCCAATTATGAAATGTTATCATTGTTATGATCTATTGATGATTCAGTGTTTTCAACTTCTGAAATCTTCACCAAAAAAGGCCTTGATTTGACATCCCTAAAAAAGAAAGCTTGGTAAAGCATTGAAACAATGGAATGAAATAATGGTGATTAATAATTTGTCTTGATTTTCTGGGTTATTTTGTACATAATCCTACCCAGATCAACATCCATTTTGTTGTCTGCAGCTACCTAACATAACCCTATCCCAAACAAGACATGGTTTTGACGTCCCTCATTATAAAGGCATGAGAAAATATTGAGCCATAAGAAGAAAATGCTGATGATCAGCATTTTCTCCTTTTGACTCAATATTTTCTATGCTATATTGTACACAAAGCATATCCTTATCAACTTCCATTTTTGTCATCATCTACTGTAGCGTCAAAATAGGAGAACCTTAAAATTTTGTCGTTTGGGATAGGGTTAAGGGCCACCCCTAATTTCAAGTCCCAGGCTTAGGGAATGGTGAGTCTTCAAGGTGAAGGTCATCTGTAAAGTAACAGGTCAAATGTCGTGGTTGTTGTCCCTAAATAAGCAAATGTTGGGGACATTTGTGTTTCAGAAGGACAAGACTTGCATTTGTTAACCCTTTCCCAAACAAGACCTGATTTTGGTGTCCCTAGTAGAAAAGACTCAGGAAAATATTGAGGCAAAAGAAGAAAATGCTGATAATCAGCATTTTCTCCTTTTGCCTCAATATTTCCTGTGTTACATTATTCACAAATTCTAACTTTATCATCATCTATTTGTCATCTGCAACTGTTTTCAAATTGGACTATTGAAAAATAGTCGGAATGTTGGAAAAGATTGAACACATCTCAATTATTTGTGTTTCACAAACACAACTTTGTTTGACAAGTCACTTTACAAGATATTTCCCTCTTTTCAGTTCTCAAATTCTGTAACCTTAGTAATAGTGGGGCGCACAACTCCGAAAATTTGGCCTAATCGTTCACTTTGTGATACAAGCATGAATTTTGGTATGGTAAGTCTTTGAGGGTCCCTGAATCAGAAAAAAGTGCTAGCCACTTGAAATTCTCATCCGGTGGCCATTTTCCAAGATGGCCGCCATTCGGATAAATGTAGTCTATATATCAGATAGAAAGACATTCCAAATGCTGAAATCCGCCGAGATTTTTCTAATAAATCGTCCCAATATAGTCAATTTTTTAATTAATTAATAAACTAGCATGGCTTTTTTACAACATTGCGGTCGTTTATCCGAGATGGCCGCCAAAATACTCAAAACTGGCCGTTTCTTCAATTAGATATTATTTTTTATAAGATATTATAAATCCTTGTCATAAAATTTCAACCAGCATAATGGAATGAAACACAAACCGATTTAGCCACATGAAAATGGCATCCGGTGGCCATCTTTGAAAAGAACCGCCATTCTCATGTATTAATTAGGCCTATATATGAAAATATCAAATAGAAATGAATCCCAAGTGATGAATTTCGTCGGGATTTTTATATACCTTTCCTGTATAGTCTTTTTTGTAACCAATATAAACCAACTTGATGTCTTTATAACATGGCTGCCTTTTTCCAAGATGGCCGCCAAAATATTCAAATGTTCATAGTTTCTTCAAGGAAATTTTATTACTTTCAACAAAAAAGATATCAACCCCTCTCTTTAAGTATCAGCTAATAAAATGAATGAGATACAAACAAAATTGTTCTAAGAGAATATATATTTTGCTATTGAAATGGCGACCATTTTTGTATTATCTTAACTGTCTTATTGGCCTCCATAATTAAATACCGATTATCGTCGATTACTTCAAAAAAACAGCAGCTTCGTTAACATGGTTTAAAGCACTTTCGTGTGATTAGTCGCTTTGCGCTAAGTAAGTCAAAACCTAGTGTTCAAATCATCCTTGGAATCGTCCACACCAAATATCAGAAAACTCATGCATTCTAAACCAGATAGTGTAAAAGAAAGTCTTTCTTACATTAATAATGGATGATTGTAAAACAAATCAACAAAAATATGTAAAGTAAATGTTATCCCTGCCAAGAGGACAAATCTAATGATTTGCTTATTTCTCTTCCGAGTAATTTACAGAAAGAGCACGATCTTAGTGGATACAAATGCACAATAATACTGCAACAGATATTCCTTTATACCTTGACTTCTTGATAATGAGGGCAAAGAGAAAACTTTGACACTGCATAAGCCAAGTATCATAGACGATACTGTCTTTTATCTACAATATAAAGCTCAAACGGGCACAGAAACAAGGTTCCATTACAGATGGAGACAGCTGTAAAAGGTCTATGGAATCTGATTTGCAAAAGATGCCACGTTTCTTATGCATTCGTAGCACGATTCTCAAAATTTGAGACAAGCTTAATCAATGCGTTTTAACTATGGACAAAGGGAAGTTGCTTGTAAAACTCAGCGCAGTTGTACGTGTTGTCGTTCAAGAGTAATTAAAGTATCACCCAAACAGCTTAGTAGAGTTGTATAACTCGACGAGGTCTTAACAAAATATGATACAACAATAGTTTTGTTAAAGATTTACAAGTATCATGTGGCTTTTTAGCTCACCTGAGCACGAATGTGCTCATGGTGAGCTATTGTGATACCGCTGTGTCCGGCGTCCGTCGTCCGGCGTCCGGTGTCCGTCGTCCGTCGTCCGTCGTCCGTCGTCCGTCAAACTTTGCCTTGTGTGCACTCTAGAGGCCACATTTTTTGCCCAATCAACCTGAAATTTGCTCAGAATGATTGTCTTGATGAAATCTCGGACAAGTTCGAAATTGGGTCATCTGGGGTCAAAAACTAGGTCACGGGGTCAAATCTTAGAAAAACCTTGTGTGCACTCTAGAGGCCACATTTTTTGCCCAATCAACCTGAAATTTGCTCAGAATGATTGTCTTGATAAAATCTCGGACAAGTTTGAAATTGGGTCATCTGGGGTCAAAAACTAGGTCACGGGGTCAAATCTTAGAAAAACCTTGTGTGCACTATAGAGGTCACATTTTTTGCCCAATCAACCTGAAATTTGCTCAGAATGATTGTCTTGATGAAATCTCGGACAAGTTCGAAATTGGGTCATCTGGGGTCAAAAACTAGGTCACGGGGTCAAATCTTAGAAAAACCTTGTGTGCACTCTAGAGGCCACATTTTTTGCCCAATCAACTTAAAATTTGCTCAGAATAATTGTCTTGATAAAATCTCGGACAAGTTCGAAATTGGGTCATCTTGGGTCAAAAACTAGGTCACTGGGTCAAATCTTAGAAAAACCTTGTGTGCACTATAGAGGTCACATTTTTTGCCCAATCAACCTGAAATTTGCTCAGAATGATTGTTTTGGTGAAATTTTGTACAAGTTTGAAATTGGGTCATCTGGGGTCAAAAACTAGGTCACTGGGTCAAATCTTAGAAAAACCTTGTGTGCACTATAGAGGCCACATTTTTTGCCCAATCAACCTGAAAATTGATCAGAATTATTGCCTGGATAAAATCTCGGACAAGTTCGAAATTGGGTCATCTGGGGTCAAAAACTAGGTCACGGGGTCAAATCTTAGAAAAACCTTGTGTGCACTCTAGAGGCCCCATCTTTTGCCCAATCAACCTGAAATTTGCTCAGAATGATTGTCTTGATGAAAGCTTGGACAAGTTTGAAATTGGGTCATCTGGGGTCAAAAACTAGGTCACGGGGTCAAATCTTAGAAAAACCTTGTGTGCACTCTAGAGGCCACACTTTTTGCCCAATCAACCTGAAAATTGCTCAGAATGATTGACTTGATAAAATTTCGCACAAGTTTGATATAGGGTCATCTGGGGTCTAAAACTAGGTCACAGGGTCAAATCTTAGAAAAACCTTGTGTGCACTCTAGAGGCCACATTTTTTGCCCAATCAACCTGAAAATTGCTCAGAATGATTGGCTTGATAAAATCTCGCACAATTTTGAAATTGGGTCATACGGGGTCAAAAACTAGGTCATGTGGTCAAATCTTAGAAAAACCTTGTGTGCACTCTAGAGGCCACATTTGTTGCCCAATCAACCTGAAAATTGATCAGAATGATTGTCTTGGTGAAATCTCTGACAAGTTTGAAATTGGGTCATCTGGAGTCAAAAACCAGGTCACGGGGTCAAATCTTAGAAAAACCTTGTGTGCACTCTAGAGGCCACATTTTTTACCCAATCACCCTGAAAATTGTTCAGAATGATTGTCTTGATCAATTTTCAGACAAGATTGAAATTGGGTCATCTGGGGTCATAAACTAGCTCATGAGGTAAAATCTTTGTAAAACCTTGTGTGCACTCTAGAGGCCACATTTTTTGCCCAATCAACCTGAAAATTCATCAGAATGATTGTCTTGATCAATTCTAGGTCACGAGGTCAAATCTTAGATAAACCTTGTGTGCACCCTAGAGGTCACATTCTTTGTCCAATCAACCTGAAAATTGGTTTACAAAAAAAAGTTATTATATCAGGTGAGCGCTTCAGGGCCAATGGCCCTCTTGTTTAACTTGTTATATACCGGTATATCGTGGAATTCGTGGATTCTGAGAAAGTCCAGTTTTCAAACTTCATGACTTAGTCCTATTGTATAAGCACCATATCAATGTGCAAAACAGGCTGCATACAAAGCTGGCCATACTTAGAGACTGTGTAATTTTCAGCAACCGAATCATTAATGCCGGTCGAAATGGGGATTGTCAAAAGAAAATGAATGTTGGAGAGTTGTTTGGACCCAGTTTCGTAATGCTGCAGAGAGATGGCTACGAATGGGTGCAAAAACTTGAAGTGGACGGTGTAAGTTCAAGAAAGCCGGGCTTTTCGGCACTTCACTCTATATCTGCGTCTGTGAAATATCACATGAAAGTTAAAATCATATATAAGCAGTAGTGGCCATCTATGTTATAGCATCTTCAGTGTTGATATGACTATGTTCACAAGCACTAAACCTTGCTTGTATTCGACATACCATCTCTTTTTGTCGAGGGACCCCATATGGGGTGAGGGCTAGTTTCCTTGTAAAGGCTGTTGATTTACAGAACTATTCTGGCAAAAAAACCCGAATACACCGGACACATGGATGTTGGAAATAGGAATCAACTGAGACGGCGTTAAAACAATAATTAGTCTCAGTGGCTTTGGCTGCCATCTCCTGTAGGCATATTGTCAAAATTGAAAATCGTCTGCTACATTTTTTAGAGACATTCTTTGAAAAAAAGCCGGTTGGCTGCCATCTCTCATGGGAATCTTATCAAATTTGAAAACTATATCACTGGGGACATGTTCCAGATGAATGCCATCTCGGGTCCACAAACACTATATCTCACTTGTATTCTACATACCATTTCTCTTTGTTGAGGGACCCAATCTTGTAGTCTACTTGTTACGGTAGGTTCTGTGGCTCTAAATTAATTGTCTCACCAAACTGATATACACTACATAATTATTACATTTGCAGATATCTATGGCAATCGATTTAAAGAGTAAGAAAATAATGATTACACGGGCTTGGTTGGCTGCCATCTGTTATCAAGTCAGTCGAATTTTATATAATTCGTCAATGAAATAAGCCAGTGGGGCTTATAAGTCTAAAAAGAAAATCAAAGATTTTTTTCCAGTGGTAAATTCGCAATTTTCATATAGAAATGAAGGACTTTATATTGTATGGCAGCCGTATGAGTTTTTGGTTGCCATCTCAAGCACAAATATTGTCTTTTTTACATCTGGCATTTATGTCTGAGTGTTTGAAATGAAAAATGGAAGTTTATATTAGTTTTAGTGCATCATAATTATCATTACACAGGGAAGCTCTATAACAGGGTGCCCACTGGTCAGGGAAAAGTCAGTGAAGTTTGTATTTTCTTCAAGGTCATGGAAAAGTCAGGGAATTTTGAAAAATGGTCAGGGAAATCTGTAAAGCTAAAAAAGTCAGGGAAAAGTCAGGGAATTTTGATATTTTTGTTCAAACAAAAAAAAATAGAAGAAAATGAAATGAAGTAAGCAGATAATCATAGCTATGGTATTTTTCTAGTTTTAATTAACAAACCAGTTGTGTTTTTTTATACATGACTGCACTAATTATGTTATCATTTTAATGTTGAATTAAGGCTTAACATTTGAAATGGATCTTTTTCTGAAATCTAATGCTCTGAGGGCTAAATCTGTAAGCTAGAGGAAAGAAGCTGACAGTGAAGAGAAGAATATTGAACATCTTCAGAGAAGGTTGAAGAAATATTGATACTAAGAGGGTAGTTACATTATGTGGTGTGGTATGTGTATTAATACTTGCACAGGTGCAAGGACTTTGCACCATTTGGTTTTAATTGCTTTTGAGTTTGATGATGAGTGTAACATGATTTAGGTCATGTATGCCATCTTCTTCCAAATCACTTCGATATTATCATTGTCTTCTTTCAACTCACTTATTGATGTCAAGTGAATAAGGCCCTCAAATATATCCATTATCACCAGTTTCCTACAAACATTCTTTAGTTTCACTTAAATTGTACCTGATTGATAGAAAATCAACTTTAGCTGGTTTTAAAATGTTCTAAAATTGCAACACTTTAGCATGCAGTATGTCAAAAATGTACATTAAATTGTGCTAATGATAAACTGTTCACACATGCACAGAGGTATCAATTTTTGTCCAGAAAATGACTGAAAATAACTACTAAACAGGATATATTTTAAGTGATGATAAATGTGAAAGGCTAGATCTACCAGTGCAGGAAATTCTGGTTTTAATGTATCTAGATAAGTAAAGGTCTTGATAATTGGTCAGTAGATAGTTAAAATGGAAAAAGGTTGGAGTGAAAGCCAATCTGTTCTTTAAACACCTTTCATGAGAATGATGCTCACACAAAGTTGTTTGAAACAGTTTAAAGGGCGACGGTAACAGATGGTCTAATTGCAAAAAATGAATTTTTTTGAAGAAATATGCAAAACTTTTGTGTTGACCACCTCGGGATGGTTAATAATATGCGATTCAGACAGAGAATGAGCCGAAATTACAAGACAGATAGCTGAATTTAGGGAGAATCCAAACCTAAATTCAACCCCGTCTCAGATGGGGTTAGAATTATTTTTAAATTGTTGCGCATGCGCATACAGCGCGGACCATGATTCAAACGAGATTCATACTTGAATTTCAATATGACGTCATCATGTATGTTGTGACGTCATTTAAGAAAGTCGCATGTCCTACTGTTTTGACCTACTTTCGATATCGCTTCATGAATTTGATATCAAATTGCGAAAAAATGAGTCGTTGCTTCAATGGTTTGTCGTAATCATTTAATCAGGTCATATAAAGCTTAACAAGGTGTCAAACTGTCACAAGATACGCCCGTAACACTGCTTTATGTCAACAGGGGGAGCGGGTTGGTAAAAGTTACATGGTCCTAGCTATTATACTTTTCGAGATATGCCCTGGACGATTCAAGTATGAAAACAACAAAGGGCAATAACTCAAAATATAGGCTAGGTAGAGTTAAAATTCTTGTGCACTGCACTCCTCCTTAGAGAGATCTATACACCCATGAAGTTTCATGATCCTAGCTATAATACTTTTAGAGATATACTCCGGACAAGATTCAAGTATGAAAAACAACAAAGGGCAATAACTCAAAAAGTAAGCCAAGTAGAGTTATGGTTCTTGTGCACTGCACTCCCCCTTGGTGAGATCTATACACCCATGAAGTTTCATGATCCTAGCTATTATACTTTTAGAGATATACTCCGGACAAGATTCAAGTATGAAAAACAACAAAGGGCAATAACTCAAAAAAATAAGCCAGATAGAGTTATGGTTCTTGTGCACTGCACTCCTCCTTGGTGAGATCTATACACCCATGAAGTTTCATGATCCTAGCTATTATACTTTTTAGAGATATACTCCGGACAAGATTCAAGTATGAAAAACAACAAAGGGCAATAACTCAAAAAATAAGTAAAGTAGAGTTATGGTTCTTGTGCACTGCACTCCCCCTTGGTGAGATCTATACACCCATGAAGTTTCATGACCCTAGCTATTATACTTTTAGAGATATACTCCGGACAAGATTCAAGTATGAAAAATAACAAAGGGCAATAACTCAAAAAATAAGCCAGGTAGAGTTATGGTTCTTGTGCACTGCACTCCCCCTTGGTGAGATCTATACACCCATGAAGTTACATGATCCTAGCTATTATACTTTTAGAGATATACTCCGGACAAGATTCAAGTATGAAAAACAACAAAGGGCAATAACTCAAAAAATAAGCCAGGTAGAGTTATGGTTCTTGTACACTGCACTCCCCCTTGGTGAGATCTATACACCCATGAAGTTTCATGATCCTAGCTATTATACTTTTAGAGATATACTCCGGACAAGATTCAAGTATGAAAAACAACAAAGGGCAATAACTCAAAAAATAAGCCAGGTAGAGTTATGGTTCTTATGCAATGCACTCCCCCTTTGTGAGATCTATACACCCATGAAGTTTCATGATCCTAGCTATTATACTTTTAGAGATATACTCCGGACAAGATTCAAGTTTGAAAAACAACAAAGGGCAATAACTCAAAAAATAAGCCAGGTAGAGTTATGGTTCTTGTGCACTGCACTCCGTAATGATGAGAAGAATATAACTGCCAAGTTTAAAGTCAATCGGTCTTAAGGCGACAGAGTTATGCTCCGGACAAAGAAGTGGACGCCGCCGGACGCCCGGACGCCCGGATGCCCGGACGCCCGGACGCCGGACGCCGGACATCACGGGTGATCCCATAATACGTCCCGTCTTCGACGGGCGTATAAAAAGTGTACATTTCGTTTGTATTTGACAATTTTTGGGTCCAAATCTGGGAAATAGTAGCTTTAAGTAAGAAAAAGACTGAAGTAGTATATAATTTCTCATTTTCTCTTATTTATTGAGGTGTACATTTTAAAGTTCTAGTCATAACTTCAACCATAAGTATAAAACATTTCAATTGTTGTCAAAGAAAGTGTATTTGACTATTTCAAGCAGGACAAATTATCTTTTTCTCTTCATCATGTTTCAAAAGTTGAGCATTTTAAGGATTTTACTAATACATGTAAGTTCAACCATCACATTTGAATTGCTATTGTACAAGAAATCTTGATAAATAGCGGATGGATCGGACAGATTTAGGGGGAGAATGAGGCTGTTTCGCGCGAAAAAAGGTCAGGGAAAAATGAATTTTGGTCAGGGAAAAGTCAGTGAAAAGTCAGGGAATTTTATTCCAGATGAAGGGTGGGCACCCTGTATAATGCCCAGATGGCGGCCATCTCAGAAAATGGCCGCCGTTTTGAATTTCAAGTGGCTAGCACTTTTTTCTGAAAATGTACACTCGAAACTTTATATATACTTATTAAAGTAGGTTCTGTGGCTCTAAATTAATTGTCTCACCAAACTGATATACACTACATATTACATTTGCAGATATCTATGGCAATCGATTAAAAGAGTAAGAAAATAATGATTACACAGGCTTGGTTGGCTGCCATCTGTTATCAATTTAGTTGATTTTTTAAGATTTATTAATGAAATTAGCCAGTAGAGCTTATAAGTGCGAAAAAGAAAATCAAAGATTTTTTCCAGTGGTAAATTCGCAATTTTCATATAGAAATGAAGGACTTTATATTGTATGGCTGCCATAAGAGATTTTGGTTGCCATCTCACGCACAAATATTGTCTTTTTTACCTTTGGTATTTATGTCTGAGTGTTTGAAATGAAAAATGCAAGTTTCTATAAGTTTTAGTGCGTCATATCATTGCACAGGGAAGCTCTATAATGCTCAGATGGCGGCCATCTCAGAAAATGGCCGCCATATTGAATTTCAAGTGGCTAGCACTTTTTTCTGAAAATATACACTTGAAAATATATATATGCCAAATTTCATGCTTGTATCACAAACTGAACGGTTATATGAGTTATGTGCCCCACTATAAGTGGCCATCAAAGCAGCAGGTGGATTGATAGTAGGATACAATTGCAGGCATTAAAATAAAATACCATACAAGTTCATATAAACTAAAAGTTTTTACATCTTTATAAGGCATACAATCATAAAATGGAGAATTTTGAATTTTTTCATGATTTAAAAATAAATGTGCCACATCACATAACATTCTTCAAATTTTTGCCATATCTTTCTGTATAATATTCAAGGCATATTTAGCTTCTGTCAAATACTTAAAATTAAAAAGAAGTCAATGTGCGTTTTAGACACATTGGCCTGTCTCATAATAAAAGAACTAGCACTGACAAAGATTAGACTAACTTGGATAAGACTTCAAAAGTGTATAGATCTAACTGATGTTCAAGTTCTTAAGTCTTCCCCCAAACAAGCCATGGTTTTGATGTATCTAAAAGTATCTAGGGGTCATGGTTTGAACCCCAGCTCGGCCAATATTCTTTCTGACGTTTGAGTCATTCTTGTCTCACCAGTAGAATGTTGTGAATCATCTAAATGAGACAGCAGGTGGGGGGTTGAATTGGATGTTGCAGTAAGTACTGATAAGGGAAATACCAGAAATCCATGGTTAGGCACTCCAGCTTCAGCAAAATGACTATAGCAGTTGAACGTTGCATTCAATCAATCAACATATAGGCGATCAACGAATTTTGTCATCTCCAGAAGCTTTCAAGTTGGAGCTTTTTCTGTTTTGGAGTGGGGTTTGTAGCGATTTCATCCATTGTCACTCGATTTCATCTATTGTCATTCTACTTCGGGCATACTTTTTCTGCTCTATTTCTCTTCTAAATATACATAAATATGTTTATACCCAGATTTTTGGGTGGGGGTTTGATGTTACAGTTTTAATTACCAATAGGGTGTTAAATTTGGCCTTCATAAAAACGCTGTAAAATGGTTTTAATTTAGATATATAGTTACTGTTGAATTTAACAGGTGGCTGAGCATGAAACCAATCAAGTCATTTAGACCTTTTCCAAACAGGATCTTGTTTTGATGTCCCTAAAAGAAAAGGCTTGGGAAAACATTGAGGCAAAAGAAGAAAATGCTGATAATCAGCATTTTCTCCTTTTGCCTCAAAATTTTCCATGCTGTATTGTACAGTAATTGCATCTTTATCAACATCCATTTTGTCGTCTGCAGCAGCTTTCAGATGGGACAACATTGAAATATTGCTGTTAAGGAAAGGGTTATCCAATGTTTTACTTGACTTTTCGAAGAATATTGACGCTATTGTCAATGTTTGGGTCCATGTTGTCTGCAGTTGAGATAAAGATCCTCAGCTTCATGATCAGGAGGTTTCTAAGTTCGATCCCTGGTCGATCTTGGCTTCTCCTTTGCCTACACATTCACTGCGAGTCAGTACTGTCTTTCCTAGGAAGCAGAACCAAGGTGGTATAATATAAGCTTCTAACTTTAACCCCATCCATGTAAAGTTCGATACCTGGCCGCGGCTAATACCCTTTCTGACAAAAATGTCACCCATCAATGGTTTGATATTGTGAACCTATGTGGGGGAGAAGCTGGAGGCTCAGTTAGGGTGTTGTGGTAGTACTGGTGAGAGAAATACCAGGAATCCATGGTTAGGTGCTCCAGCTGCCGCGATATGACCTTAGTAGTTGAAAACGGCGTAAAACCCCAATGAACCAACCCATCCATGTAAAATAAATGAGCCAGGATCTGGAAAAAGGTTCCTTAAAGCTATTGATTTCAACATGGTTCCAGACCAGCCTGTGCATATGCACAGTCTGATCAGGACCCATGTTGCTTTTAGGGTCCTTTTTCCAGATCCATAGCTCAATTATATGTTTTGGCTGCATAATGGGTCCGTGAAGAAAACTTACTATGAGGATCAGGAAGAAGGTTACAGAGAGAAAAGAAACAAATACTGTGTAATATGTTATGTCTTTTTCCATCAGTTTTCCTGAAAACCAGCGTTTTCTTCCTTTGCCTCGAAACCTTTATGCTATATCATATATAAAAATTTCATCTTTCAACTTTCATGATAGCATCTGCCAGCAGCTTTTTGATTAAGGAAATGAGTCATTCAGGTGGGAGTATTTTAATTAATTAAAAATAATTTTAGAATGAAACTTTTTCAACAGTAGAGAATCTATTTTAAGATGTAATATATTGTAAACTTTAATCATTGCAGAACTAATTTTTCGATATATGTTATTGAATTTCATCAGAACATTTCATTTTATTGCATTTGACAGCCAAATTGCAGCATTTCATTTTATGCATGCTATAAAATGAAATTCTATACTGTTTGAAAATGCTGAAAAATGGAAAACAGTTGCAGATGAATGTAAATTGATTTATTCTAAATGGTTTGTTGAAATTTGAACTTTAAATTTTGTTTGCTACTTTAAATAATGATATTGCTGACCCATTTTCAAGACAAGTACTCTGGTAGGAAGAATAATGCTGTTCTGTTCTAAACCCTTTCCCAAACGACAAATTTGAGGGGAGTCCAAATTGAAAGTTGCTGCTGACGACAAAACGGGTGTTGACGAAATTAGAATGTGTATACAGTAAAGATCTAGCACAGAAAAGACAGATAAAGGAGAAAATGCTGATGGACATCAGTATGTTTAAACAAATAATATTTGAAGTTTCGATCATGTATGCCCTTGTGTAAGTACAGCCATGGTCCTAGGGCATCAGACTCTAGCTTATGAGGTCCCACGTTTAATTTCTGCCCACCATAATTATCCTTTCTGACAAAATCGTCACCCACCAATGGTTTGATAATCTTTAATCTATGTGGGCGAGCAGCTGGAGGCTCGGTAACAGTGTATAATTTATCTTTGCTTTAGGTAACAAGGGCAAGGTAATATGTAAAAAACTTCAAGGACATCATTCTCTTCTAAGATGTCATTGAGTCATGATTATAAAAGACCTGTTTTAAATGTGCTTAAGCCCAAATTCTAGCCAATTTTTAGGAAGGGCTCAGACTTGCAACATCTGTTGTTATGTTATGATATGCATCTGAGTCATGTATTTGATCTACAAGCTGTTTTCTTCAAGGACGATATTCTTGACAACAGATGGCAAATTGCTGTGCATGTAAGAAATTTTATCACTGTATTTAACTATAATACAAAATGGCCAATTTAGACATAACAGTGAGAAAGGCCAATTTAGACAAAGTTGTTTAGGTTATGGTTACTTCTTTACTTGTTAGATGCTCAGTTATAGATAGACTTGTAACATCAATGACAATAATTATTGCTGTCGACAGATGGCAAATTACTGTGCAAGTAAGAAATTTCAACCCTGTCTTCAATTATAATATGATAAGGCCAACTTTTAAAAATAGATGGTGAGGAAGGCTTATAAACAGAGAAAGCTTGTGAAAATGTTGCAGGAAAAGGAGAAGAAGCTGACAACTACTAGCATTATTTGCCTTTGTCTCAAAGCTTGCCATACTATTATATGCACAAATTAAACAAGAAGTAATATGAATTTTGTCGTCTGCAACTCAATTCAAATTTGACCAGTATAAAAAATGTTACTTGGGAAAGTGTCTATTAAATTTTCTTGACAGGGAATATCGCTGGATATTTCAGATTTTGTATTGTAGATCAGTTGATATGACAAAAGTAATGAACAAAGCATTTGTTTTTGAGTGTTTTAGACATGCAAGAGTAAATGTGGCAACCATGACATTTTAATGAGCTTGCTCAAAATTTTAGATTCTGAATGTATGATAAATTTCAAGTATAAAATTTATTTATTGTTGATTATAATGAATTAAGTTTATGTTCATTCATGAGAAGTCTCAAAACCCATTCCCTCACAATGACGCCTTTTGATGCCCTACAGGAAAAAAGCTATGGAAAACATTGCAGAAAATGAAGAAATTGCTTATCACAAGCAATTTCTTCATTTTCCACATTGTTTTCTGCACAGAAAGACCATAAAATGCTAAATTCTGTTGCCTTGAATTTGTTGTGTGCAACATCTTTGAAGAAATCTTAAATTTCTTTGCTTATCAGCATAATTGTAGGCCTAAAGACAGAAAATTCATCTGGCCATTTTGCTGACCATTTCCTAATGTACCAGACCCATTTTGACAGACATGTTTTTGTTCTAAGGTAGATAATTAGGGGTAACCGGTAATGTTTTGTTGTGTTATCTACATGACCATTTGTCTGATAAGCACGGACAAAAAACAAAGGAACATTTCATTATCCTCTTTACTCTTTCATTAATCCTTTCCCAAACAAAACCTGCTTTTGACTTCCCTAATAGAAAAGACTTGGGAAAACATTGAGACAAAAGAAGAAAATGCTGATAACCAGCATTTTCTCCTTTTGTCTCAATATTTTCTGTGCTATATTCTACACAAACCCTGCCTTTATCAACATCCATTTTGACATCTGCATTGGCTTTCCTACTGGAAATGTCCAAATTTGGGAAAGGCTTAAACAATGTATGTACCAGGGTCTTGTTGTACTAGGATACAGGCCTAATGGATGCCACCAGTATGAGATTTTTTGAGCAACAAAAAATACCTTGCATTGTTAGTCTGTGGAAAATGCATGCTATTTAATTTACTTAAACACATACTTTTAATCAATCTCCATTAACTCTTTCGCTGCCAATATGGCCATAAAGCGACCCATAGGAAGACTGCCAATGTTGCCGATCGGCGACTTTCAAAAAATAGCTTAATGAGGTCATTCAAGGTCAAGGGCAAGGTCATCTGATCAAAATGCCTAATAAAAAGTATGCTATCAGGCAAAACAATTTATGTGTATTGATTCCTGAAAGTTTCAGCTTAATAATATCAAACGACAATTTTTTACTATTCTATAAACTGATAAGCCCTCTTATAAAGTTTCCATAATTTGGCACTGGAAATTATAATTCTATGAAATTTGGCAGCGAAAGAGTTAAACAACTAAGCCATAAATGACCTAAACAGAGAATTAATGATGCTAGGGAAAAAGAAGTAAGTAGATTTGGTTTACACTTATCCTGGAAAACTATTGCCATGTTCTTCTTTATTTTAAAACAAATTCAAGTGCCCTTACACTAAGATGAAATATTTACTAAGTAGTTGGAATTATTTAGCACCATTGGCCATCAGCAACTTTCTCAAAGCTTGCAAAACATCCTAAATGTGACAGTCTATTTCTAATCCATTATGCATTGGTGTCTGGCATTGTTGCCTTACAGAATCAAAGCACTGAAGTGACTGTAAGTATGACTGGATCACTATGACTATTATTTCATACCTTATGGCAAAATTTTAGACTTTTTATGCTCCCCGAAGGGAGAGCATATAGTCGCCGCTTTGTCTGTCCGTCCGTCCGTCCGTCCGTCCTGTCCGTCCGTCATTCCGTCCGTCCGTCCGTCCGTCCGTCCGTCCGTCCGAAGCGATTTCTCCATAACCCTTGGGCCAAATCAAATGAAACTTACCATGTGAACTCCCTATGACAAAATGCCGATGTACTTTTCCCGGTTTTTGGATTTGAGGCCTCGTCATGGGAAAAGGGGACTTAGGGTCAAATACAGTTTTTCTCTAATTTCTCCTAGTCTAATGGTCAGAATTTGATGAAATTTCATATTTGAGTAGCAAATCAGATGCCCTTGACAATAAACTGTTTGAAATTTGCGTATAAAAAATATGTCATGGAAAAAGGGGGCTTAAAATGTGTTAGCTTTATGTTAGCTCTCCATGGCATACATTTATTGTGACAATGCCTTATTCGGGGAGCATTGTCCGTCTCTGACGGCTCTTGTTCTTACTCAAAGATTTGCAGACAATAAATTCATGTAAATAAGATTTTACATGTTTGGGTTGTTTAGGGAAGAAAACATTGTGGGAAATGAAGAAATTGCCTGTCACAAGCAATTTCTTCATTTTCCACTATGTTTTGTCAAAGCCATTGTCTTGTTGGGAGTCAAAATGAGTCATTGTATGGTAATTGATTAATGTGACAAATGGGATGAGAAACAGGTGGCTGGCATTTTATACTGGTTTGATGTAATACTTCCCGCAATATAATGAAGAAATATTTTGGTATGACTGAGAAATACCAAGAACATGAGGTTGCAAGGTTTTCAAGCCAAATTGCCTGAGAAATAACAAAATGTTAAACATGGTGATAAACCCCATTTGTATATCTCGGAACAATGCAGTATCAATTTTGCCTTTTTAGCTAATGATAGTATGCACTCTTACATTTGACATCATCATTCTGCAGTCAGCATCCCCTATAAAGACTTGCATAAAGACTTTCTCATGTATTATGCATGGATGTCTGGCATAGGTGCTTGTTATTGCTGCATTTACTGGGAAAGAGACAACAATGATTATAGCGATGTGCAACCACTTAATCCTTTAATAATTTTGGAAAACAGAGTGAATCTCAGATACGAAAGAAATGCAGTCAGCAGCATTTATTTTGTTTCCTGGGATACATTTCAATTGTCAAATCAAAACACTTATAAAACATTTGAAAAAAAGGTTAAACCCACAATATTTTTGTGAGTATGAGTTCTTAATATTTTGAGACCAATATGCTTACAATTCAAGATTGGAAATTTTGAAGACAAAAAGAAAAGTTACCTTGAAAACAAGGATTACCAAACTTTTCTTGATAAAATTCAAACAAATATTTCACGATTTATCGCACAATTTGCAAAAAAAAAACCCAAAAAAACACACACTATATTGAATATTTTCTACTTATTTGGACTCAGATAAAAATCAGTAATTTCGGAAATGATGAAAGCATTCAAGGGAGTAGAACTCTCATTTTAGGGGGTAAAGGTTAATTAATTGAATTTTATGCACTGTGCCACCCCAATAACTTGAGTACATGTAGAAAAATATGAAGGTGATTAATTAAGTTTCATTTGAACATGAATTTTCCTTTCCAACTGGTTGATGGAACATAGAGTGCTAAGTTACAAATTGGTTTTGCTAGCGAAAGTAGATCGATGAAAGATTTTAGTATTAATTGGGTTAGCAGGTAGTGTAGACTTAGATCAGACTGCATGTATATCGAGTCTAACTTTTGTCTACACTGCTTGCCAAAGCAAGTACCGTATATTAAAGTTTAGCATGAAAAGGGTTATTTGTTTGAAACAAAGAAATTTTAGTGTGACTGAAAGTGTGTCCAATTAAATCAGTTCCTTTGTTGTTAATTTATGTTTCTTTACACTTAAGGTGATTACATGATAAAATTTTATTTTAGTTTTAATTGCCTCTCTGCATTTAATTGATTAAATCAGGCAGAAGCCTGGCAATCCAGTGATCTTTTTGAGCATGGGTTCAAGTCCTAGCCTTTGTCAATATCCACTCTGATAATTGATAAAAGTTGTTGTGAAATTGTCATTTTGTTTCTCACCTTTGCAGGTTGAACGAATTATCTTGTTTTTGTAAGCATCCAGCGACTAGGATTGGAATCTGAGTTTATGACGTCAGGCAATGTCTTGAATATAGAGTAAAGCCTCGCTTACAACCGGTTGTACTTCGCCTGCGTGCGGTCTGCGTCTAAAAAATAGGCATAGTCGTGCGATGAACGAAAGTGCAACATATGATTTTGGTGGATGCAACCACGACGCAGACTGCACACAGCAAAGAATTTACAAGACAATTATTTAGCCTCTCTTACAACCCATCGTGCGTCCTTATGAATTGTGCGTTAAAAGGCGCATGATTTATAAAGACGCATGACGGGTTGTAAGAAAGGCTTAAGGTGCACCAGATATGTGTACAAATTGGTCTTTGAATTCTTTCTTTGTCTACCAGTGCTTTCAAAAGCAGAAAAATCCATGATCATGTCAAGTGTTATTTCTAAACAAATTTTTGTTTCAATTGTTTAAATTGCATGAAATTAAAGAATTAATTGGTGTGAGCAGGCATGGATTAAATTGGTTGCACAATCTATATGTGTCACTTAATCTTAATTAATTTGGTCATGCACCAGGCTGAAACTTCAAACAGAATTACTATTAAAAATCAATCAAAAACCAGGCCTGCTTGTTACAAAAAAAAATAAAAACCCAAAATTAGTTGGTTTCAAATTTCATTATCTTCAAAATTAGCCCGTATATAATCTTTTTGCAAACAGTGATATGTTTAGATATACTTTAGTTTTAATGCTTTGGAAAATATTGAAGAAAATGAAGAAATTGCTGATGACCGACATTTTCTCTTTTTGGCTCAATATTTTCTGTACCATATTATACCGAAATCCTATTTTAATCAACTTTAATTTTCATGTCCTCAGCAGCAACTTTTAAATTGGACAAGTCGAAATTTTCACCATCTGGTTGGGAAAGGTCTGATCATTATATGTTACTTCATACAACAAAGACTTTTGCCTCTTCTAAATTACAAATTTAAGGGAAAAACTCATTAACCCTTTCCCAAACAAGACCTGGTTTTGACGTCCCTAATAGAAAAGGCTTGGGAAAACATTGAAACAAAAGAAGAAACTGCTGATAACCAGCAGTTTTTCCTTTTGTCTCAATATTTTCTGTGCCATTTTTTACACAAATCCTAGCTTTAATAACATCAATTTTGTCATTTGTGGCAGTTTTTGAAGTGAACCATTCTAAAATTTTGTTGTCTGGGAAAGGGTTAAGTAAAACATGTACAAAGGTATTTCCCAGTAAAAGATATGTTATTCATGCAGTTGTTTTCGTTTGATCTACTGAATGCACAATTAGTATCTTGGCAACCACAGGTATCAAAATATTGTTTTATAGCTGTAGATATTTTGGGTTACACCCTGGAATTGTTTTGATTGTCTTACAACACAAAGAAAATACTTGTTTAATGCCTGGAAATGATACTTAAAGCTGCATTTAGGTGAAGTATCAAGTTGATAATTGGCTAAATTTAGAATCTGTTCAACCTGGTTTCAAAATATTTTTTTTTACATTTGTAGACATTTTGTGTTTCACCCTTGAATTGTTTTGATTTGTTTAATACTTGTTTAATGCCTGGAATGATACTTAACCCATTACCACTCAATTACTCTTTTTGACTCCTTACAAGAAAATGGTAATGGAAAACATTGTGGTAAATGAAGAAATTGCTTGTGACTAGCAATTTCTTCATTTCCCACAATATTTTCCATAAAAAAAGACCAAAAATGTACAATTTCATTAACTTGAAATTGTCGTCTGCATCACCCTTGAATTTGGAATAGTTCAAACTATTCCCTGAAATAGTGACATCTTTATTTAACCCAACGGGTTTTGAAAAGCTTGCTGTAAAAGGAGAAAATGTCAATAACCAAAATGTTATCTTCTTCTTTCAAGGTTTTATATGCTGTGACATGTAGATGTACTCCCCTGCGAAAAAAGTCCAAGAACACATTTCTAGTTCTAGAACTGTTCTAGGAAGTTAAATGGCACTTCTAGAACTGTTCTAGAACAGTTCTAGAAGTGCTATTTAATGTTCTAGATCTGTTTATGAACTTTTTGCAAGACTACATGAGTTTACTTTTTTTGTCATCTGCAATTCCTCTCAATTTGGATTCGTACAAAAATATTGTTGTTTGTAGAATGGATAACGCTCTGCTGGGATAATTCCAACCAGCCTCATATTAATATCCTGCCATGGTTTTGACAGAGCTTTAGAGCTAATCTGTCTGGTTCGGAGGGGTTAGGATTATGTTGTCTGCCAGAAACATTAATACAAGACTATCAGACTATTTCTAAATATTTGAAACATCAAATATGAATAACCCATTGCTACACAGTGAATGAATTTAAAGGCTTTCGAAAACAATGCGGAAAATGAAGAAATTGCTTGTGACAAGCAATTTCTTCATTTCCCACATTGTTTTTTGACCAAAAAGACTAAAAAAATTCAAATTTTATTCAATTGATATTGTCTTCTGCAACATCTTTGAATTTGGAACAGTCTAAAATTTTGCTGTTTGGTAATGGGTTAAGCCAGAATCTGGTGAAAGGGCACTTATGGTATTTGAGACCAACATGAATTCAGATTAACTTGTGCATCCAATCAGTCTGATCAAGATCCATGCTTGTCTCTGATAGCTTCTTCAATTTCAAATGTAATGCAGACAACAATATAATTATGTGTTAACAAAAATAGAATTTGAGCATGTTGGAGAACAGAAACTAATGTGGGAAAAGGAGTAAATTCTGTTCATTACCATTTACTTCTGTCAAATTTATTCCTACCTTTACTTGTTATGGACGCCATTTTAGGAACTTTTTTGGAAAGCAATGGTTAGACTATGAGACTATTCCAAACATCAAATATGAATGTTACAAAATAACAAAACATAGCACTGAGAAGTCAAATTGAGAAAATTACTTTTAAGCTTAGATCTAGAGGGAAATCAACCAAGAAAACAAGCGATGCTATATTACTATTTACTTATATGGATTTTAGTATGAAAGAATTTAATGTTGTGCCAGACGACTCCAAGGTTATTCAAAGTTACAAAAGAAATATGTTTATGGGTGGAGAGGTCGGTCAATATCATTTCTGAAATTTTACAAAACCATTTACTTGTCTTTGACCTGCAATCGGAGAGTTTTATCATGTACTTAAACCTTTCCTGCTCATTGACGCCTTTTAATGCCCCTTGCTTTTCCAAACATTGTGGAAAATGAAGTAATTGCTTGTGACAAGCAATTTCTTCATTTCCCACAATTGTTGTCAAATTCATCTTTGAATTTAGACCATTCTAAAAATGTTGTCAATTGGTAAAATGAGTCAGGATTTGAGAAGATTTTGAGACTTCCATTCTTCCAAGATCAGCACCACCCCTGCGAAAAGTTCAAGAACTGATCTAGAATGTTAAATGGCACATCTAAAACTGTTCCAGAACTGTTGTAGAAGTGCCATTTAACGTTCTAGAACAGTTTTTTAACTTAAATGAACTTTTCTAGAGCCATTCTAAAAGTGCCATATAATGTTCTAGAACATTCTAGAACAGTTCCTGAACTTAAATGAACTTTTTCGCAGGGGCTGGGTATAGATGCATGGTAGAGGAGTCTTAAAGGCCCCTTTTCCAGATCCTCTCTCATAATAGGCTTTATTTATAGGCTTTCACATTCAAACAAAATCTTCGTGCCCAGAATATTAATGTATCAAACAAATGGTATCTATAAAGTATGTGGATTGTGATCAGAATTTTAATGATTGATCATAGTGTAACCATGAGTTATCACTTTCTGGTTGAGCTTTAACCTTTTTCTGAACAAATATTTTGTGTCATTTGGTATAAATTGAAATGGCTATATAAAAGGATTTATTTGCAACCCAAAGCATGGCCAGCATGAGAATGTGTTAATTAAACAAAGCTTGCTCTAAAGTATGGATTTTGATTAGAATTTGACCAAGAGTTGCCCACATGGATGTGTGATTTGTATTTGTCTAAGGTCAAGGTCATATTTTAAGGTGAAAATTGGCAGGGCTTAACATTATTCAGTGTACATCTTATATTTGCAGGATTGAATTGTGGCTAGCTGTGCAGAAAACAACTTTGATAGGTATGTACCTCTTTCCCAATGACTTATTCTAACTTGTTATATTGGAGCATCACAGCATTGAAAGCAGAGGGAGAAGAAGAAAATGCTGATCATCAGCATTTTTTTTCTTTTCCCTCAATGCTTTAAAAGACCTTCACACTTCTTTATTGGAGACTTTAGAAGCAGACATTGTTCAAGAAACTGGTTAACCCTCTCCCAAACGAAAAAAATTTAGGGTGGTCAAATTTGAAAGGAGTTGCAGACAACAGCAATAAATTATACCAAAAACAGAAAATCTGCATGTTATAGCCCAGAAAATATTGAGACAAAAGGAGAAACTGCTGGTTATCAGCAGTTTCTTCTTTTGTCTCAATGTTTTCCGAAGCAATTGCTTTTAGGGACGTCAAAACCAGGTCTTGTTTGGGAGAAGATTAATACATGTAGCTTCAGACAATCAGTTATGAATTTTTACCATAATTTAAGAGATATTAAAAACTTTTATGTATATATTCTGTCTGAAGATGTGTAAACCTGTAAAAAATCTTTTGTGTTAAAAAGATTCTTGTCTGGAAGTTTTTAACACTTTATCAGACATTTTACATTTTCTTAAACTGTTTCCACTGAAGACATGGCACAGATCAGCTAGGCCACTAGCTTGACTCCCACTTTAGACCTGCTTCCTTGCAACAAGGTGCCGCACCCTCTTGTCATTCAAGCCTGTTTGCAAATGTTTAAGTATTAAAGGAGTGATTTTAGAACATACTGAACTTAGTATTTGTTAGTGTACCTCTCTGAAACATTAGTTAGAATGTCAAGGTCAAATATGATTTCTGGAGGCTCGGTAAGGGTGCTGTGGTAGTACTGGTTTGAAACAACAGGAATCCATGGGTAGGTGCTCCAGCCGCCGCGATATGACCCTGGTAGATGAAAACGGCGTAAAACCCCAATAAACTCAAACTCAAATATGATTTCAGGCTAGTCTTAATATTGTGCATGGAAAAATAATCCCATTTCTGCAACTAGTGCATTTGAACTTGTTGAATATTTTGACTTCTAGTTATACTGCCTAAAAACACACAATTGAAAATTGATAGGAATGCCATGTCAAGCAAAAAAAAACTTAAATGGTATGGTGATGATAAATAGGGCTATGGGAATTGTAGCCTGTGAATTAGGTGACATTTTACAGGGCTGTTATTTTCCTAGCTGGCAGTCTAGTATTATTTATGTGAAATATAAATACATTTGAGCTGGATCTTGAAAAAGGGCCTCTGTGGTATTTGAGACCAACATAGATCCAGATCAGCCTGTGCATACTCAGTCTTGTATTTGAGACCAACATGGATCCAGATCAGCCTGTGCATGCGCACAGTCAGATCATGATCCATACTGTTCTCCAATAGCTTCTTCTTGACCCATAGCAATAACAAATGAGCAGCATGGGTCATGATCAGACTGCACCAGTCCTAGGAACAGGCCAACCTGAAAACATGAACGTCTCTGGACTCATGCCTTTATTCCAGATCTTAGCTCAATTCAAATTGATATACAGTCGACACTTGTGGTGTCGAAATCGAAGAAACCGTCAAAATACCTTGACATATCCAGAGTTCGACTCATCTGATTTTGTTCAGATTCTGATTAAATGCCATTTGACTATTTTTGTGCGTTTATGATTTAAATATAGTAAAAAAAGGAAAGAAATTGCTCGAAGCGAGCAATTTCTATCCTTTCCCTACTAAATTTTAATGTCCATATTTATTTCGAAATTACTTTGTTTAAACTTTTTGATATCCGTTGGTGAGGACGGGGCCAGACTTTCACATCGACTTAAGCGGGAATTCGACATATCCGATGTCGACATAACAAGAAACAACTGTATGATTCGCTTGTTTTGGAAAGGGTTAATAGTCTTTCAAATCATTTTTGCAAGTTTGATAATTCTCCCAAATATGTTAATGAAAGTGAATCAAACAGAAAATCATTACACCAACTTTCCATACTCCAAGAAACCGCAAGACAACTCAGACTAAGGTTCTGACTGTTGACCACTTACTAACCATGGTAACCACATGTTGACACTTTTAACTGATTTTTATTGCCATGACAACCCCAAAATTAATGGTTTAATGTCAAAATGGGAGGCGGTCCCTCTACTTAAATGTTGGGTCCTGGACTTTAATGGTCCACAAAATAACACCTTGCTGTATTCTTCTCACATCTGTACTTCATGGGATCTTCTTTGGGATAAGGCATTGTATTTGAAGATGTGAGGCAAGCAAAGACTTGACAAATAAAGCTAGAAGAGATTCAATTTCTGTTAAACTTGTTTAAAGTATTTGAAATTATCAGTTGAGGTCATGATAGAAAGAAATAATATTTTCATAATCAATGCTGCATTTCTATTACATCCATGCATTGATAGATCACAATTTTGTCATTCTGGTATAAGTTATAATTCTCATAGGGAATTCCCAAGTAGCACTTATTAGCTCACCTGAGCACGAAGTGCTCATTGGGAGCTATTGTGGTCACTCACCGTCCGTCGTCCGTCCGTCCGTCTGTCCGTCTGTCCGTTCACATTTCTTTAAACATCTTCTCCTCCTAAACCATTTGGTCAATTTTGACCAAACTTGGCAGGAATGTTCCTTGGGTGACCCTTTTCAAAACTTGTTCGTGGATTTTTGATTCGTCAAAAAATGTGGGCGTGGCAGGGCGTGGCTTATCGGACTTAGAGAAATCCTAAGAAAATTCTTTAAAAATCAACCATTGGGCCAATTTAAACCTAACTTGGCAGAAATGTTCCTTGGGTGACCCTTTTCAAAATTGTTCGCAAATTCTTGATTCGTCAAAAAAAGTGGGCGTGGCAGGGTGTGGCTTATTGGACTTAGAGAAATCCTAAGAAAATTCTTTAAAAATCAACCATTGGCCCAATTTGAACCAAACTTGGCAGAAATGTTCCTTGGGTGACACTCTTCAAAATTTGATAGTTAATTTTTGATTTGTCAGGAAAAGTGGGCGTGGCAGGGCGTGACTTATTGGACTTGGAGAAATTCTAAGAAAATTCCTATAAAATCAACCGTTGGCCCAATTTGAACCAAACTTGGCAGGAATGTTCCTAGGGTGATTCTTTTCAAAATTTGTTTGCGAATTTTTGATTCGTCAAAAAATGTTGGCGTGGCAGGGCGTGGCTTATCGGACTTAGAGAAATCCTAAGAAAATTCTTTAAAAATCAACCATTGGGCCAATTTGAACCTAACTTGGCAGAAATGTTCCTTGGGTGACTCTTTTCAAAACTTTTTCGCAAATTTTTGATTCGTCAAAAAAAGTGGGCGTGGCAAGGCGTGGCTTATCGGACTTAGATAAATGCTTAAGAAAATTCTTTAAAAATCAACCGTTGGCCCAATTTGAACCAAACTTGGCAGTAATGTTCCCTGGGTGACTCTTTTCAAAACTTGTCCGCAAATTTTTGATTCGTCAGAAAAAGTGGACGTGGCAGGACATGGCTTCTCTGACTTAGAGAAATCCTTAGAAAATTCTTCAAAAATCAACCGTTGACCCAATTTGAACCAAACTTAACAGAATTATTCTTTGGGTGACTCTTTTTAAAATTTATTTGCGGATTTTGATTCGTCAGATAAAACGGGCGTGGCAGGACGTGGCTTATCGAAGTTAGAGACACCTTAAGAAAATTCTTTAAAAAACACATTGGGCCAATTTGAACGAAACTTAGCAAGAATTTCCCTTCAGTGACTTTTAAAAATGCGCACACATATTTTCTTTGTCATCTAAAAATGTGGGTGTGGAAGGGCAGTGTTATCAGACTTAGAGAAATCATACGAAAACTCTTTAAAAATGAAGCATTGGGCCAATTTGAACCAAACTTGGCAACAATGTTCCTTGAGTGACCCTTTTCAAAATTTGTTCACGAATTTTTGATTTGTAAAAAAAAGTGGGCGTGTCACAAACTTCTTTCAGGTGAGCGATATAGGGCCATTCTGGCCCTCTTGTTCATATTATAGGACATTTGTTATGAGTAGCTTGCATGATGTAGACAAGTAAATCATGTAAATATCTTGTGAACTCTTTGATGTGTTATGAATATGGTTGAGTTATGATCCTTGGACAAACATAATCAGTTGGAGACATAAAATTAGCCCTTTTCACACATGCATGTATATGTCCAGTTATGTTTGTATAATAAATCATAAGCATCCTTACAGAAGCTTTGATGTAGTAATTAAAGAGGTTACAGTTATGATTTTTGGTCCGACATACAGTCGACACTTGATGTGTCGACATCGGATAAGTCAAATTTCCGCTTAAGTTTAAGTGAAAGTCTGGTCCCATCCTCATCAATGGATATCAAAAATAGTAAACAAAATTATTTTGAAATAAATGTAGCCATTGAAATAAAGTAGGAAAAGGAAAGAAATTGCTCATGTTGAGCAATTTCTTTCCTTTTCCTACTATATTTCAATTATGAACGTGCTTGATGAGCATAAAAAACGGTTAGAAATTGTTGTAATAGATACAAAGAAAAAATCGGATGTGTCGAACTCCGGATATATACATGTATGTCTAAGTATTTTGACGGTCCCTCTGGCTTCGACACAATGAGAGTCGACTGTAGTTACTTGTGGGTATCATAAATTTGAACAATAAAGTCATGTTTACAGATAAATCATAAGTATTCTTTCAGAAGCTTTGATGTGCTCTGGAGATGTTACATTTATGACCATTGGGCAAACTTTGTCAGTCAGGGGGAAATGTGAAGTCATGTTTACATTGATCACAAGTTACTGCTGCCTTGTAGAAGCTTCCCTGTGTTACAACCATATTTGAATATAAATTTTTGACTGGTGCTGTTACTGCATTTCATAGTCCCTTTGATATATCACATAATTATGCTAGGGATGGCTTTGATGCTTTATGAATTGTTTCAGCTTAGTTAAATGGCTCTCAGACGGGTTCAGCAAAATTGAATGGCTATCCATAAAGAATATATCATTTGGCATTAAAGTATTGTTACTATTGCCTAGACATAGTTCAAGTTAATTATAATCACACAAAATATGAATCTAAATTTTTCATATCTCATGATGGTACATTGGCAAAAACAAATTGTGTGTCACTTTCAAAACACTGTAACTGCTGGTTATTCAAAACTGAGTTGCGTTAGTTTCTAATATTATGGACAATGAGATGGTTGTCAAAAAAGTTGTATCTACAGCTTGAATAAGCTGTATTTGAGATATTTTTCATGTCCAGTTCTGACATGACCAGCTTCATGGATGGTCAATAGACTGGACCCAATAATACAGGCTGACAGTCTAGACTTTTGTGATTTATTAAAATGGTACTTATTTTCCTTTGTTCTGACTGTTTTATGTCATAATGCTTAATTGTAGCTCATGTTCTTGTCTGGATTTACAAATAAAGCTGGGTCCCCTCTGTAACTTTAGAGTCTTTATGATTCTCAAGTGACTCAAAATGTGTCTACAATCATAATATTACTGGTGAAGCAGTAAAAAATAAGTGATTGATAGATTGTAGTGCCAGAATTTCTGAACTCTTTACAATACAACATAAAGTTTTGTTTTCCCTGATAGAAAATGCCTGGGAAAATATTGCCATAAAACAAGAAAAAGCTGATGATCACCATTTATTTCTATTTCCTCAATAGTTTGTATGAGATATTTTACACAAATTATATCTCTGTCAATATCAATGTTGCAGCAGCTTTCATATTGGAAAACCCTAAAAAATCATTTGGGAAAAAATGAATACAGCAAACAGTTTTGTAGAATGGATACAATGTATTGCTACATTTTCTGGCAAATTCAGAATGCATTTGGGCATTACCATCAAATCTCTTACAATTTGTTTGAAATATTATTCTGATATTTGTCTGCAGCAGAGCTATAAATAAGAAATTATGCTTTGATTTTCAGATAATTCAAACATTAAATTACAAATTTGATCATACTATCTCTGCTAAATGTATTCCAATGTACTTCAAGAACATCAAAATGGCCCTATTGCATACTTGTTTTGAGTTCCATGAATGTGAAATAAGAGAAATAAAAACTAAATTTGTTGGAAAAATCGAGATTTTTATAATCGTTCATCTGCAATTTTAGATCTTTCAGATATTCTATATGTCCAAAACCAGTTTGTGCATTTTTTATCGGGACCTAAGCTTCTTTGTAAGGACTTTTTCATCAGGATCCATGCTGTCCTTTTACAGATCTAAAGGGTAGTGAAGAAATTTTATTAGAACAGATTGTATAAATGCAAGCTGATACAGCCCTTGGGAAAAGTTCATTTAAGTTCAAGAACAGTTCTAGAATGTTCTAGAATGTAAAATGGCACTTCTAGAACTGTTCTAGAAGTACTATGTAATGTTCTAGAACAGTTCTTGAACTGAAATGAACTTTGCAGGGGATAATATGCAATGATAGATTTCAAATGCAATAAATGCTCTTTGAACAATATCCTGGCATATTTCTATTCAAAATGTTGTTCTCGTGAATATTTTCCAAATATTTTGTCAGAAATATTTGTCCTGCGTTTGTTCTAATGGGTTCTGTCATAGCAGTGAAAATTGCAGCGCAATTGAAAGCAGTTTGTAAATGCAGAAAAATGGGACACTTTCAGAAGCTATTTCAAACAAATTACTTTCAACATGCCATTTCCATATTCAGTGTAACTAGTAGATTTAGATATCGCTGCTTTTCAACAAAAACCTTGTAACTGCAGCTTAAAGCAAGCTGCAGTTGCAAAGTTTTAGTTGAAAAGAAGCCATATTCTGGTTTCTGGTTTTGGCAGAATATTCAGTGTTTTGACTGTGGTTATTTTAGTATGTTTTGACTGTGTTTAGTTTAGCCTATAAATGTTTTTAGCTCACCTGAGCACGATAGTGCTCATGGTGAGGTATTGTGATACCGCTGTGTCCGTCGTCCGTCGTCCGTCGTCCGTCGTCAGTCGTCCGTCGTCCGTCGTGCGTCGTGCGTCAACCTTTGGCTTGTGTGCACTCTAGAGGCCACATTTTTTGCCCAATCAACCTGAAATTTGCTCAGAATGATTGTCTTGATGAAATCTCGGACAAGTTCGAAATTGGGTCATCTGGGGTCAAAAAGTAGGTCACGGGGTCAAATCTTAGAAAAACCTTGTGTGCACTCTAGAGGCCACATTTTTTGCCCAATCAACCTGAAAATTGATCAGAATGATTGTCTTGATCAAATCTCGGACAAGTTCGAAATTGGGTCATCTTGGGTCAAAAACTAGGTCACGGGGTCAAATCTTAGAAAAACCTTGTGTGCACTCTTGAGGCCACATTTTTTGCCCAATTAACCTGAAATTTGCTCAGAATGTTTGTCTTGATGTAATCTCGGACAAGTTTGAAATTGGGTCATCTGGGGTCAAAAACTAGGTCACGGGGTCAAATCTTAGAAAAACCTTGTGTGCACTCTAGAGGCCACATTTTTTGCCCAATCAACCTGAAATTAGCTCAGAATGATTGTCTTGATGAAATCTCGGACAAGTTTGAAATTGGGTCATCTGGGGTCAAAAACTAGGTCACTGGGTCAAATCTTAGAAAAACCTTGTGTGCACTCTAGAGGCCACATTTTTTGCCCAATCAACCTGAAAATTGATCAGAATGATTGTCTTGATGAAATCTCAGACAAGTTTGAAATTGGGTCATCTGGGGTCAAAAACTAGGTCACTGGGTCAAATCTTAGAAAAACCTTGTGTGCACTCTAGAGGCCACATTTTTTGCCCAATCAACCTGAAAATTGATCAGAATGATTGTCTTGATAAAATCTCGGACAAGTTTGAAATTGGGTCATCTGGGGTCAAAAACTAGGTCACAGGGTCAAATCTTAGAAAAACCTTGTGTGCACTCTAGAGGCCACATTTTTTGCCCAATCAATATGAAATTTGCTCAGAATGATTGTCTTGATCAAATCTTGGAAAAGATTGAAATTGGGTCATCTGGGGTCAAAAACTAGGTCACAGGGTCAAATCTTAGGAAAACCTTGTGTGCACTCTAGAGGCCACACTTTTTGCCCAATCAACCTGAAATTTGCTCAGAATGATTGTCTTGATGAAATCTCGGACAAGTTAGAAATTGGGTCATCCGGGGTCAAAAACTAGGTCACGGGGTTAAATCTTAGAAATACCCTGTGTGCACTCTGGAGGCCACATTTTTTGCCCAATCAACCTGAAATTAGCTCAAAATGATTGACTTGATGAAATCTCGGACAAGTTTGAAATTGGGTCATCTGGGGTCAAAAAGTAGGTCACTGGGTCAAATCCTAGAGAAACCTTGTGTGCACTCTAGAGGCCACATTTTATGCCCAATCAACCTGAAATTTGCTCAGAATGATTGTCTTGATGAAATCTCGGACCAGTTTTAAATTGGGTCATCTGGGGTCAAAAACTAGGCCACTGGGTCAAATCTTAAAATAACCTTGTGTGCACTCTAGAGGCCACATTTTTTGCCCAATCAACCTGAAAATTGATCAGAATGATTGTCTTGATAAAATCTCAGACAAGTTTGAAATTGGGTCATCTGGGGTCAAAAACTAGGTCACAGGGTCAAATCTTAGAAAAACCTTGTGTGCACTCTAGAGGCCACATTTTTTGCCCAATCAACCTGAAATTTGCTCAGAATGATTGTCTTGATAAAATCTCGGACAAGTTTGAAATTGGGTCATCTGGGGTCAAAAACTAGGTCACAGGGTCAAATCTTAGAAAAACCTTGTGTGCACTCTAGAGGCCACATTTTTTGCCCAATCAACCTGAAATTAGCTCAAAATGATTGACTTGATGAAATCTCGGACAAGCCTGAAATGGGGTCATCTGGGGTCAAAAAATAGGTCACTAGGTCAAATCTTAGAGAAACCTTGTGTGCACTCTAGAGGCCACATTTTTTGCCCAATCAACCTGAAATTTGCTCAAAATGATTGTCTTGATGAAATCTCAGACAAGTTTGAAATTGGGTCATCTGGGGTCAAAAACTAGGTCACGGGGTCAAATCTTAGAAAAAACCTTTTGTGCACTCTAGAGGCCACATTTTTTGCCCAATCAACCTGAAAATTGATCAGAATGATTATCTTGATGAAATCTCGGACAAGTTTGAAATTGGGTCATCTGGCGTCAAAAACAAGGTCACAGGGTCAAATCTTAGAAAAACCTTGTGTGCACTCAAGAGGCCACATTTTTTGCCCAATCAACCTGAAATTTGCTCAGAATGATTGTCTTGATAAAATCTCGGACAAGTTTGAAATTGGGTCATCTGGGGTCAAAAACTAGGTCACAGGGTCAAATCTTTGTAAAACCTTGTGTGCACTCTAGAGGCCACATTTTTTGCCCAATCAACCTGAAATATGCTCATAATAATTGTCTTGATGAAATGTACAAAAAGTTTGAAATTGGGTCATCTGGGGTCAAAAACTAGGTCACTAGGTCAAATTTAAGAAAAACCTTGTGTGCACTCTAGAGGCCACATTTTATGCCCAATCAGCCTAGTCAGAATAATTATCTTGATAAAATCTCAGACAATTTCAAAATTTGGTCATCTGGGGTCCTAAACTAGGTCATGGGGTCCAGTCTTGGGGATTTTTTTTGCCCAATCAAGCTGAAAATTTGTCAGAATGATTATCTTATACAGGCCACAAATCTTAGTAAAATGTGATCATTTTGGAGGCTCAGACACACCATATACAGAAAGCTATTATGTCAGGCAGGCCTGTAGGAACAGGGGGGCTAGGGGGGCTAAACCCTTCCAAAGTTGGCCAAAAATACCAATTTTTCTTAATTTTACACTTAAAATTTTGGGGAAATCCCAATTAGCCCCCACCCCCCAATATTTAGGATAGAGTCTATAGCCCCCCATTATGAAATTGCTTCCTATGGGCCTGTCAGGTGAGCGCTTCAGGGCCAATGGCCCTCTTGTTTTCAAAATTCGCCTTTCATTTTAACCCATTCCCACATAATGACCCCTTTTGATGCGCTACAAGATAAAGGCTTTGGAAAACAATGTTTCGGGTTATTTCTCTTTTCAAATCAATGGGAAAAAAACTCCCCCCAAATTTCGAAATTTCATTATCAATTTTGCTTGATTTTAATCACCAATATCAATATATATTTTGCCTGATGTACTTTAAATATTTGTTAAGAACATGTCTTGATGAATCAAACATGAAAGTAAATCTCTCTGAAGTTGTATTTCCATCACAGCTTGAGATTGATAGATATTACGTAATTCTTGGCTGATGTTCAATGACATTTAAAAGGGCTTAGTTACACCGTTTTCGGTTTTTCTAATGCAATCATTATGATGAAAGAAGTACTTTTAGAACTTAAAGGTACTGTAGTATGTTCTAGTGTCAGACTGCAAAATATAGACTAGTGAAAGATTTCATATATTTATCCTGTGTGCAGTCTGATCTATACTGCCTGCCATAACAGAAATTGTCTGTGTTATTGCAAAACCTTGTAACTCCGGCTTTAATTAAGCTGGAGTTATGAGGTTTTGCAAAAAACACTGATGAAATTTTGTATCGATGTTCAATATTACAAGGATTGAATAATGCTGATAGACAAGTTGTTTTGCCCTACAAGAATTTGATTCTATGATTCTTCAGGTATTATGGACCAAGATCAGACTGTATATAAGACTGGCTGATCATTGTCTAAGGTTACTGCCTAAATAGAAATATCTGAATGAGAAGAGTTGAAAATATTCAATAAGAAATAAACAACTTATTCGTTTTTGTGCCCTACAAGAATTTGCAATTGTCAATGATTCTATAAATCGACGGGTAGTATAGACCAAGATCAGACTGCACATTATATGTGCAGTCTGATCTTTCTCTGTGCTACCTGCCATATAGATTTTGTATGATCAGAATGTGAAATCAAGGGTTGAAGATGTTACATAAGAATAGCAGACACATTATTTTTTGTGCCCCACAAGAATTTGCAATTGTTATCAGTTTTTCACCAACTATCAAAATAAAGGCTTACCTAGGGATTATGTAGGAATTTGTTCTAAGTCTTTTCCTGGAAAGATATCAAGCAATTTCTGCCATTGGATTTTAACCCTTTCCCAAACAAGACCTGGTTTTGACGCCCCTATTAGAAAAGGCTTGGGAAAACATTGAAACAAAAGAAGAAACTGCTGATAACCAGCAGTTTCTCCTTTTGTCTCAATATTTTCTATGCCATATTTTACATAAATTATATATTTGATAATTAGCTCACCTGAGCACGAAGTGCTCAAGGTGAGCTATTGTGGTCACTTTTTGTCCGTCGTCCGTCTGTCTGTCCGTCTGTCCGTCCGTCCGCAATTTCGTGTTAACACTCTAGCATCTACAAATATAAGCCAATCTTTACCAAACCTGGTCAAAACATGTATGACCATAAGATCTCGGATGAGTTCGATTATGAGTCAGATCGAACCAGAAAGTCCGGAGTTATCTGCCCTTGAATGCGTTAAATAGCTAGTTTGTACATTGTTTACACTCTAGCATCTACAATTATCAATCAATCAAGACAAAACTTAGACATAATGTTGTAGACTATAAGATCTCAGACGAGTTCGATTTTCAGTCTAATCTGACATGAAGGACGAGAGTTATGTGCCCTTGAATTTGACAAAATTGCCATTTTTGGCTGTTTTGGACCTTGTTTACACTCTAGAATCTACAATTACAGATCAATGAGGACAAAACTTGGACACAATGTTGGGGACTATGAGATCTTGGATGAGTTTGATTTTCATTCTGATTGGAGTAGAAAGTCTAGAGTTATGTGCCTTTGAAATTTACAAAATAGCCATTTTCGACTATTTTGACCTTGTTATCCCCCGCCGAAAAAATTTTTCGGGGGGGATATTGTTTTTGCCATGTCCGTCCGTCCTTCCGTCCGTCCGTCCGTCCGTCCGTCCGACATTCGTTTCCGCGCTATTTCTTGGAAACTGTAGACCGGATTTCGATGAAACTTGGCACACAGCTTCACTACGAAGAGGACATGCGCATATCGTCGCGGTTACCCGGTTCGACAATTGAATTCAGAGTTACTGCCCCTGACTGTTTAAGCCATATACATACAGAGTGATATTTGTTTCCGCGCTATTTCTTGAAAACTGTAGACCGGATTTCGATGAAACTTGGCACACAGCTTCACTACAAAGTGGACATGCGCATATCGTCGGGGTTACCCGGTTCGACCGCCGAATTTAGAGTTACTGCCCCTGAATGTTTTAGCCATATACATAGAGAGTGATATTCGTTTCCGCGCTATTTCTTGAAAACTGTAGACCGGATTTCAATGAAACTTGGCACACAGCTTCACTACAAAGTGGACATGCGCATATCGTCAGGGTTACCTGGTTCGACCGCCGAATTTAGAGTTACTGCCCCTGACTGTTTTAGCCATATACATACAGAGTGATATTCGTTTCCGCGCTATTTCTTGAAAACTATAAACCGGATTTCAATGAAACTTGGCACACAGCTTTAATACAATGAGGACATGTGCATATCATCGGTGTTACCCGGTTCAACCGTCGAATTTAGAGTTACTGCCCCTGACTGTTTTAGCCATATACATACAGTGATATTCGTTTCCGCCCTATTTCTTGAAAACTGTAGACCGAATTTCAATGAAACTTGGCACACAGCTTCACTACCAAGTGGACATGCGCATATCGTCGGGGTTACCCGGTTCGACCGTCGAATTTAGAGTTACTGCCCCTGACTGTTTAAGCCATATACATACAGAGTGATATTCGTTTCCGCGCTATTTCTTGAAAACTGTAGACCGGATTTCAATGAAACTTGGCACACAGCTTCACTACGAAGTGGACATGCGCATATCGTCGGGGTTACCCGGTTCGACCGCCGAATTTAGAGTTACTGCCCCTGACTGTTTAAGCCATATACATACAGAGTGATATTCATTTCCGCGCTATTTCTTGAAAACTATTGACCGGATTTCAATGAAACTTGGCACACAGCTTTACTACAATGAGGATATGCGCATATCGTTGGGGTTACCCGGTTCGACCGCCGAATTTAGAGTTACTGCCCCTGACTGTTTAAGCCATATACATACAGTGATATTTGTTTCCGCGCTATTTCTTGAAAACTGTAGACCGAATTTCAATGAAACTTGGCACACAGCTTCACTACCAAGTGGACATGCGCATATCGTCGGGGTTACCCGGTTCGACCGTCGAATTTAGAGTTACTGCCCCTGACTGTTTAAGCCATATACATACAGAGTGATATTCGTTTCCGCGCTATTTCTTGAAAACTGTAGACCGGATTTCAATGAAACTTGGCACACAGCTTCACTACGAAGTGGACATGCGCATATCGTCGGGGTTACCCGGTTTGACCGCCGAATTTAGAGTTACTGCCCCTGACTGTTTAAGCCATATACATACAGAGTGATATTCGTTTCCGCGCTATTTCTTGAAAACTGTAGACCGGATTTCAATGAAACTTGGCACACAGCTTCACTACAAAGTGGACATGCGCATATCGTCGGGGTTACCCGGTTCGACCGCCAAATTTAGAGTTACTGCCCCTGACTGTTTTAGCCATATACATACAGAGTGATATTCATTTCCGCGCTATTTCTTGAAAACTATTGACCGGATTTCAATGAAACTTGGCACACAGCTTTACTACAATGAGGATATGCGCATATCGTTGGGGTTACCCGGTTCGACCGCCGAATTTAGAGTTACTGCCCCTGACTGTTTAAGCCATATACATACAGTGATATTTGTTTCCGCGCTATTTCTTGAAAACTATACACCGGATTTCAATGAAACTTGGCACACAGCTTTACTACAATGAGGACATGCGCATATCGTCGGGGTTACCCGGTTCGACCGCCAAATTAAGAGTTACTGCCCCTGACTGTTTTAGCCATATACATACAGAGTGATATTCGTTCTGTTGAAGCCATATACATACAGAGTTATATTCGTTTCCGCGCTACTTTATTGACAATGAAAATTTGTTCGGCGGGGGATATCAATTCAACGAATTTGCTTGTTTACACTCTAGAATCTACAATTATTGATCAATCGAGACAAAACTTGGACAAAATGTCTGAGACCATAAGATCTCGAACGAGATTGATTTTCGATATGATTAAACCAGAAAGAAGAGAGTTATGTGCCCTTGAATTTGACAAAATTGCCATTTTCATCTGTTTTTGACCTTGTTTACACTAGAATCTACAATTAAGGATCAATGAGGACAAAACTTGGACACAATGTTGAGGAATTTGAGATCTCGGATGAGTCTGATTTTCAGTCTGATCTAACAAGAAAGTCCAGAGTTATGTGCCCTTGAATTTTACAAAATAGCTGTTTTCGACTGTTTTTTACCTTTTTTACACTCTAGAATCTACGATTATTGATCAATCAAAACAAAACTTGGACAAAATGTTGGAGACCATAAGATCTCATATGAAATTGATTTTTGTAGTAATTGAACTAGAAAGACCAGAGTTATGTGCCCTTGAATTTGACAAAATTGCTATTTTTGGCTGTTTTCGACCTTGTTTACACTCTAGAATTGACAATTATCAATCAACCGAGACCAAAACTTGGACACTATGCTGCTGATTATAAGACCTTGCATGAGTTTGAATTTTGCTCCAATCGAATAAGAAAGTTGTCGGTCATGTGCCCTTGAATCTGACAAAATTGCTGTTTCGACTCTAACAACCACAAATAATGAACAATCAAGACGAAATTTGGATTATGATGTTGATAATGATAAGATCTTGGATTTATGAATCTCAGAATAACCAAAATAGAATTTGCTCAGTTATCTGTCCTTCAAATTTAACCTTAACAACCTCAAATAGTGACCAATCAAGACAAAACTTGACACAATGTTATTGACTGTAAGTTTGTTTTCAGTCTTAAAGTCTTGAATATTGATTGAATTGATCAAGACCGTGGCTCATATCATTTTGGTTCAGGTGAGCGATATAGGACCATCATGGTCCTCTTGTTCCATTATGTCATTTGTGGCAGCTTTTGAAGTGGATCACCGTAAAATTTTGCTGTTTGGGAAAGGGTTAAGTGATATTGTCTGCTATCTCTTTTAGGTCCTGCGTTGTAGTGGTTTAGGTATATGAGAAATTATTCCAATGTGTACATCAAGTCGCTATTTTTCAACAAAGACCTTAGACATAAGCTGCAGTTACATGGTTTTCATTGAAAAGCCACAAACTGTTTTCCATGGACAAGATATACTAGAGCATGCAGCCTAAGTACTGTCAGGAAAGCACATGGATAAATGAACTTTGTCCTGATAGGACAGAAAAAAATGTTCAAAGCAATGTAAAAAAAACCAAACCTACCCAAGCAAACAACCTTGTGGTTTAAATTTGTTGCGTATGCATCTTTTTGTTCTTTGTCAAAGCAATGTTGTCATACCATGTTACTGTGAACATGGGCATGGCCTTTAGCAAGATGTTGACCATTCAATATGTGGTGATTCTTTCTGCATTTGATATGCTACTCCTAAATGTAGTATCTTTCAAATAGTGCTCGAAAAAGCATCACATAAGTACAAAGTGCTAAAGTGATGAAAAAAGGAACAAAGTGGTATTCAACTGCTTATAATGTCTGATTCTTCTAGTGTCTACTTAAAGGGACAAATGGATAGTCATCTGATTTATGGATTACCCAAGATTGGGTATCAATTGAAATTTAAAATAAGTGACCATGGCTTTATCACATTCCTAATGGTCAGCCCTGTGGTCAAGATTAAAATACAATTGGGACTGGACAATCAGGCTGACCAGGAGATAGCCCATTATTACTCAATATTTAAGGGGAAGACTCTTGCAGTGTCATCTTAGACAGATTATTGTTAAACCCTAGACAAACAATTACCTGAATACCATCTTGACCTAAATTGGGATATCAGGGATATCGATGGGTGACTATAAGGTGTAGATTGGCCAGTTGGATTTCTATGAATGTAATAATAATAATAATAAAGACTTTATTTAATGTCGGGCTCTTGTTGAAATATCAAGGTGAATTATTAGTGATTCCAATGGTAATAAATGTATTGAACAGTGGCTACTTAAAATCCAGTCACTCACACATGGATGGTCCAATTACTGTCATCTTTGGACATGGTATAGATGTAATGTGGACAAAGAGTTGTGTGAGATCGGGACACGCTCACAAAAGTTTCTTGATATTCCGTTGAAAGGTATTTTCATGATTCCCCTTGGTCCACAAGCAAGGTGACAGTCTCTTTGTTTCTAAAAGTTTCGACACAAATTGACGTCAGTTGTTTTTAGGTAGATCGTTAATAAACTTTAAATTCTCCATGGAAAACAAGTTAAAGTAGGCTGGAGATTGATTTGGAAAAGTTTTTTCCTGTTAATTTGATATATTTGACAATTCTGCTACTATACTTGGTTGGTTTAATTAACTAACTAGATTAAGCAAATGAAATGTTTCCATGGTAACAAGAAAGAAATGGGGATTTAACTCTCTCCAAAACAATTACAGATTTTGAAGTTTCACTTTAACGGTTAAGAAAACAAGGAGAGAAAAGGAGAAAATGCTGGTGTCCAGCATTTTCTTCTTTTCATTCCATTTTGAATAAAAAATTCAAATAAAGTCACATTCACTTTGTCGTCTGCAACTACTTTGAATTTGGTCCAGTCTAAAATTTGATTTTCTTGGAAAGGGTTTATAGCATAGTGAATCTGCAATATTTACTGGTTTAGTTTCCTAATGTAATTACATGAATATTTTGTTTACATTTTCCGAGAAAATTTCTTAATTACTTCCAAGAAAAGTCTTGGTTTATTTCTCCATGATTAGAGAGATTTCAATGATTGATTGAATTTTGTGTTAGCGGCCTATTAGGTGCAATGGTTACTCCTGGACTTGAAATGTAGGGATCATTGATTTGATCCTCTGCTATTTCAGTCTTTCAGATTTGATTGTAAATTGAGGTACCCATTCAATATTTTATGGCGGTATTAGCTGTTGAGTGGGAAATTACACTTCGTTCAATCAAACAATTTATTTGGTGTATGTCATTTTCCAAAATTCCAAGTCTTATGGTGGCAGCCAATGAACCTTGCCATGAGTTCCTATCATTTACCCCTCAGATAGGGCCAGATAGCTCTCAGTCAGTGCAGGGTTGCCATGTGTCAGGGAAAAGTCAGGGAAATTTGAATTTTTTCAAGGTCAGGGAATTGTCTCGGAATTTTGTAAACTGTCAGGGAAATTGGAAAATACTGGCAAATGTCAGGGAATTGTCAGGGAATTTGAAAAAATAAGATGCAGTGCCAGAAAATTAATGATTATCAACATCACCTTTAAAAATTGCCTCAAGACATTGCGAGTTACTGCGAAAATACTGCGACGAATCATGTCAGGGAATTTTCCAATTTTGTCAGGGAATTGTCAGGGAATTTTATTTCCTCTGACCAATGGCAACCCTGCAGTGGCATCAGTCTTATTTAACCATATTCCAAACAACTGTTCCTGGTTAGGCTTAAGTACCAATGAGCTTTCGACGAAAAAACAAATGTTTCTAAAGGTAGGATTTTTGTATTATATAGTGCAAAAAATATTGTGACAAAAGGATAAAATTGGGGAGTTTAGCATTTTCATTTTCGCTTCTAACATAACTATGCAACAAAGGGAAATTTGAAATTCATGTCATTGTCAAATCAACCTCTCTATCTTGGGTACTTCAGATTTGCAGGGACAGGGGTTAAAACACTTGACCCCGTGTGACCCCTATGATTCTGAATGTGGATGAAACTTGACACTGACCGGTGGTCACTTGAAGCTGATTCTGATTGACAATGTACAAATTGGTCATCAGTCCCTTGTCCTTGTATATATTGTGAATGTGATCTTCAATTACCAATGTACCTGCCAAACATTTTAGGCCTTGTAACTGTTGTGATGTCCCTAATAGAAAGAACTCCATAAAACATTTAGGCAAATGAAGAAAATGCTGATACCCTGCCTCCTGGAAATTACAGTCATACTTGAGGCAAGTATGTTTCTCATTTCATAGATAGTAGCTCAGGTATTGAGCTCTCAATACCATCACCTCTCTGATCCAGAACCCATCTCCCTTGCTGTCCAACCACTAATGCCACATTAATTTTACTACATGTATCTCAATTTTAGAGAAAGGAAGATTAGAGTGAAGGAACTTTGAGCTCCAATTGGCCTTGAGGTTTGTATTGTAAATCAATCAGTAGACTGGTTAACTGTCAACCAACTGGAAAATTGATCTGTTGTCACTTGGTTAGGGGCCATATGCCAGTCTAATGTACGAAACAGTAGCCAGTTTAGAGAAATATCATAGATTATTGATGCTAAAATGGCCCTTGACTGGGAAAGATAGATCAGTTTGACCATAAGAAAACCTTTCCTATATATAAAATACTAACTTTAAAAGTTTTCCAAATTCCAAGAAATTTTTGCATGTAAACTGTTAAACTTACCGCGAAAAATCCATTGAGGAACTAACACTTGTTGTTCAATTAGGAAAATTATATTGAGAGAAAAGGAGAAATTACTGCTATACATGTATCAACAGTTTCTATTCCAGTCTGAATGCTGAATGTTGTGTGTGACTGGGTTCTTGAAGCTAAATTTTCGCTCATGACTCATGTGTGTTAATCTCCATAATGATTATGATCTTATTCATAATTCTGTATAATAAATCAATCAGTTATGACTGGTCACTGTCAACCAGCTGTTGTCACTGGGTCACAGGTCTTGTGGCCGGAATTAGATGAGATTTTCATAGAATTCTTTTGGTCACTTCAGACTTTGCATAATATTATTATGGTTATGCAATTTTACACTACCGCAACAAGGAAAAATGGTAATAATGCAAAAAGTAGTGATTATTATGTCTTATGACTGTCACTTAGTGTTATAGATATGAGGGGGAATTGACTTTTCAAAACCTGACAAAATTAATTAATTGAGACAATTGAAATGAGTACCTGCAACATAGGGTTTGGATTTGAAATAACACATTCAGAATGCCTTTACCCCCTCTTATCTGTTTCTCTGCAGGCTCTCTTGTTTTGTCAGAGTAAAAGGGTTGGTATGAATTTAACCCTTTCCCAAACAAGACCTGGTTTTGACGTCCCTGATAGAAAAGGCTTGGGAAAACATTGAAACAAAAGAAGAAACTGCTGATAACCAGCAGTTTCTCCTTTTGTCTCAACATTTTCTATGCCATATTTTACACAAATCATGTCTTTATTATCATCATATTTGTCGTCTACAGCAGCATTCAAATTGGATCACCCTAAATTTTTGTCGTTTGGGATAGGGTTAAAGTGACATTTTCACATTTATTTCATTTTTCAAAAGTATGTCTTGATGTAAAGATTGCTTATTCTTATACGTAGAAATGCTTTCAATTTTTTGAAGTTGTTATTTATAAGCGAAAAATATGCATTCAAAGTTGAGACAGAAATGACAAATTCTATATAAATCTGAACTGTTGTCCACAACAATTTGTTTAATTTTAGCACAAAAATGTATGTTTCTCATAAACGGTTCAATATTTTGGCTTGAAATTTTCAGAATTTTCATAAGAAAATATGCTCTTTCAGATTGAATAAAAGAAGAATTCATGTAAAAACAATTCTGAAATGTCACTTTAAGTTGTTTTTGAATCCTATCCTCCAAGTTGCAATCAATCAGTATGTTCTGATAGGGTTTTCCCTAGGGCTTGGCCATTGTTACAAGTTCAAAGTGTAATGGCCGGATGCTAGAGAATTGCAATCCAATTGGGAAACCATTAGATTGAAAGATGAGACTGGTCAGCTTTAAAACTGGGACAGGAAATAACTAATTGTAATTACATGCTCAACCCTTTCACAAACAACAAAAAGATAGGGTGGTCCAATATTTGAAATCTGCTGCAGACAAGAAATGAATGCTAATGAAAATGAATTTGCACATTTTACCACCAATAGTTTGATATTGTTAACCTGTGTGGGCGAGCTGCTGGAGACTCGGTTAGGATGTTTTGGTAGTACTGGTATGAGAATCAACAGGAATCCACGGTTAAATGCTCCAGCCGCTGTGATATGATAATAGCAGTTGAAAAACAGCGTTAAATCCCAATAAATTAAATGTACATTTTGGTCTAAAGAACATTAAGGGAAACAAGGAATTAAATATATTTGCCTTGAAATGACTTTGACCCGGGCCCTTATGCTTCATCAGTCGTTTTGCTGTTGCTGTTTTTGCAGCTTGATTCTTAATGTATTTGTGACTTTTTTGTCTGCATTGAATGCGCTCAAAAAAATCAAGTGATCTAATAGTAAGCCAGCTAATGTACTTTTCACTAAATGACAAAATTAATGACAAGTCCAAATTTAATCTTCTGACTGTGTCCTTTAACTTTGTCCTTTTCTGGATGTAAACTTAGACACAATTTTAATTCTGTTATCATCATATTTGATGGTTTTGGAGTATTTCTTGAAACTCGCCTGCCCGTGGGATTTTCAGTCTCAGACAATGACAATTTCAATTTGTCTCTATCTAAAACATTATCTAAATTGGTGAATTTGTCTGAATACTTATCCCTTTCCCAAATGGCAAGGTTCCATTCTGAAAGCTGTTGCTGGACAAAACTGATGTTGATAAAGACAGGATTTGTGCACTTAAATCATAGAAATATCAAGGATAAAAATCTGAAAATCTGCAACTTTTTGCATTCCATAATTACTCTCAGACCTTCACCAATAGGGCATTAAAATCAGATCTTGTTTGGGGAAGAGTTAAACACCTGATAACTTTTGAGTGCTCAAATGTTACTGCATTCTAAAGTACTTTTACAAAAGCATTAAATTTGTGCTTATAATATGCATTTTGTCCTTTTACCCCAATATTTTCAACACCTTACACAATTGGAATCTGTCATCTGCAAGTCATCAGTGTATAATTAAAACAAATAAATGGGTAGAAATGTAGAAATAGGCATTTTAAGTAAATAAAAAAAGTTTCAGTTTCAGGTTTAGGGGCAGACATCCAGACATTATATGAAAACGCTTACAAGCCTTAGAGCCCCTATAATCTCAATAGTACATGGTTTAAGAATAAGCTATTGTTGGGTGTAATATTGTTACAAGTAATTACATTGCAGGAAATGACTCCATTCAAAATCTTTTCCCATCATTATAAAAAAAGATTTAACTGGTCCTTGCTAAATCCCTTCCATAATCCCCTTTAACTCCCTTATAAATCCTCTTTTTCTCTCCTGGGAATGCAATATTTAATGATTGGGCCTCCAAATTCTCCCATTGATATCTGAGATGAAGCGAACCAAACTGTCATTTACTTATTTTCTCTCAATACTTTTAACAAAGTCATTAAGGTCTCTGAAACTTGCAGTCAATGGTATAGTAAAGGACCAAATTCTAGTCTAGAATTTTGTCATCTGGTAATGGGTTAACCCTTTCCCAAACAAGACCTGGTTTTGACTCCCTAATAGAAAAGGTTTGAGAAAATATTGAAACAAAAGAAGAAACTGCTGATAACCAGCAGTTTCTCCTTTTGTCTCAATATTTTCTTTGTCATATTTTACACAAATTCTATCTTTAATAACTTCCATTTTGTCAGTTAAGGCAGTTTTTGAAGAGGATCGTCAGGAAAATTTGCTGTTTGGGAATGGGTTAACACATGTGTAAGGGAGAGGGACATTATGATATATTGTTAGGACTTCCCCCATAAATTTTAGTTTACGCCAGGTTTTACACTAGCGGTCACTCTTGTCTCTGTTGGTCAGTTGTCTGTGGGTGTGAATTAAGTGGACAGTCCAAATCGGTCAGTTGACAAGTGAGTGGTCATTCAAGAGCATTTGGATCATAAAATCTTCACATTTTTGTGGCGTTTTTGTGGCTTTTTTCGTCTGCGCTTGAGAAAATGTTTAATTAGCAGTGTCAAATAGGCCATTTAGGGTTGATACACTAAACAGTCTTGTGTGGAGATTTTTTGGATGATACATAAATTAATTTTGGATGTTATTTTGAAAAAAGTATCAGGTAATGTTTTGTGTTATTTTTTTTGTAACATATTTAAAGAAAACTAAGATATTTTTATGAATTTTCATAAAGGATTTTGTAGGAAATTGTAGAACACTGATTTGGACTCAACATTTTTCATGCTCTTGACCCAATTTTGTTGGGGCCAAATTTGCTTACAATAACTGAGACCAGTAATTTTCGCAAATGAAATAAATCTTTGTAATAAGAATTAATTGTAGGTTTGAAGTAATCAGTCAAATTTGAACAAAGGCAATGTATACTCAGATCAGGCTGCCCAATAGCGTACAAATAGATCTTATTGCACAATGTCTGTTAACCAATTTCCAAATAGCAAAATTGTAGGGTTTTCCAAATTCAAAGATGTAGCAGACGACAATATCAAGTGAATGAAATAAGAATTATTTTGGTCTTTTGGGATAGAAAGCATTGTGGGAAATGAAAAAATTGCTTGTGACAAGCAATTTCTTCATTTTCAACAATGTTTTCCAAAGCCTTTATCTTGTAGAGCACCAGCAGCACAATTATGTAGGAAGGTTAAGCGCCAATTGTTTGAAAAAGCATGACACAGGCTAACACAAGTTTAAGTCAATATTTTTACGATTTGCCACAAGTTATAAATCGGTCTGACATCATAATGTATTTGGATTATAAAGGGAAGGTTATTATAATCCTATTTAAGAACATTTCTCATAATAAAAGTTAATGTAGGTGGCGTAAGGATAGTTTTTGAGTTGGCACAATATTTTCAGTCCATATAATCAGAAGCTGGATTTTATGGTAATTAAAGGTAATTTATTAGAATATTTCTTTAAAGATACTTTAAGTATCCCTTTCCCAAACAAGACCTGGTTTTGACGTCCCTTATGAAAGTGGCTTGGGAAAACATTGAGACAAAAGAAGAAACTGCTGATAACCAGCAGTTTCTCCTTTTGACTCAATATTTTCTGTGCTATATTATACACAAACCCTTTCCATTTAACATCAAATTCCTCCTCCACAGTAGCTTTTGAATAGGATAGACCTAAATTTTGTCGTTTGGGAAAGGGTTTAAGGAATGAAAAGGATATAATTTCCTTTAGTGGAATGTAGTGAATTGGTAATACTGGAGTTACTGGTTCGATCTCTTGCCCAGGCTGTGGCCATGGTGCAGATGATAGTGCATCTGCGACTCTCTCAATCAAGTCGAGTCGAGTCCTTAAGAACAGGGTTTGATCTCCTGTCGGGGCAAATATCCCGTCAGACTAAATCATCTCTCACCAATGTTTTGATATTGCTTACCCATGTGGGCCGGTCCAGCTGGAGGCTCGGTAAGGATGTTTTGGACGTACTGGTTTGATGAACGACAGGAATCCATGGTTATAATCGATTCACAATTAAGGACAGATCCTCCAGTTGTTACTGCGCAACTTACTGCGCATATCCTAAATAACGAAAATAAAGCTGTTTCAGTAATTGGCCTTTTCAGCAAATGTATTTTTTACATTTAGTTAATGTTTGGTTGATAAATGACAAGACCCTTTTCGGTTATTTCAATTTTCTCTGTTTGGTCAATTAAAGTGTAATAGTACTCGGATGGTACATTTCACTTTCTGTTACGCGTTCAACATGTGGCGTTAGCGATAGGAAACGGAGCAACGAAAGCAAACTGGGGTTTTTATGAGCTAGTCCGCTTCAGATGGACACAAAAGATGACACTTTTTATTATCTAAAGCTGGTAATAAGGAAGAAAATGGATTAAAGTAGTGAAACAATTTCGGACAGAGCTGCAAAAAGTAAACCAAATTTTACTTATAACTAAGAAAAACGCTTGGTTTGATATATTTTTCTTTGTTTGTTTTTGTAGGTATGACCAAGCACTATGTCTATACCAAAAAAGAAAAAATTCTTACCGCTGGAATATTTTTTATTATCAGAAACGTTGCGAAAAAAAGAGCAATTTCAGCTACTTTTGAAAGAATGATTTACTAAAAATTTCAAAATCATCAATAAATTTTCCCAAATTGATACTCATTTATACAAAATAAAACATATTGAACACAATAAAGACTTATTTATGTAATGCTAGTCATTTCGAACACCTTTTTTGTGGGTATTTAAGTGATACCTCATTTTTGCAATTTTAGACAAGAGTAGTCTCCCTTGAAATCCAATAACTTTTTAATTCGCTTGGTGACCTATAGTTTTTAATTCATCTTTTTACTTCTTATATATTTAAATATCAGTACAGAAAAAATAAAAAAAATCTTACCGTGGGAAATAAATGGAGGATCTGTCCTTAAACGAGAATAATTACAGTTGAATTGCTTTATCAAAACAACTGAAAATATTCTCGTTTAATTGTGAATCTATTATAGGTGCTCCAGCCACACCAATATGACCGTTATAGCAGTTGAAAGAGGCATGAAACCTCAATCAAACTATCTCAACTTACTTATGACCTAAGCTGTTGAATGGGCATACTGAATACGATAATAAAGGGAGGCAATACTCTAATTTTTGATGAATGAAAAAGGAAAGTGTTAAATAGTGTAAGATAGATTTGGGTTAGATTTTGTGTCAATGATTATTGACATTAATGACAGTTTTATAGGTTTTATTGGTAATCGGTATTACCTGTCTATTGTAATTTATAAGTATTAAAAGTCAATGGTTAATGAACCGTTTAAAATCATATTAAATATTATAACACCATTATGTAATGTTTTAATGTTTTGGAAGGAAGTATGCTTTCCCTAATCTATGTTTAGATCTCTGAATGTTAACCTTTTCCCGAACTATCTCTCCAAAACAGTCTTTCGATTTTCCCCATTTCCTTGTCATGTTTGCTAAACTATAAGCTACACAAATTCCCCAGTTTGTAAAGTTTATTTTGCAGTCTGCTTAACTGTTAATTTAGACTAATCCAAAATTTTGATATTTTCACTTTCCCAAACAATGAAGCATTTTGGTGCACCCAAAAGAAAAAGCTTGGGAAAACATTCAGGGCTTTTCTTCCAAAAATTGGGAAGGGGCCCTGGTCAGTCATTTTGGGAAATTTTAGCGCGATTTTGGTCAAATTGGGAAAAAAAAAATAAATGGGAATAAATGTAGAAATGAGAATACATTTTCTTAAACAACATTTTTTAAACGGAATTACTGAATTAAAGAAGATATACTGCTTCTTTGTGACTCAAATTGCCAGTTGGTAAATGATCTTTATTTACTTTCCAAATTTTGAGAATTTTAGTTTAGAAAATTGGGAAATTCTTACTCTGAAATTGGGAAAAAAGGAGCCCTTTTCCAATTGGGAAGCCACCGAATTTCGGCCCCTGTTATAGAAGGAAGAAAAGCCCTGACATTGCAACAAATGAAGAAAATGCTAATAATCATTCCCTCAATATATTCTGTGTATTGTTTTCCTATCTTCATCAACACCCAGTGTTGTCTGAAGCAGTAACCATAAAAAAATTGCTGTTTGGAAAAGAATAAAGAAAAGGATTAGAAAAGGGGAGTAATTGCTTTTGCTACAAGGATTAAAGTGTCAGCTTGACTAATAGTCCATGGGCCCATAACCGAAACCCTCCCCCCCTAGTGGGATTTTTGAAGACCTATATTTTCTTGAAGCTTATGATGTATAGTAATGAATTCAGGTTGTTGTTCAATTTAAAAGTGCTGGATAAGCAAATGGCGGGCTCGTTACCATGGCAACCGTCCATTTTTCTACAATCCAGCGCTTGGATCAATTAATTGCAATAAAATTACTTATTTTTGTCATAAATCTTTCAAAATAGTTTTAAATTATTACCAAGATATTTCTCTCACAATATAGATATTTTTTAGAAAATTTGTTAATTTGCATATTCATGAATATTAATGAGAAAGTAAGAAAATGTGTTTAATTTGCTAAAAACAAGACTTTACTAGTGAATTTAAACCTCCCTACCAGGTAGGATTTTTGAAGATCTATATTTTCTTGAAGCTTATGATGTATTTCAATACATTCACTTCATTATTTGATTTAGAAATGCTGGATAAGCAAGTAGTTGGCTTGTTACCATGGTAACCACCCATTTTCATTCGTTCCGGCGCTTGGATCAATTAATTGCAATAAAATTACTTATTTTGGTCAGAAAATATTGAGGCTAGTTTTAAAATGTTGTCATTACATTTCTCTCACAACCAAAAGATTTTTTCAGAAATTTTGCTAATTTGCATATTTATGAATATTAATGAGATTGTGGAAAATATGTGTTCAATTTGCAAAAAGACGACTTTACTAGTTTACTAGTGAATGAAAACACTTCCCTCCATGTGGGATTTTAAAAGACCTATATTTTCTTGAAGCGCAGGAAACATATTAATGAATTCAGGTTCTTGTTTGATTTAAAAGTGCTGGATAAGAAAATGGTAGGCCTGTTACCATGGCAACTGCTCATTTTCCTACGTTTCAGTACTTGGATCAATTAATTGCAATAAAATATTTTAAAATACTTATTTAAGATATATACTTATTTTGGTAATAAAACATGAGACTAGTTTTAAAATTTTAAATAAACATTTTTCTTGAAATCATTTTTATTTAGCTAATTTGCATATTCATGAATATTAATGAGAAAGTAGAAATATGTGTTTAATTAGCTAAAACAAGGCTTTTCTATGGAATAAGTATGCTGAGGCGATATGTTTTTATAATGCTTAATGTTTCAAATGAATAAGAACACTAATAAATCAATAATAAGTTCATAAACCATTCAACAGCTACACAGAACAAGCAAATATGGGCTTATTCGCATTCACAATTATTTGCATACTTTTCTCTAAATGGCAAATAAATTCTCAAATATTCTCTTATAATGTTAATGACTTTCATTTTTGCATCTTTTCCCCTAAATTGTTTACTTGTTGTGTTTGAAAACTAAAATTTCATGATTTATCCATTAAAAGGGAGAATCTTAACAATATATGCTCTGAAAAATTACCGTATAAATGGCAATAAAATTCCATTTAGCACAAATGACATGCTGAAAACTTTAACCTGCTTTCTTTGATTTTTTTCTATGTGAAATACAGTTTTCTTTTACACAAGAAACTTTATTTTGTAAAAGTTAAGTACTAAGAACGTTTTAATAATGAATTCCAATTTGAGTACATGTATGGTCACCTTTGATTTATACCATTTTTGCCTTGTAATGCATGCTTTTTTGCATTTTGCTCCAAGTTTAAACTTAAAGAGGTACGTGAGACCAAAAGCATTCTACCAGTATCAGAATATTTACTATTTTCAAAGACAATCACAATAAATGGTTTTGCTGAATGTTATCTTATAAGCGAGTAATTGGCCAAAATCTCATTATCTTACCTGTGGGAGATTTGCAAATAGTAGATAAAGCCAGTGTGACATCACAAGTGTGAGATGCTTACTGAAATCCTTTGTGTCTACATTGTTTAATGGACTTTTTGTGGATTTTCTGTTCATCTATAAATGTTTACAATTAACCAATTTGTAAATAAAGCTTTTGTCTGAGACTTAGCTTAATGTAGCGATCATAGATACTACATATACATAAAATGAACCATCATCAGTCCTAAATTTAATAGCTATTCATTCTTTTGAATGATATAGAACATAGACGGTAGCCATATAAGAATTACTAACTTGTATGTAAAGAAGCAGTTTTAAAAGGTATATGTGTTCTTTGATTTTTTAAAGGTTATCAAAAGTTCAGCCGTTTGTAGTGATTGATAAATTGAATATTATTTTTATTTAGGCGTTTCAAATCGGTAAAGTCAGAGCTACAAGTAAGAGCAGAAAATAATGGAATTAATGATGATTTGTTACCAGAATCATACAATGAATAGTTTCCGTTGTGACATGTTTCTGGCGTTCTGATGTTTCAGATGCAATTCAAAAGTCTTGTCATTTGGAAAAGGAAATATTTTTCGACAACTAATATACTGTCATTTGAAAAAGAAACGTGCCAATTAAGAAATATTTACACATGTATATGAAATACGGGAAATGTGGAGACAAAATGAATATTCAATATAGATCTACATGCATTCTATGCAATACAATAATTTTGTTTTCTTTTTGCAAAAAAGGCTGCAATAGGGATATATTCTACTTTATTGGTTTAACAGTTCTTCAATGCAAAAAGTTAGGGAATAAATAAAGATAGTTTGTATATTCTAAACAATAGGTGTGAGAAAATTCAAATTATATAGGGAATTGAAAGCAGTTTCATTATTTTTTCTCAAACCGTACTAAAATGCAGTTACAAAGAAAAATATGTTTAGAAAGTAACTATGTGCATCGATGGATTACGTACTACAGAACTATTCTTATCACAATCATATAGCCTTATGCACAATTTATTACCTCTCTTAGATTTCTGAATATAGAATAATAAGACTTTCATATCTGCTTGAAAAAACAGGGTGGAATGATTTCTGTAATGTATTACAAAACATCTATCTTAATATTTCTTTATGCTTTTTTGACATTTCTATTGAATTGTTACTTGAGCATCTCGTGTTAAGCCCGAACATTCTATTGTTTCCCATCTATACCATGAAAACCTTTGAATGTCTACTTATTTTCTGTACAAACAGATTGACTGCAATCTATGTTTGCACATTTATGACGTCACAGGCACACAGTCTTATTTACAGGATGTTGGCAAATCCCTAATTACATAGATTTATACAGGTAAATATTGGCTACTTTAGCAGCTCATATCTCTTTTAGTAAGATGTGTATTACAATGGGATTTTTTTCATTGCATTTGAATTGTAGAAGACTTTTGAATAAGGTGGGTTATGAAAAGTGTTCATGCCCCTCTTTAACAATACTATTGGAGACATGCTGTGCAGTAGAGAAATCTTCCCAACCACTTCTATTGATTGGAGTGCTATGTTACAGGAACACAGTTTACCAAATATATTCTAATAAGCGATTGTTGAAACTGGTCAATTTCATATTTGCACTGTCATTTGCATTAATTGATGATTTAAAATTGCCTATAATAGCAACTGAATTATTCATTTCTTTATGAAATTGCATTCGAGTGACATCGTTTTACACCTTTATAATTCAGAATACTTATATGTGATAATATAAACAGTTATAAATTGTACATATGTACCTTATTGGTTGGATACCAGTACTTCGAAGACTTGATTTGTGAGGAATCCTCGTATTTGTGTAACAAAATGTTGTTTTGAAAGATTTAGTTTAAATAGCAAACACAATTTTTGTTGATTATGATGAGAGGGAAACACAGTCATCATATTCCAACTTCTAGTGTTGTAATATGTCGCTTGCCGAAGATTTGAAATCCTTCGTTTTGTTATCAGTTTTTAGATATGCTCGTGCATTTCTTAATTCATTTCAAACATCTCCACCACAAATTAGTTTTTGGAATTCTGACTTTTGTGGAAGACAACAAGCTAACCTCAGGATGAGGTAAAATCCATAAAACACAAGGGCTAGTTATGAATAACACATATAAGCAATTTCCAATCAACCAAGGAATCGATTTATATATGTCATTATATGTGCACAAACTTATCTAAATATACGGTTATTTGAAGCATGATGGGTTTACTGGTCTTCTGTACCATCTTATTCTCAAGTAAAATATCGTGGTGGTGGGGGGGGGGGGGGGGGGGTTATAACGCGACAGAGAAACTTAAGAAGATGATGCTCGGTCTGAAGGCAAAGTTGCAACCACTGTCGATGGTATGTGTCATAAATTCACAGATCTGATATAATTGCTGAGTGAATTAAAGTAAGAAATTGTCCATGCATCATCCTTTTCAAGATATTGCTTGATCGCAAAAGGATGCACAAACTTACAGACTGTTGGGTCTAAAATTCCAAAGAGTACATGTTGCATTCTCATGAACCAAAAAAAGGTCCAGGGGCCTGTTTCATCAAAACATTTAAGTCGTATTTTTGACTTACCGACGACTTACAACAAGTTTAGGGTAAGAAAAGTGTATCGCCATTCTATCAAAAGCTGGATTATCCGATTGTTGTTTTAAGTGAGTTTTAAGACATTGGTAAGTCAAAAATACGACTTAAATGTTTTGATGAAACAGGCCCCAGAGTCCTAGGTACGTTGGTATGGAATCCCAAGGGCCAAGAAAAATATTCAATGTTTTACAGACAAGGTTCAGTATTCAATGTTTTGGGACAATTGGGGGTTGCAATAAAATATTTTGTTGGACATATTACCTAAGAAAGGTACAATTAACGAAGCCTACTATGCCAAGTTGCTAGACAATCTGAAGCAGACCATACGTGAGAAACGTAGCGGCAAATGCTCAAAATGTGACCGCTGCTTGCAACTGAAAATTACATGTGTACACAATTGCCAAAGTACAATGGATGCTGTCGAGAAAAATGGGTATCAATTTAGATCAAACCCTTCCTATCCACATGACCTTGCTGCTATCGACTTCTTTCCTAAAAGGGACACGAATGGTTGCAATTTTAAGTCTCATGAAAGAAGTTATTGATGCAGTTTAGGTGTGGTTCTTTGGAAAGTTCTCGGACTTCTTTACTTCTGGACTGATGTCACTTGACCACCTTTAACGTTGATTAATTTGAGTTTAACTTCTTTTTCAACTGCTATGGTCATATCGTTTGGTCAAAGCGCATATGCCTGGGTGGAAAGTATTTCGAGAGAAAAGATGTCGATCTAAACATAAAAAGTTAGGTCAGTTATCCATTGATCCATACTCGTATTTGAGCATTTAGGCAGATTACATAAAATACATAATAATTATTATTGTATTGTATTATATGTCACGTAAATTAACAGTGAAGAAGCCATTTTTAGCGTGGCAAAAGTGTTGATATTGGTGTTTTGTATTAAACATATCCACCCCACAAAAAAGAGCTTAAAAGCTTTATGACCAAAATAAGCCTTAATGTCTTTATACCCTCTATAACACCTATTATCCAAAGTGTCCCTTGTCCATGTAAGACTTAAAACCTTCATGCAAAAAGATACCAATGATGTACTCCAATGTGGAGTCATTATCAAAGAATCGGGTACATGGTTTCTGTCAAAGAGGGAAAATGCTTATCTCTCCTAGAAAATAATCAATTTGGATTTTCTTCAGTATTTAATTTATGGGATTGGGGATTTATTACCATTTATACGGTAATTAGGGCCGTTTTGGAAATATATATTTTCAAGGTTATGTCATTTATTTACTTGTTGAATCATGTAGTTTTAATAAGAAGTTGCAATACATTTGAAAATACAATATTGAGTGCAGAAGATTTGCAGAGATGAAAAACATTTACATCATTTTTGCATATTTGAGATTTTGGCGGCCATTTTGAAAATTAAAAAAAGATGACAAAAAAGCCTATTATAAGCATGGCAACACTTTTAGATTTAATATACTCAATTTTCCTAAGAAATGATTTCATTTACATACAGAACATGATTACAAATTATAGGGCAGTGATATTTCGATATTTAGTCAAGTGGTCATTTTGCGGCGGCCATCTTGCAAAATCATTTGAAATGTCGAATATATCCTAAAATGGCGTTAGTCAACACTTTGACTTTTATTACAAGGCATCTAATAAACACTTTAAAACAAAGTCTAGCAATTATTTGCTGTGGAAATGATTTCCAAGTGCAAAGTAAATATAAACAAAGGCAATATCTATACTATTTTTCTCTTGTTTTACATATTCAAGGGGCATAATTTGTGCTAATTTTGGTGTGAAATCGTCTTTTACTATTTAACGATATGAATTGATAAAATCTATAAGCATTTCGGTCATTTGCGCTTAAATTTGGGTTATTTTGGATCCCATGAATGTGTATAAGGTGAGTTATAAACAAGTATTTTTTGTAATTCAAGGGGAGATAATCAATCGTTCCGCATATGCTTATCCAGCACTTATATATCAAACAACAAGTTGCATTTGAAAGGGAATTCATCAAGCTTTACAATGATATGGGTGTCATAAAATCCCGGTAGGGGGGGACCTAGGGTGTAGCCAGCCCACGGACTATAATGAATAATGCAATTTACTGAATCTCTAATGGACCATGTAAAAGCTTATTAAATATTGTGTCAGTTGTGTTTAGAAGTATGTGAAGGGAAATAAGCCTAGGATGTTATACATGATCTTTCCCATTTGACATTAAAGTGAATGAAAAATGTATCTTTTCATGCATATTTCCTGCTTGAAATTGCTACAATCTAATGTTGATACCTTGTAGTGACGTAGAGGTCCTTTCATGCAATTTGATACAAGAAAAGTTTGTGTCGAAGTGAACATATATTTTCTATCAATTTTGGATAATGCATGACCATATCAATCAGAATATAAAAGAATAAGCTTCGGAAAGGTGACGTTGTGTCATTTGGATTATGATGAAACACAATCATGCAGTCAAAGTTAGCATCAATGTTGGTTTTAGATTTCTGTCCATATTTGATGCCAGAAACAATTTTTGTATAGAAAAGCATATAATAGCACCACTTTTAGGATAGACAAGTAGACACTGCCTCATTAAATATGACAGTATATTATCTATGATTAATGGTGGTGGTATAGAATAACAACAATGGAGATGTAAATAGAGGTTATGCCACCATATATGGTCATTATATTGCTGCTTTTCAACGAAAACCTTGAAACAAGCTGCAGTTACAAGGTTTTCATTGAAAAGCCACGATATACTAGCTGTCAAAGGGTCATTATAGGGTTTGAGATCGGCATGGATCAACCTGCGCCTATGCACATAAGCTATGGCAACTGTAGGACAGTATGATGGATCAAGATCAGACTTTACTTAGGCACAGGCTTAATTATCTTGATCCATGGTGATCCCATGGGTTCCATTTTCTCATATTTCGGCTCAAAATGGCTCACATTTTGTACTTCTTGTTGTATTGCTAGAACATATAAAATATAGATCACTATCACTATGGCAGAGCAGCCCATGCTAATGGGGCAGAGCAGCCCATGCTATTAGAATGAGATGCTCTGCCAGGTCATTTATCTTGAGCTATACATTGCTGCTTTTCAATGAAAACCTTGTAAATGCAGCTTGTTACAAGCTGCAATTACGAGGCTTTTGTTGAAGAGCAGCGATATAAATACAGGTCTTTATCGCAATACAAATTGACCTATCTTAATCGCAATACAAATTTACTTATTTATGCATGCATACATGCAATGAATAATTTCATAGATTCAGATCATGTACACATAATACAGATTTATATCTTAAAGGTCAAAGTACATGCATGTGAAATAGGGAATAATTTTATCCAGTTAACGGTGATGCTATTTCGGACAAACAATATTATTTCATAGGATAAAAGATTTTATAACAAAACTGATGGTTCATCAAAACGTAACAGTAAACCAGGTCTATTTTTAGTACAAAATTCATTGCTATTCAAACTCTTGTTTGAAATTGTAAACATAAATAACTAAACATGAATTTGAACAGGGAACTATAAATGATGCAACTCCACATCCACATCCCAATTATACTGATGCTTTTCAACAAAAGTCTTGTAACTGCAGCTTGTTTTAAGCTGCAGTTACGAGGTGTTGTTGCAAAGTAGTGATATGGTGCATTGGTGACCTTTTTAGGATGTACATGGATAGTCTGGCAGTCTCAAGATATGGTTGTGTGTGTGTGTGTTTGTCTTTTAACTCTTTCGCTGCCAAATTTCCTGGAATTGTCCTATTTCCAGTGCCAATTTTTTTTTTTAATTTCATAACAGGGCTTATCAGTTTATAACATAGTAAAATTATTTTTTGATTAATTTTAACCTGAAACCCTCAGGAATGATTGCATATAAACTACTTTGTTGAATAGCATACTTTTTATCAGGCAGTTTGATCAGATGACCCTGACCTTGACCTTGAATGACCTAATTAAGCTATTGTTTTGAAGTCGCCAAAAGGCGACATTGGCAGTCTCGTAATATGTCGCCAAAAGGCGACATTGGCAGCGAAAGAGTTAATTGAAAACCTTTATCATGCTTTTGATTTTGTGATCAAAATTTTAATATACTAGTACAGTCATGTAATATGACATCAGACAAAATCAACAAGCTATCATCTACTGTATCTGGTTGGTTTATAACACCCACATAAGTAAATTCAATTTGATCCAGTGATTCATAATTCAGACATGTCAGTTCTAGTGGCCGTCAATCCGATAATTTTCTACCATTATCCAATTTAGGACAAGAGCTTATTATTCTGTCATTTAGGCGAGGTCCATTTTTCCAGACATATCATCTGACAGGAATCCCTGCTTCTGTCTTTATATGGAATAAAATGACATTTTGGTCAGAAAATTTATGTGATGTCTTTTGTAAACAACAATATTTCAGACAAAGGAAATCTTGCAAGTGATATGAACTTTGCTCCCCTCTGTTTAAGGCTGCCTTAACACTCCCAAACAGAAAAACTTTAGGGTGGTTCTATTTGAAAGCTGATGCTGATGACAAAATGGATATAGATTGTGTAAAATATATCCCAGAATATATTGAGACAAAAGGAGAAACTGCTGGTTATCAGCAGTTTCTTCTTTTGTCTCAATGTTTTTCCAAGCATTTTCTATTAGGGATGTCAAAACCAGGTCTTGTTTGGGAAAGGGTTAAGGAGCTGTTGCTACACAGCTTCAAAAGCCATCTGAGCCTTTGTATGGTCCATTTAACTGGTTTCAGGAAATTAGTAAGTTTGGCAGGGGCAATTAGGGAGAAAATCATGTTAGAGGGAGCTGCATTCCACATGGGATTTGTTTGGTCAACCCTAATTTAGGATATGATTAATGATGGTTGTTCTTAATGCATTTAATTTCCTTAATTGTGTTGGACCTTTCTGGAATTAAGCTTCTTTTGGGGGTCACCCATAGGTTAGTTTAGCCTTTCCCAAATGGTAAAATTTTAAGGTGATTTGATTTGAAAGCTGTTGCAGACGACAAAGTTAATAATCACAAAACAGACAGACGTCAAGGGGGTAGAACTGGCATCAATTTGATGCCTGAGGGAAGCATTTATATAGCGGCAGATAATCGCAAATCCTGGTCATTTCTCTGCATTGAAAAGGCCAAAATGTTTATGTAATAGCCAAGAAAATATTGAGGCAAAAGGAGAAACTGCTGGTTATTAGCAGTTTCTTCTTTTGTCTCAATGTTTTCCCAAGCTGTTTCTGTTAGGGACGTCAAAACAAGGTCTTGTCTGAGAAAAGGTTAAAGAGACCTTTGTAAGGCCCTTTCAAGCTCTAGGGCTTTCAAAGCTGTAGTTGCTATATTTTGGAATAAAATTCTGAAAATCTGAAATTCAGGTAACAAAATAAAAAACCTTTGAAATAAGACTTTAGGGCTCAGAACTGGGAAATTCAACCGATTTTTTTCCTATCACATATTTCAAATTTTCTCCCCAGGCATGAATATTTCCCCGGAGGGTAGAAAAGAGCAATTATTTCATGCTACAGGAAAGCTGAAGCCAAATTTAAATTCGATTTCGAGCTTGCCTGTATCGGATTATTTAAACAGTAGGCTGTTATTCAAACAAAAAATTATTGTATAAAAAATGGTGGGTACAGTAAAAATGCAAATCTTTGTCAAATGATTAACGCTTTGCCCATTACAAGGCAGCAAATTTAAGACGGGTCCAATTTAGAAGAATTTGCAGATGACAATCTCAAGTTAATGAAATTTAAATTTTCTTGGTCTTTTTAGGTAGAAAACATTGTGAAAAATGAAGAAATTGCTTGTGGAGAGACAATGTGTGGGAATGGATTAAACAACACAACTTTGGACAAGTCTGAAAGGAATTACAAAATGACAATATTAGGAATTTGTGTTACAATTTGTGCATAATACAGCATCGAAGGTATTGAGAGAATGGGATGGTGAGGGGCATCATTGGGCAACTGAACCAAAATAAGTAATTGAAAAAGAGTCAACTTTGCAAAATAAAACATCCAGCTGTTCGGCAATTCCTCTCTTTTGCACATTTTTTAGTGCCACCTTCTCTCACCTTTTCGTTGAGAACAAAAAAACTCCACAAAAAACTCTACATAATGCAAAAAACACTTGATGTCTAACCAGAAGGCAGACTTCATTCCTCCAGGAGAGAAAAAATCTCTTTGACTGACATGTTTTCTGATTTACTTCTGCATTCTTGAGGCTTCATTCATGAACAAGCTATTTCAGGTACATTAAAACCCTTCCTCAAAGAACAGAATTTCATCTTTTTAAACTGGAAGTAGTTGCAGACCAAATTTATGTTACAAAGATAAAAAGCTTCTGTTAATAGTAGCATGAAAAATGTATTCTCTAAGCTTAATGCACAGTCACAAACACAATTTCACATCCACATCACAGCTTAAGCATGTCCGAATATGGTTTATCATTCAGCATATTTTCTGGATCAGATATGTTATGTGGACATGCAAATTGTATGTGACCAGGCCTTTAGTTCTTGACATGATAACTATTTCAGATACATTTTTACCCTTACTTAAAAAACAACAAAATAATTCTAAATTAATGTGGTAAAAATTGTGTAATAATCAATTCAATTATACTATTATTGTTACATTGTCTATCAAACCGACAGCTATTTCCCTATATGTGTAGAGTTTTCCTAATCATCCCGGTTATTGATTATGAATTTGACCAACAGCTCTGACCGCGGTCCATATTTCTTCATTAATAGACGAGTGATGGCCATCGATTTGGCGTCTGTAATTTGCCTCTAACTCTGTTTTTGGTCAATATATGCTCATCAACGTTTAGACGGTCATTTCTGCAAGTGCCCAGGACATTGATTGGATAGTTTATATGCAGTCAGATAATTAGCCACTCTCTGGTTGAAGAATTAGGATAGGCAAAATTCTAAAACTTACAGATGAAATTGCTATTCGCTTTAATTATGGGACAATCCAGTCCAGTATAATCAGCCAGCTTTTATATTTTGATCACTTCATTACGTTCTTGAGTTATCTGCTCTCCAATTAATGCATTATTGCTCAGGCAAGCCATTTCTTGTAGAAATACATGCTACTCTGCTTTGTTAGACTAGGAAAGATGTAGGTGGCATCCCTAATGGCTTTCAACAGTTCCATTTACAGTGTAGTTTTAGAATAACAGAATAGCAGTGTCTTTTATCAACATCTGTTGTCCATTGAGCTTTTAACCATTTTAACCATTGTGTCTAGTGAAACTGGTCTATCCATTAAAGTATTCTTTTAGAACCTGATCTTTCTCTGTTGTTGTCATTAACTGGTCACCACTTTTGTTTGTCTTTAAAACTTCTGCTGTGGTCTAAGTAAATACAAGACACCTGGCTTTACTCTTTAATTGCCCCCATATTTAATTGTTTCTCAGATTTCAGAATTTAAGGCTGGTACTAAATGGAAGGGACTGCAGATAAAATATTTTAACTAAGTGTTATAGTTCATGATAAATGACTTGGCAGAACATCTCTAGCTGCTAGCTAGAGATGATCTCTGCCAGGTCATTTATTGTGAGCTATAAAAGTGGTATGCTGTGATATGGGAGGCAATGAAAAAAGAGCAAAAAATGTTGTCTTTTACCATTGGAGACATCAAAACAAGGATTTGTTTTTTGGAAAGTAGTTACATGTATTTGTTGAAAATGACAGAATTTGTGAAAGCCTGGTGGTATAGACTAAGATCAGATTGTATGCATATGATGGCTGATCTTTGCCTAGACTGCCTGCCAAAGTAGGATTGATTAAGGATTCAAAAAATTCAACCCATTACCACACAGTGACACATTTTGACACCCCACACGATGGGGGCTTTGGAAAACATAGCGGAAAATGAATTTCTTTATTTTCCATAACGTTTTCTTCACAGAAAGACCAAAACACTGTAAAAGTTCATGCACTTGAAATTGTTGTCTGCAACATCTTTCAAATTGGAACAGTCCAAATTTAAGTTTCATGCACTTGAAATTGTTGTCTACAGTCCAAAATTTTCCCATCTGGTAATAGGATAACTAGTGAAATTTTCAAATAAGTAGATCTATTTTCTGGTTCCATGCAGGACTCAGTTTTCCTTTGTTACATCTAACAAATGGGCAGCTGTCAGACTACTGTCAAAAAAAGGTATCTATAACATATATTGTTTTGCTGCTCTTGTCATCAAAATATAATGCATTTGCCAGTCAAACATTGATGTCTTTTACAGGAACTGCAAATAGACTTGTATTTTCTTTAGCAGCTGACAGAATTTAATATTGGTTATGACATTCACACTATATTTACATTTTCTGGCTATATTCAATACTTGTTGCCTTTTCTTCAAATTCACTTGGTTTTAGTTGATGTTACATACCATGGGGGGGGGGGGGGGGGCTTTTGTATTTATTATGCTCCCCGAAGGGAGAGCATATAGTCGCCGCTTCGTCTGTCCGTCCGTCCGTCCGTCCGTCCGTCCGGTCCGTCATTCCGTCCGTCCGTCCGTCCGTCCGTCCGAAGTGATTTCTCCATAACCCTTGGGCCAAATCAAATGAAACTTACCATGTGAACTCCCTATGACATAATGCCGATGTACTTTTCCCGGTTTTTGGATTTGAGGCCTCGTCATGGGAAAAGGGGACTTAAGGTAAAATACAGTTTTTCTCCAATTTCTCCTAGTCTAATGGTCAGAATTTGATGAAATTTCATATTTGAGTAGTAAATCAGATGCCCTTGACAATAAACTATTAGAAATTTGGGTATAAAAATTATGTCATGCAAAAATGGGGCTTAACATTTGTTAGCTTTATGTTAGCTCTGCATGGCATGCATTTATTGTGACAATGCCTTATTCGGGGAGCATTGTCCGTCTCTGACGGCTCTTGTTCATCATCAGCATTTTACTTGTTTAGATCTTAACCCATTACTAGACAACAAAGTTTTGGACTTTTCCAATTTGAAAAGTGTTGCAGACGACAATTTCAAGTTGATGAAATATTAAAAATCTTTCCATTTTTGCTTAGAAAAACTTGTGCGAAATGAAGAAATTTCTTATCACAAGCAATTTCTTCTTTTTCCAAAATGTTTTCCCAAGCCTTTTCTTGTGATGGAGTCAAAATGCTTCATTATGTGGGAATAGGTTAGTGGTGCTTTATTTTAGCTCTCAAGAAAGCATAAATTTTGTAATCTGAAGAGCCATTCAGAGCCATTGTTACCCTCTTGTGTGGTATTTCAGCATCTTTCAATGACACTTTGTTGCTCTTTTATAACATTCAAAACTCCAAGCCCCGGTTTCTCAAAAATACTTAAGTATATTCTCATGCTCAAATCTGAGCACCATACTCAAATCACACGAAATCCATGTGCACTTCAATCGAATACCCTTCAATGTTGGAGAGTATTCAATTGAAGTTGAGCATGTACTCATGAGTTCTTTCGAGAAATCAGGGCCAGGTTGAATAATTGCCTAGTATTACTAATTCTGGTTTTCAAGATGGTAATCTGTTGTCACTATTGTAGATCCATCAGTGGGCGAAATGGGTCTCCAAGTGATGCATTCGATATCTTTTCATTATGCATTTTGATTCTTAGGCTGACAAGAGAGGAATATGGTTTTCGAATGGCCCATCTTGAAAATGTCTTGGCAACAGATTCTTTAGTAACTGTTGTCAATATGTAACTTGCTTGTCATCCTGCATCTTCGCAAGCCAAGGGTGACATCTACGACGTAACGTCGTTTCTGTATTCACCCTTGGCGGATTTAGTCCGATTTTCTTGGTCTCCTGGAAAGCGTTTTCATTGGTTCCAGCGAGGTTTCACTGGAACCAATCAGATTGTCGACTGTTACATTTGTTATGAATACCCAAATCATGACAACGGGCGGGAAAAAGCATTGCATTTGCAACTTAAAAACGCGAAGATGGGCGATTTTTCCTAAGAATTTCACTGCAATAGACAGGAATTCCCTAACTTTAATCGACAAATTACCATACTTTTGACAATTCGACCAAAAAAGCAGCTAACTTTTACATAATCCGCATGACGTATGACGCGAAAGACAACGCGCGTTAATGACGTCATCAATAATGGACGTAAACAACCAGCAGAACAACCGCTAGGCGGCGCTTCGCGATTTCAAGAAAATCGGACTAAATCCGCCAAGGGTGAATACAAACGTAGGTGGGTTCAACCTTGGCTAGCGAAGATGGTCATCCTGCAAAGCAAGCAATGGCCAACATGGCCCTCTTGTAATGCATTTTGATATCTTTTCACTTGTATTGTGTAGCTAATTCATGTGCAGAAAAGAGAAATATTGGTTTCCAATGATCCATCCCAGAGATGTCTGTAGAATAGATACATCAATGGTCAGTTTACCATCCAATATATTATCCTATCCTCTCAGTTTTGACACATGGCTCTCTCAATACTGTCAGACATGTGCAATCTTCCTGAAACTTGTTAACAAGTGCCATGTATATTTCTGCTGTAGTGTTTTGATGGACGGTTGTCAATGAACTGAAATGTTTGGAAAATACTTTAGTGGCTTGGCGTGGATCTATTGTAAGTTCATATAGAGGTATCAGCTTTTGCAATACTTTTGCACTCAAGCCCTAGATTAAGAGAGGAGCAAATGAGTGCAATACAATTCCAAATCAGTTACAATTTGTGAAAACTTACATTTGTATTGCACTCGTTTGTGATGCTGAAAGTATAAGGTTTCTATTTGCTATAATTATAATTGCAGTCTTTTGTTATTTTCAGATCTTGGTTTTGGATTAATATTGACTTTTGTGGGAAAATCATAATTCTGTAGATAGCATGGATTTAAATTGGTAAAATGGTTTGGCTTGGTATCACGTTCCGTGTAGTAGCATTGGTGAAATTATTATGATAGGTTGTTATAGGAATTCATATGAGGAACATAATTGTTTGGTAAGCAGCATTTCTTACCGGGTATTTATTCTCCTACAAATTGGGGCCTGTCATCTTATGTGTCTGTCAGCTTCTTTGTGATTTTGTGACATGTATTTTTGTAGGAGCTTGATCATTCTTGAAAGGTTGCTGTAGGCATTTTGGTCAGCATGATTTCAATTAGAATCTCAAAATGATTTTGCTTCTACAATTTTTATGCCCCCGTACACGGCCGCTTATCTAATAAATCACAACATTTTGTTGTGTATGAAAAAAAGTTTAGAGGATATCCGGTTGGCAGTTAGAGGAGCCGACAAATCGGCGGGTGAAAGGTGAGTCTCGTCTTTTAATCGAAATGTTCTTGTTTCTAGCTCGAAAATCAAAAATCGGAGAATGTCATACAACCCTTTATTCATTTTCACATATTTGTGAGCCCCATCCAAACCCCGATTCCCAGAGATTGAACGGGAATTCATTTTCTCCCGTTGCAAGGGTAGCCCCAATATTGACATTTCGTCAATCCTGATGAGCGTTTGTCTACTTTCTGAGGATGAATGGCCCAAAACATGTGTGTATTATAAAATAGTTGTATGTACATTACATCGTGCAAACAATATTTCAATAACTTACTGTCGATCTTTGAAGAAAATCAGTTCTTCCGGTCAGTTTGTGCGTTAGAGGATAGGTTGTGAGTAAGAGGATAGGTTGTGATTTAGAAGACAGAATGCATTCATCGCATTCAATACCATTTATCATTGTTTATATTCGAATTAAGCCAAACCGAAATACTCTCATTACTAGACTAGTCTTGTCCAAAGATTAAACCCTTATTTTGCTTAAGAATCACTGTGTCATTTTTATTTGACTGAGTACGAGTTCATTGTGATATGATATAGAAAAACCCTTTTTACACACCAGTTATATGTATCATATTACATTATCTCATCTACATGAATGTAAGGTTCTTATGCATAATAGATTTATAACAATGTTTGATACATTCACTATCCTTTGTGTTTCTTTCTGTCTGTTTGTACTCTGTGCGTCTTCATGTGAACTTTTAAACTATTCAAAGTAAATACTGTGCAATATTTCAACCATTTTTGTTTTCTCTAAAGTAGAATCTAGCCTCTTTAAAATATAATGCGTAAGAAGTGGAAAAACCGGAGACAATAAAGACGTGTCAAAAATACAGGTCTGTAAATCTTGTTTATCCATAGATCTTCTTGTTTATTGATTCAATATGTTTAATATTAAGTCATCAATCATATAGGCCAACAAGTTGCTGATTAACAGTAATCTCTTCTTTTGTGTCAATACTTTACAATCCCTTTCTAATAAGTATGTTATACCATACCTTGTATGAGAAAGGGTTAAAGAATCCCATTTACACATCATGTAAAAGCAACGGAACAAGAGAAAGTCGATTTCCTTCATAAAGATTTCTTCAAAAATCATATCCCATACAAGATATTTATTTTATAACTCCCTTGTAAAATAGTTTCGGAAAACATCGAGAGAAAGAAGAAATTGTTGATTATCAGCCCTTCCCTCAATATTTACGCCCTCAAACATATACTTCTCACATCTGTAACTCTTTATAAATAAAGCAGTCCAAAATTGTGTAATTTTGAAAACACTTTTGAAAACACCCATTACCAAATTGGCTAAATATTTTACTTTTCCGAAGCAAAAGATGTAGCAGACAAGAATATTAGGTGTATGAAATTTTAAAAAGAGGACGCACAAACGCCCTCTTAACTTAAATTTTCATTTTAAATTATCACATGCAGATGGGCAGACAAGCAGACAATGTTAAATTGTTTAAGTGTTAAAAATGTTTAACTGATGTATCAATTTACTGGGCGTAAAAATATGTAATGCCATTTCACTCACCCTTTGATAATAGACATATCACATAGAGTATTTCGGTTTGGCTTAATTCGCATATAAACAATGACAAATGGTATTAAATGTGATGAATGCATTCTGTCTTCTAAATCACAACCTATCCTCTTACTCACAACCTATCCTCTAACGCACAAACTGACCGGAAGAACAGATTTTCTTCAAAGATCGACAGTAAGTTATTAAAATATTGTTTGCACGATGTAATTTACATGCAACTGTTTTATAATACACACAACATTTGGGCCATTCATCCTCAGAAAGTGGACAAACGCTCATCAGGATTGACGAAATGTCAATATTGGGGCTACCCTTGCAACGGGAGAAAATGAATTCCCGTTCAATCTCTGGGAATCGGGGTTTGGATGGGGCTCACAAATATGTGAAAATGAATAAAGGGTTGTATGACATTCTCCGATTTTTGATTTTCGAGCTAGAAACAAGAACATTTCGATTAAAAGACGAGACTCACCTTTCACCCGCCGATTTGTCGGCTCCTCTAACTGCCAACCGGATATCCTCTAAACTTTTTTTCATACACAACAAAATGTTGTGATTTAGTAGATAAGCGGCCGTGCCGTATCGAGAGATTGGGTGCATATTGTTTTACTTGTGTCTGTCTGTCTGTGTGAAAACTTAACATTTGCCTTTTTAGCTCACCTGAGCACGAAGTGCTCAAGGTGAGGTATTGTGGTCACTCAATGTCCGTCGTCCGTCCGTCCGTCTGTCTGTCCGTCTGTCCGTCTGTCTGTCCGTCTGTCAACAATTTGGTGTTTACACTCTAGCATCCACAAAAGTTGGCCAATCTTGATCAAACTTGGTCAAAGCAAGTATGGGCATAAGTTCTCGGATGAGTTCGATTATGGGCCTGATCGGACCAGAATGTGCGGAGTTATCTGCCCTTGAATGTTAAAAAATGCTGTTTTTAACTTTGTTTACACTCTAGCATCTACAATTATTGACCAATCAAGACAAAACTTGGACATCATGTTGGAGACCATAAGATCTCGGATGAGTTTGATTTTCAGTGTGATCTGACCAGAAAGACGAGAGTTATGTGCCCTTGAATATGACAAAATTGCCGCTTTCGGCTGTTTTCGACCTTGTTTACACTCTAGAATCTACAATTATTGATCAAGCTAGACAAAACTTGGACATAATGTTGGAGACCATAAGATCTCAGATGAGATCGATTTTCAGTCTGATCTGACCAGAAAGACGAGAGTTGTGTGCCCTTGAATTTGACAAAATTGCCATTTTCGGCTGTTTTCAACCTTGTTTACACTCTACAATCTACAATTATTGATCAAGCAAGATAAAACTTGTACACATTGTTGGGGACCATGAGATATCATATGAGTTCGATTTTCAGTCTAATCTGTATAGAAAGTCAAGAGTTAAGTGCCCTTGAATTTGACAAAATTGTCGTTTTTGACGGTTTTCGACCTTGTTTACACTCTAGAATCTACAATTATTGATCAATCAAGACAAAACTTGGACACAATGTTGGAGACCATAAGATCTGAAATGAGTTTGATGTTTGGTCTGAATGAACCAGAAAGACAAGAGTTATTTGCCCTTGAATTTTACAAAATTGATGTTTTCGGCTGTTTTCGACCTTGTTTATACTCTAGAATCTACATTTTTTGATCAATCAAGACTTTACTTGGACACATAGTTAGGGACAATAAGATCTGGGATGAGTTGGATTTTCAGTCTGATCTGACCAGAGAATCGAGAGTTATGTCAGGGTTCAACATTAACCTGTGCCCGACAGACATTTACTGCCAGCTGCTTGGTCAGGGCTAGTTAGATCCCCAAGATACAAGACCAACTGGTCAGCCTCATTTCAAATCTCATTCACTATTACCATAATGAAACATGGGATATGTAACACAACAAGAACAAAGGCCCTTCAAATTTTCCTTCTGTGATTCAAAACTTCTCTTTTAGCTTATCAAAGGATTATTGTTGTTTACACCTTTTCCCAATTATCCAAATATTTGGTCAGGACCAGCGCAGAGTTGGTCAGGGCTAGCAGCATCTGGCAGCAACAAGCCTGACTGTCTGGTAACCAAAAAAGTTTATGTTGGACCCTGTATGTGCCCTTGAATCTGACAAAACTGCCGTTTTCGGCTGTTTTCGACCTTGTTTACTCTCTAGAATGTACAATTATTGATCAAGCGAGACAAAACTTGGACACATTGTTGGGGACCATAAGATTTCAGATGAGTTCGATTTTCAGTCTGATCTGTTTAGAAAGTCGAGAGTTATGTGCCCTTGAATTTGACAAAATTGATGTTTTTGACTGTTTTCAACCTTGTTTACACTCTAGAATCTACGATTATTGATCAACAAAGACAAAACTTTCACACTATGCTGCTTATTATAAGACCTTACATGAGTTTGAGTTTTACTCCAATAGAATGAGAAAGTGGGCAGTCATGCATGTGCCCTTGAATCTGACAAAATTGCTGTTTTGACTCTAACAACCACAAATAAAGAACAATCAAGACAAAATTTGGATTATGATGTTAATAACAATAAGATCTTGGATTAATGAATTTTAGAATAATCAGAATATAATTTGCTCAGTTATCTGCCTTTCAAATTTTACTCTAACAACCTCAAATAGTGACTGATCAAGACAAAACTTGACACAATGTTATTAACCATAAGTTTTTTTTCAGTCTTAAAGTCTTAAATTTCAACTTAATTGAACAAAACCGTGGCTCATATCATTTTGGTTCAGGTGAGCGATATAGGACCATCATGGTCCTCTTGTCTCCAAAAGTATTTGACATACAAAGCTCAAATTTGGTATTCAACTTCCTTTCAATGATATCTATCTCATGTATCTGTTCCATGCAATTTGACCTTCGTCAGGTCATCTGTTAACCTTTATCAACCCTTTACATGAAAACATAACATTCTAGAAAAATTGTCATTTGGGCGGCATTGGTGTTTCCCAAACACATCTTGTATAATTTTATAATGAATAAAGGTATTTTGCTTTAAAGATCAATGAGACTAAAATGCAAAAAAAGCAAAAGACAGTTCTTAAAGGATATGCATGTTGTGACTGTTGTTAATTCATTAGTTATAAGTCTCCTACCGGCGAAGCCGAAGGGGACTTTAGGTTTGCACTCTGTCCGTCAGTCCGTCTGTCCGTCCGTCTGTCTGTCTGTCTGTCCGTCAGTCCGGTGAATTAGTTTTCCAGACTTTTTTTCTAAACGGGGGTAGCTATTGAGCTGATTTTTGGTATATAGACCCGCAATGATGGGTTACAGAACAAGTTTGAGTTTCGTTCCGGTCCAGTGATTTTTGAGGAAGAAACGGATGCTTGACTTAGAAAATTACTGGGAAATTACAGTTTTCCAGACTTTTTTTCTCAACGCTTGCAGGTATTGAGCTGATTTTTGGTATATGAACACATATCAGTGAGTTACAGAACAAGTTTGAGTTTCGTTCCGGTCCAATGATTTTTTAGGAAGATACGGATGCTGGACTTAGAAAATTTCTGGGAAATAACAGTTTTCCAGACTTTTTTTCTAAATGCTGGCAGCTATTGAGCTGAATTTTGGTATGTAGACTCGCATTGATGGGTTACAGAACAAGTTTGAGTTTCGTTCTGGTCCAATGATTTTTGAGGAAGATACGGATGCTGGACTAAGAAAATTACTGGGAAATTACAGTTTTCCGGACTTTTTTTCTAAACGCTTGCAGGTATTGAGCTGATTTTTGGTATATGAACACATATTGATGAGATACAGAACAAGTTTGAGTTTCGTTCCGGTCCAGTGATTTTTGAGGAAGCTACGGGTGCTGGACGTAGAAAAATTCTGGGAAATCACAGTTTTCCAGACTTTTTTTCTATAAGCTGGCAGCTATTGAGCTGATTTTTGGTATGTAGACTCGCATTGATGAGTTACAGAATAAGTTTGAGTTTCGTTCCGGTCCAGTGATTTTTGAGGAAGATACGGATGCTGGACTTAGAATTTTTTGGGCTTCTTTTTCTAAACGCATATGTAAAGCCGGTAGGGGACTTGGTATTGTTTTGCAATACTTCAGAATGCTTGTTAACAATATTTCGTATCTTGGTCTGCATCTATGTTCTGAATGCCTAATATGTATTTGAAAAGGCAAAGTTAAGGTTCTCTGGGTATTTATCTAGATAAGATTAAAGGATATTCCTAAGTTAACAACATGGAAATAGTGTGAAATCAGCAGGTGACAACAAGTGAAATATCACATCTTAGTGGGAAAAGTTTAATGATGCCCCTAGGTAAAGAATACATGTCATTTCTAATGAGTTATAACTATCTATTGTTAATGTAATATTAAACCTATTATGCTGATCCTTGGTAAATTCAGCTTTTATTGGCAGAATAGGTGAAGATCAGCCTTCACATGATTGTGTGCAGTCACATGATTGTGTGCAGTCTGATCTTAGTCTATGCATCCAATAATATATGCAAAATTAATCATAAAGTTGATTGTACCCTTTGGTAAAGAATACATGTCATATTCAGTGAGTAAGGCTATTATTAATGTAATATTAAACCTTTCCAAAACAAGACATGGTTTTGACATTCCTAGTAAACACAGTTTAAAAAAACATTGAGGTAAAAGAAAAAATGCTGATAACCAGCATTTTCTCCTCTTGTCTCAATATTTTCTCTGCAATGTTGTACACATATTTTACCTTTATAAACATCCATTTCGTCATCTGCAGCAGCTTAAGATTCAATTCAGTCCGCGCTAAAATTTTGCTGTTTAGGAAAGCGTATATCGTTGGTAGGGAGTCAAAACCGCGTAACGAACTACAGCTTGAATAAGCTGGAGTTACGAGGTTTTGACTACCCACAGAAGATATGTAATATTAAACCACAGAGAGCCATATCTTATATATCTGGAGATGTCTTGACCATATTATAAATAAATTATTCGGACAATCAATTTTCCATAGGGTATATACTCCAGGCAAATATAATTACTGTATACTTGACACTTTCCTATAAAATTTCGATGTTTGAAAATTGCTGAATTTTGGTACAGAATTTAATATTGTTGCTTTTGTATGTCTGACTGTCAGTGCACTGGGGTAGGAAGAGGGGGGCCAGGCCCCCGGCCAAATTATTTAGAAGTCAGGGGACCTGCATATCCTTTGCGCCCCCCCCCCCCCCCCCTCCCCATTATTCACCCATGAAAAAATATTTTCCACCAAGAAAGGTCCAGTATAAAATGCTGTCTGAAAATGCCCAGATTGCAGGAAATGGCTTCTTAGAATTCAAAATTTTCTTGGGGGGCATGCCTCCAGACCCCCCTAGCAACGCTACGTTTGGTCGAGTTCCATTCACTTAAACATTTGCCCCTCCCCCCAATATTATAAATCTATAAACCTTCCTCGCCTACGCAATGTGCATGCATGATAATGCTCTCTGAATCAATATGGCTGAGAAACCATCATGGTCTGTATATGCTTAACATGTTGCTCCAAGGAGCTTTTATCGCTGATTATGGCTTTTACTTTCTTGTTCACATAATATGGTCAAACTGGTCGAACTTAAATTCAGACCAACAGTATTGCAGACCTAGATATATTATATCTAGGTCTGCAATACTGTTGGTCTGAATTTAAGTTTGACCAGTTAAAGCGACATTAGTATCCACAGGCCTAAATCCCTAATGGTCTACAGAAGTTGGCTTTTAGCATGTAGTCGCACCGTTTATAGACTTTATAAGACAGAATACAAGATTCATACAGTAAATGACATAAATCGATAATCATGCAGCGGTGTAAAAGTATGTAAACTATTCAAATTGGGTTGATAGTGTTTACGAAATGATGTGATATTGGGTTTAAATCCGTCGTAATCTAAGCCAATACAGATCAGACAGAGTTGAAATTTTGCACAGAGAAAATTTAAAGGCCATATTCTAATTATACACAGTTATTTTTACAGAAACACCGAAAATAAGTAAGTAACAGTAAATATGTATCTTTAAAACCTGTCAGCAAATTTGTTCAAGGTTTGTGTGCATATTGACAGTGACTGTTAACAAGAGTGCCTCAAGGTTGTGATCTTTTGACCATCATTAATAATTCATTATGGAGATCATAGATATAAAAGGATAATTATGATGAACTGCCTCTGGTCAATTTTAAAGGATTGTCTGCCATCAATACTTGTTGACCCTTTATTTTTGTCATGATGATCATTGATTGCCTTAAACCTCGCTCGATAGACAGCTTAGAGAAAGATCAGTCTGCACTTTATTTTGTACCAAGTATTAGATCTTTTTGTAAAATGGAAAAAGAAATTACTCTTGAGATAAGAACGATTTTGAAAATCATTTCTCAATATCTGCTTCAGATGACAAAATGTATCTTGTTTAAAGTCAGATTGTGTACATCATCATGCTCGGAGAATATCGAAAAAAGGAATGTCATAGACATTTTCTTCTTTTCTCTCGATGTTTTCACAAGTTTATTCTATTTTGAACATGAAAACCAGGCCCCGGATTCTCGAAAAAACTTAAGTATATTCTCATGAGTTCATGCTCAACTTCTATTCAATACCAATCAACGTTGATTGGTATTCAATTGAAGTTCACGTGGATTTCGTGCGATTTGAGCACGATGCTCAGATTTGAGCATGAGAACATACTTAAGTTTTTTTTCGAGAAACCAGGGCCTGATCTTGTTTCAGAAAGGATTGATGAGAGTATATCCAAGGTATACCTTTGGGGGTCATCCACCTAAAAACCCTAATGATTTATATTTTCAGGCTGTCCACTGTATAGGTGTTAACTGAGCTACTGGATATTTTATACTAGGATCTTACTCTCTGGACAATTATATACATCAATACATAAATAGGTGAGTGACCCAACTTTATTTTGTGAAAAGTAATGGCTATTTAAATGTATACTGTCAAATTGAAATTTAATTCTTATTTCACTTATATGGGAAGCCTATTTTCATGCCCTAGTATAGAAAGATCGGAGGTATACAGAGCTGTGGTCATAGCTTAGTACTGTTGGTAGCCCACAAGACTCGCTATTAACCCTTTCCCAAACAGCAAAATTTTAGGGTGATCCTCTTCAAAAACTGCCACAAATGACAAAATAGAAGTTATTAAAGATAAAATTTGTGTAAAATGTTGCATGGAAAATATTGTGACAAAAGGAGAAACTGCTGGTTATCAGCAGTTTCTTCTTTTGTTTCAATGTTTTACCAAGCCTTTTCTATTAAAGATGTCAAAACCAGGTCTTGTTTTGGAAAGGGTTAAGAGATCCGGGGTTGGTATAGGGCCACAGAAAAGCAGCAAACATCTTTTCTGACAATAATTTATTGTCTTCCACCAATGGTATGATAATCGTTAACCAATGTGGGCGAGCATTGGACGCTGAAGTAAGGATGTTCTGGTAGTTATGGTGAGAAAAACAACAGGAATCCATGGTTATGTGCTCCAGCCTCACCAAAATGAGTACAGCAGTTGAAAGAGGTGTTAAACCCAAATCAATCAACCAAGGTCTTATCCTCAACCTTTGAATGATATGCTCTACTACTTCTCTAAAATAGCATGTATGGAACTGCCCTTGTGAAAAAAGTCACAGAACGCATTTCTAGTTCTATAACTGTTCTAGAACGTTAAATGACACTTCTAGAACAGTTTTAGAAGTGCCATTTAACATTCTAGAACAATTCTTGAACTTATATGAACTTTTCGCAGGGGTGGAAAGAACATGTAGAGAAAGTAATTTCAAGGTTATTACAAGCTCATAGTGTTACAATTAACTGAAATGGCTCCATCTAGTGCTGAGTTCAATCAAAAGCCTAATGGGCTTATAAACAGTGTCATTAATGATGCATTTTAAACCCTAGACAGAGGCTTCTTGTGACAGCTGGTCTTTATTTTTTACTAAATTAGTATCATAAAAAGTATAATGAAACTTTCCTTTTCTTTCACTCTTTCTCAAACAGTGAAATTTTAAACTGCTCCAATTAAAATGGCATTGCAGATTACAAAATTGATGATAGTTCTTGCAGAATTAGAAGAAAAGCAGAAAAAAAGTGGATGATGCATGTAAAATATCCAAAATTTATATATGATGATAAATAAAAGAATCTAGATTGAAAGATTGAAAAGTTTGAAATATCAACATCTGTCATTACAACATTGTTTTGAAAAACATCCCTCTTCAGATTATTTTATACAGAATGAAATTGGTCACATTGTTGCTTTTTTGCGTCAGTTAACTCAGTTTCTTCTGTACAAGCTATCCCACATACTTTATAGGGAAATTGCTCTTGATGTCATGCAGGGATGGTAATACGAAATTGTGATAACAATCTTCGTACACCGAGTTTTGTGCATGTTGGAGACGGTGGAATATTTCTAGAATTTCATGGAGTTTCAAGTACATCTGCATACAATTTGTGTTGGACACTTGACTTGGAAATATCTGCAATCTAAAATGCACCTATTGAAGTGCACACTTTTCCAGCAATATTGGCTTTAACCCATTCCCACATAATGACGCCTTCTGACGCCTTACAAGATAATGGATTTAGAAAACTTTGTGGAAAATGAAGAAATTGCTTGTGACAAGCAATTTCTTTATTTCCCACTATGTTTTCTACCTCAAAAGTCTTGAATTTTCAAAATTTTATCACATTGAAAATGTTATGTTGTCTGCTGCTTCTTTCAATTAGCTTTCAACTAGCTTCAATTGGCTATAAAGTTATCATTTTAGAAAGCAAACAAAAAACTGCAACACAAAAACTGCTCCGAGGAATTCATGAGGTTGCAGCTCTGGCATGTTTAACAGACAGACAGCCATCATTTATAGAAATCCTTTTGTCCATGTTGTCAGCTTAACTAGATGGAATTTGAGACGAATGACATAGTGGGCTCTCAATGCCATTAATTATATGGAAGAAAGCTGTATTTTGTGTATTGTGTATAAAAGACACCAAGATGCTTAACCAACTCCCAAACAAGCTTTTTCATGCCACTAATAGAAAAAATTGAGGCAAAAGAAGAAAATGCTGACAATCAGCATTTTCTCCTTTTGCCTCAATATTTTGTATGCTGTTATAAACACATTTTTTATGCTCCCCGAAGGGAGAGCATATAGTCGCCGCTTCGTCTGTCCGTCCGTCCGTCCGTCCGTCCGTCCGTCCGAAGCGATTTCTCTATAACCCTTGGGCCAAATCAAATGAAACTTACCATGTGAACTGCCTATGACATAATGCCGATGTACTTTTCCCAGTTTTTGGATTTGAGGCCTCGCCATGGGAAAAGGGGACTTAAGGTCAAATACACTTTTTCTCTAATTTCTCATAGTCTAATGGTCAGAATTTGATGAAATTTCATATTTGAGTAGCAAATCAGATGCCCTTGACAATAAACTACTTTAAATTTACGTATAAAAAGTATGTCATGGAAAAAGGGGGCTTAATGTTTGTTAGCTTAATCTTAGCTCTGCATGGCATACATTTATTGTGACAATGCCTTAATCGGGGAGCATTGTCCGTCTCTGACGGCTCTTGTTTCTTTTGATATAAACTATTTTGTTGACTGCAATTCCTTTCAATTTGGATCATCCTAAAATTATGTTTGTATTAGGTGTATTTTGGTATTTTCTTTTTCATATTGCGCAAGAACTGCAATATTTGCAAACTGGTTGAATATAGGGTTAGGAAAATACCTCTCTCATAATTTGGTATGGATCCTTGTCATTAGCTACCAGAATTAACATGTCATTTCTGTCAGGTCTAATGCAAAGGAATTCCCTAAAGTAAAACAGGGATAATCAACTAAATAAATTACCTCAATTTTGATGAAAATTAGTGGAATCGGAAATTTTAGAAATTGGCTAAATTTCAAATATCGTGTCTTCACACATTTTAACATTTGGGCATCTGTTGCATTTTAGGGTTTAGGCTTTAATCCCTCTTTAACCCTTTCCCAAACGTCAAAAAATGGGGATGGTGGCCAAATTCAACAACTACCCCAAATGACAAAATATATGTTTTTAAAGATATAATTTGTGTAAAATATGGCATTGAAAATATTGAGACAAAGGAGAAACTGCTGGTTATCAGCAGTTTCTTCTTTTATTTCAATGTTTTCCCATGCCTTTTCTATTAGGGACGTCAAAACCAGGTCTTGTTTAAGAAAGGGTCAATCAAAACCTGGTTATGACATCCCTATCCAAGAGACTATGGAAAAACATTGAGGGGAAAAAAATAATGGTTCAGAAAATTAAATTATAGCGAGAAATGTCTTCTCTAGTCAACCAGCCTGCACAGTCTATTGCATTAGTTTCACACTTCCTTTTTGTAAGACAGGTAATATTTCGTAAGACTAAAATTCTTATTTTGATCAGTTAAAGGTATGTTGTCTTGATGATTGACTGAAAGATAAAAAGCAATAAATGCTTATTTCAAACCCTCATTACCACTTATTGATGAATAATTAGTCTAAATTTAGAAACAATAATGCCAGTTTTGTACCAGGTATAATTAGACAAACTCATGATTCAAGATTAATTTGAAATTCTGATTCTTTCAAGCATCATTACTCTAACATTCACATTTTGTTTATACCACAACAACAATGGAAAACTTTTTTCTTCATGATTGTTGGTGTACGCCCTTTTAACCCTTCTAAATCTGCTTACGAGTCTTTAGTTTGAAGACGTCAGACTTGGTGCAGTGGTAATGTGCTGGACTTGTAACACAGAGATTGTAGGTTCAATCTCCCACCACACCTGCAGTCTTTTGGATGAGACTTTAAACTGAAGTCCCATCTGTGAGTAAAAGAATAAAAAAAGGATGGCAGCTGCGTTAGTTGATCTTGCATTTATTGCATAAGAAAAAAAACTTTATGGAAAAAAATATTTTGGCTTCCCACACATTTAAAAACAAGCAGATATATGACAGGTTTACTTAACCCTTTCACAAACAGCAAAGTTTCAGACCCCTTTGTTTCGAAAGGAGTTGCAAATGACACAGTTATTTTAGACAAAAGTAGATAATGTCTATTGTACCATAGAAAATATCAAGGGAAAATATTATCAGCAAGTTCTTCTTTGTCAAACAAGTTTCATGAAGGACGTCCAAAATCCATATCCTGTCCAGAGAAGGGTTAACATTGTGTCTATGAGTAATTGTGGTCTTGATTCAGAAGGTGACATTTTGCATTTCCATAACCCCTGCTGACAAGTTTCATGACATTTCTTACCCCTTCCTGAACAAGTAAATTTGCGGCAATTACAGTTTTTTGCAGCTCTGACAAGAAAAAAATGTTACAAAAAGGCAGAAAATTAATGAAATGTTAGCTCTAAGACATCATACGGATGCTTTTCTTCGAACACCTATCAACTGCAGCTTTAAACTGCAGTTACAAGCTTTTCGATGGAAAGAGACATTTTCATAACATTGGCAATAATTGTGCTACCACAACAATTTATGTAGATTTAGAAATCACGGCAGCTGGTGTTAGTCATAATTAACAAACAATTACACCTGGTTGCTAAGGTTTTATTACAACAAAACTCTCTCCAAAACTCATTTATTCTCCAGGATGAATTGTTGGTCTCTTCTTAATTATGATTTGTTGTTCAATAATATCTACATGTTTATTCATGTAAGAGATCTAATTTGCTAAACCCAATGTTTTCTCCTCTTTCTTTGATGTTTTCCTTTCTTTGCTCAACTTGTTGCCAAGACATTATTACATAATATACTCTCTCCAAAACCCATTTATTCTTGGAATCAATTGTTTGTTTCTTCTTAATCATGATTTGTTGTTCTTATAATTATATCTATACCTTGCTTTGGAATTATGATTGCCAAGTAATTTGTCCTAAGCAAAACCTTTTGCAATGACCAATGATGTAGCAATTTCAGCCAGCACAGTAACTGTTGTTTATCTTACCTCAAAATGTGACTTGTAAAACTACTAAGCAAATTGAATTCTGAATAAACATTAAATTTGTAACCCTTTCCCAAATGGCAAAATTTTAGGGTGATCCAATTCAAAAACTGTTACAGATGACAAAATGGAAGTTATGAAAGATAGAATTTGTGTAAAATATGGCATAAAAAATATTGAGACAAAAGGAGAAACTGCTGGTTATCAGCAGTTTCTTCTTTTGTTTCAATGTTTTCCCAAGCCATTTCTCTAAGGGACGTCAAAATCAGGTCTTGTTTGGGAAAGGGCTAAGCAAAGTGAATTCTAAATAAACATTAATTTTTGAATAGGAAGCATGAAAATGCTAGTAAAATCTTGAATGACACACAAATTCAATTTGTATTTGTACAAGTATTTCATCTCTTATTGAGGATGTTGTTTGGATACACCCAATTCTGGGGCCGAGCCAGAACAGCAGAATATTCTCCCTAGTTTATTGTTTTTCTGACATCATAAGTAAAATTACAGAACTACTCAGAAAACTGCCTGTTTCTGATGTTTCAAAGGAAGACAAACTGTTATTAACAAATTACCCTTGGGTTTAGAAACATGAAATGAATAGTGATGATTAGGCAAAATTATATACTTGAATAGTGTCTTAACATTCATGATGTAAGATATTGCACAGTATGAAGATGGGTTCTCAAATCTTTAAATTTGCTACTTGTCTGTGTTTGTTTGTTTGACAATGTCAGTTGTCGGTATGAACAATAGAGGGCGAATTGTTGGCAAATTCTACTTGTCCGTAACCTCTTTTGGACAACCTGGGGAATTCGGACAATAGATTTCAGAACCCTTGGAAGAGTTCTGTACAAAAATGCTAAGTTAAAAATGGGACATAATTCAGCTTCAATGTTTGTCAGAGTTGTGGTACTTTGACCGTAGTCCTGAATTATTGTGTCACATTTGTATTCAGTTTCAAAGCAATTTAGCTTTAGTAAGGTATAAAAATATACCATTAAAGCATTATGCAGAAGGCAAAACCCTCTGGTGATTCTTGTTGCTAACTCCCTTATTCTTCGAATTTTCAGAGAAGAAAATAATTTCAAGACCAGAGCAATTATATCATGATAAATTAACTTTCATTGCCCTGGTTATAACAGGTGATGTTTCATGTGGGGGCCAAGAGCATGTGGTATGATGGTGATCTGAAATTGTTCTTCCAATTTCAAACCCTATGTTGTTGGTACTCATTTCAATTGTCTCCATGAGACAATTCAAATGAGTACCAACAACTAAGGGCTTTTTGAGAAAAATTTATATTTTGATTGAAATGTGATTATATGAAATGCCATAACTCGGCATTGAACAATGAACAGGTGCCGTTTCATGTGGGGGCCAAGAGTGTGTGGTAGGTAACAGTATAAAGTGGCATTCTTATGCCTTGAGGTGCCATGAACCCCTTTTAACTTTTAATTGATGTAATCAGAAACTAAGAATCATGCAACTTCAATCAAGTATCTAGAGAAATGTGGTAAAAGTAATTGTAGGCAGTCTGTGGTATCAAGTGGTATTCTTTACCCCTTCAGTTGCCATGATTCCCTTTTAGATTTGATTGATATTGCCATAAATTCTATAAACTTGCAATTGGTATCAGCTGAGATCAAGTGTCTTGAGAAGCTTTGTGTTACTTTTGTAATTTTGATTTTCCAGAGATAATGGGAATGAAGAGTTCTAGCTCAGATGAAGCATAAGGGCTTAAGTAAGAGCAGAATGGATGCTGCAAAGCCAAGTTGCTGTGATGCTCAATAGTATCTTAGTGTTAGCTCATACTAAGTGTTCTGATAATATTAGTTATATCTAACAAGTTTCCTTGATCAAGTGACCTGCCAACTGAACTCAAATGTTAGCATAGACTAAGATTCAAACCAGGGACCTCTCTGTTCAATAGCACACTATAAGATGTTACCTCCAAATCTCACTTATTGTACAGACATAAACATAAGTACATATTCTGCTTCATTCAAACTTACAAATTCTTTGTGCTCAATCTCAAACTATTCCAGATATACATGACAATTCATCCAAAATCTGTAAAACAAGGCAAACAACTACTTGTAACTATTCATGAAATGAAACAATGTACAATGGTATATAAAACCCAGCACCCCATACTGCTCAACAATGTTAAACATGAGCAAGATTTCCTCTCAATAAAGTACCAAAGTACAGTTTTATGGAAAGTTCTCTCATGATTTTCAGCAGGAATCCTAGGTTTTTGTGGTTATTGTTATCTCTGCAGAATGTTTCTAACTCCCCCAGGCATGATGCACTGTGTATGATGCCAGGGAAAAACTTCCTGTACAACTTTTTCATCAGTTGGTCAAAACATGTACAAAGTCAATAGATATAAGACAGAATGCCTAGATTTGTTTATCTTTGGAAGGATTGTCATGATTTTCAGAAAGAATCTTTGGTTTTGAGGTTTTGGGTGCACTTGTTGTATTCTTGATTTTGGGTGACCTAGGGCATGATTGTGGTCAATGTACAACCTAGTTGATTAAAATCCCTTTTGTAATGTACTTTGGATCTTCCACTTCATCTTGTGAAAGCTAAATGATCGTATTTTATGCTCAAAGGTCAAGGTCATTTGATGCACACTCAGGAACATGGCCATGAGAGAGAAATAATCTGTTACTCTGAATTCCCATGGAAATTAAATGGTGATATACAAGTCTGAAAGTGTGAAGCTCATGAATGTTGTTCAATAAATTTCTTATCATTGTATCAGAAGAATGCTATTTGTTTTCTATCAGATCTTAATGCAGAAAGCATGCTGTTTGCAAGCTGTTTTAAATCAACAGAATTGCACTGTTTTTTGCTTAACCAAAATTCAGAGCTTCAGATTCTGGAAGTTGAAATAAAATTGATTCAATGAAAAGTCATTCAAACCCTATATTGTTGGTACTTATTAGAATTGTCTCAATAAGACAATTCTAATGAGTACCTTCAATATAGTCTTCAGATAAGAAATAACAATTTTAGAATGTTATTTAGTCCTCATCAACAGTTATCATTTCTGCAAAATGTTGACTTGTTCAAGGACTTTGCTAATGATTGGGAAGGGCTCGTATGTAATCCAGGAATTTGATGTTCTCTTTGAAGAGCATACTCTGACAGCACTTTATCAAACATTAGCATTCTCTCTGCTAATGTTTTGTATACCTGTAATGTATAGCAAGGCTGTTCTTTGCTGCCATATACTTACGGGTACATGTCATAGTTTGAGTAGTAGTAAGACACTGGACATCTTAAACAGAGATAACTGATTGAATTTCATACCCAAGTCTATGGTAAGTGGGTTGAGACTCTAAAAAAATGTTTTTGTGTACCCTTATGGGATATTCTTTGGCAAGGCATTTAGTAGTCTAAATGAACATAAATTTTGTTGGGATTACATTGGAAAATAGTTAAAATCTTCTGAAAACTTATGTACAAACTAAATATGGGGAGGGAGGATGTATCACTTTAAGTCCATCCTAAAACTTGTAAATATCGGAAGATTTATAACATTCTAGCCAATAAAATATGTTTCTTCAGAGCTCCAGATAATTTTTTGAGGCAAGGGGTATTTACCCCTCAGAATTTTTTCCAATGCGTATTTCCAGATAATTTTTGGAGGCAGGGCGTATTTACGTTCTTGTTCGGGAAAGGACTAAAATAAACAGGAACACCCGACCGGAACGACCCACTTTCATTTTCGCCTATTTCGGGTTTGAGGCCATCTAACCGCGGTATGTTTCTGACCATCGAGGTTTTTTTCTGAACAAGATTACCATCGTGTGCTATCTTTGCCTGTAGGGCCACTTCAGAACGAATATCGGCAAAAAATCGCCTAAAGTTACGATCTGCTCAGCAGTGGATTTACTCGTTTGCCGGTTTGAAAAGAAAATGATTTACGGATTGACGCAATATAGTCTGTTAAATCGGGTAACGATTTGCTTTCACGGAGATAACCGATTGATTGAAATTCAAACAAATACAACACTTGGCATCATTCGGTAGATCTATGGAATAGCCGATTGTCGCTCGGCTGGTCACAGTGGTGACGTAATTGGTATTCCCCAATTATTCAAGACTGTGATTGGCTGATTAAAGTCGTAATAGATATCGGATAGCTGACTGCCGTAACCTATTTTTTACAGACAAAAAGTTTGTGCTAATTGTTGGAATTTCCTAGTGTATGTTTTTTAGCTCACCTGAGCACGAAGTGCTCAAGGTGAGGTATTGTGATCTATCAATGTCCGGCTTCCGTCTGTCCGTCTGTCCGTCTGTCCGTCACGGCGTCAACAATTTCTTTAAACGACATCTCCTCCTAAACTACTTGGTCAAAATCAACCAAACTTGGCAGAAATGTTCCTTGGGTGGTCCCTTATAAAAATTGCTAAAATAATTGAAATCCATGAAAAACTCTGGTTGCCGTGGCATCGGAAAATGGGAAATTTCACAAAAGCTCAGCAATTTCTTTAAACGACATCTCCTCCTTAACTTCTGGGTCAAAATCAACCAAACTTGGTAGAAATGTTCCTTGGGTGGTCCCTTATAAAAGTTGCTAAAAGAACTGGAATCCATGAAAAACTCTGGTTGCCGTGGCATCAGAAAATGGGAAATTTCACAAAAGCTCAACAATTTCTTTAAACAACATCTCCTCCTTAACTTCTCGGTCAAAATCAACCAAACTTGGCAGAAATGTTCCTTGGGTGGTCCCTTATAAAAATTGCTAAAAGAATTGAAATCCATGAAAAACTCTGGTTGCCGTGGCATCAGTAAATGGGAAATTTCACAAAAGCACAACAATTTCTTTAAACGACATCTCCTCCCTTACTTCTGGGTCAAAATCAACCAAACTTGGCAGAAATGTTCCTTGGGTAGTCCCTTATAAAGATTGCTGAAATAATTGAAATCCAAGAAAAACTCTGGTTGCCGTGGCATTGGAAAATGGGAAATTTCACAAAAGCTCAACAATTTCTTTAAACGACATCTCCTCCTTAACTTCTGGGTCAAAATCAACCAAACTTGGCAGAAATGTTCCTTATGTGGTCCCTTATAAAAATTGCTAAAAGAATTGGAATCCATGAAAAACTCTGGTTGCCGTGGCATCAGAAAATGGGAAATTTCACAAAAGCTCAACAATTTCTTTAAATGACATCTCCTCCTTAACTTTTGGGTCAAAATCAACCATACTTGGCAGAAATGTTCCTTGGGTAGTCCCTTATAAAAATTGCTAAAAGAATTGAAATCCATGAAAAACTCTGGTTGCCGTGGCATCAGTAAATGGGAAATTTCACAAAAGCTCAACAATTTCTTTAAACGACATCTCCTTCTTAACTTCTGGGTCAAAATCAACCAAACTTGGCAGAAATGTTCCTTGGGTAGTCCCTTATAAAAATTGCTAAAATAATTGAAATCCAAGAAAAACTCTGGTTGCCGTGGCATCGGAAAATGGGAAATTTCACAAAAATTCAACTATTTCTTTAAACGACATCTCCTCCTTAACTTCTGGGTCAAAATCAACCAAACTTGGCAGAAATGTTCCTTGGGTAGTCCCTTATAAAAATTGCTAAAAGAATTGAAATCCATGAAAAACTCTGGTTGCTGTGGCATCGGAAAATGGGAATTTTAACAAAAGCTCAACAACTTCTTTAAATAACATCTCCTCCTTAAATTCTCGGTCAAAATCAACCAAACTTGGCAGTAATGTTCTTTGGGTGGTCCCTTATAAAAATTGCTAAAAGAATTGAAATCTATGAAAAACTCTGGTTGCTGTGGCATCAGAAAATGGGAAATGTCATAAAAGCTGATCAATTTCTGTAAACAACATGTCCTCTTAAACTACATGGCCAAATTCTTCTCTGGGACAACAATGCGTAACATATGCAAAGTTATTTGGCATTATTAAAACATTACTCAGGTGAGCGATTTAGGGCCCTCAGGGTCCTCTTGTTTCTCGACATTTTCCCATCTTGATACGCTAACTGGCAATTATCAAATGCGTTTTCATTATTTTGAATGCGTATTTGTACGCATTTTTATAAAAGTTAATGCGTATTCAGACCAAATCAATGCGTATTTTACGCAAATACGCATCCTATCTGGAGCTCTGTTTCTTATGCATTTAACATGTATGTTTGTGTAACAGATGGAGCAATAATAGTTGGTGCAACATAACCTGTACAATAGCATTATATAAGTGCAAAGTTTCAATAATTTATCGTATGTTGGAAGAAGTGTCTAATATGCCAAGCTTATTCACACATTACAGGGCTTAATTTCCTAGAGAATTTTTTGTTTTGGTCATGATTATCAGTCCAATAAGAAATAGCTTTCCATTTTAAGACACTGAATGCCATAATGTATTCACCAAATATTACTTCTATCTTCTTTAAAATTTCAAAATAAATCATCATATTGGAAGGGATGTCAATCATGTCATTGCCTATCTGAATTGTTTGTTGCACAACTCCAATCTCCGAGCAGAGTTGTCGTTTGTTACTCTCACATACATCTCTGCAACGGCCTGGGCGTATGAATGACAAGAATCTTGTCAAACCGAGGAAAACGTGTATTATTGCTGTTTAACTGTTTCATGTGTAACATAATAAAGTAGACAAAGAAATGATGATTCTAGTTACATTTGAAAGGCACTATAACTGATGAAATAACCCATATACAATGGAACTATTTTCTCAAGCCTCCTTACCAATGGCAGGAATTTTGTGCTAAAAATAGACTAGGTTTACGTTTTGTTTTGATAGATCGCCGGTGTTGTTATATAATATCGTATCTACGGCTTGAATCAAGTCGTAGTTGTGAGATTTTATAACAACACTTACGAAATACTATTGTTTGTCCGAAATACGTCACGGTTAGCTGGATAAAATCGTTCCCTATCAGAATGAAACGTACAGAAAATTTGAATGAATGACATCAATCTAAAAAAATTAAATTATTTTCGTTGGAAAATTATATTTAATTTCAAGCAACGTGAAGTATGACATATTTTGGACTTTGGAAAAGAAAAATTATTTGTTATTGCCGTTTTGATGTGATAGAAAGTGACGTAATCTAGCAGATGATGACGCAATACTCTCTGAGGCAACTACAGAGGTGAATGTAATGAATGAACCGTGTGCAAGAGAGTGGCACAACTCTAGAATTAGTCTGGATGTAAGACTGGTTGATAAATACTGATTCACCAAATACATTGTACTCTCTTGGCATGTTTAATTGTACCATGAGGTTTGACCCAATAGACCAGTTTCATAATATCAGGTCCCTAATGATTATTCATGAGGAGGCAAAAGGAGCCCAACTGATATGCCTCCAATAGTAAAAACACATAAATTAACACGCTGTTATCTCAAGACCGGGTAATGTGACAAAGCCAATTACCATTTATAATTTTAGCACCCTATATTGTTAGTACTTGGGAGGACGCTGAGTACCAACAACATACAATTCCATGAACTATTTATTGTTAAAGCTAAGCTGGTATATTCATATTTCTTTTCATAATTATGTTAACCTAAAAAATAATAGAAAAAGCTTAAACCCTGCCCCAAACAATGCCTGTTTTTGATGCTTCTAGCAGATAAAAATGTATATGCTTGGGAAGACATTGAGGCAAAAGAAGATAACCAGTATTTTCTTCTTTTGTGTCAATATTTCCTGTGCTATATTGTACATAAATCGGATCTATATGTCAACTTGTTGTGTGCAAAAGCTTTAATTTTGAGTAGCCTAAATTATTTATGTTTTGAGAATGGATTAAGATTAGACATAAGGACTATAATCATGTCTAAATATGTGGATACATGTAATTGAATTAATATTCAGTCAAATTATATTAACAGTGTTGTCATTTTACAAAGACTCGTTTATTGAAAAATGTGACCCGTCGCGCTAAAAGGGACCTTATCGGGTGTGTGAATAATATCGACCCTAGTCAGTCTGCGCAGTCCGCGCAGCCAGACTAGGGCCGACACTTTTCACTTTTACGTAAATTTCTAAATCCGGAGTCGTTTCTTTATCTTACTATATGTTCATTTGTCGCATACGGGATTTGGTTGACCTGTGAGGAGTCTGACAAGTTTGTCAAAATTTGGAATTTTGGAGTTCGGATAAGGTCCCTTTTAGCGTGACGGGTCACAAATATATAATAGTTTTTGTAACAATGATTATGAATTTTTAGAGTAAATCTACAAAGCATTCTTCAAATGAATTTGATACATGATTGTACTGTAGCTTTTGGAAATGTTAAGAATTTATAAACCTTTTTAATTGGTTCTCTATACACCAGATGACCTCTTCACACATTAATTATAATCGCATTATCAAGAAATAATGATATATATGTCTGGATAGCCTATGTCGGGCACTCTTTGTGATTGTTTATCCAACATTTCCTGTCAGTACTGTGTGGATCCGATAATGTTTTATGTGTGCGTCGTTTTATGAGAAGAAATGATTAAATTATTCAAGTAAACTACAGGATCAGGTGATGCTATATTAACAGCATAATCTGACAGTTGTATCTGGGAAAGGTTAAAAGCAGTTGTCATGTTTACATTACAATAAAGTTGTTAATACTAGTGAATTCTACTACAAGCTTATACTTAGTTATGGCTTATCAGTGGAATGTTTTGCCTCCCGTTTCGGGCAATTATGCAAATGATGTAAACTGTTCTAAAAATAGCAATTTTGAAATTGGTCTATAGAAGTGACTAAATGGAAAGAAAAATTATGTCAGTGTCAACTAAGTGTTAAAGAATTAATCAAACTGGCATTTTAAATTATTTATGGGGAGAACTTGATTACCCAGGAGTATACAGCAAAGATTGTTGCTTTTCAACAAAAACCTTGTAACTATAGCTTGTTCTTGGCTGTAATTACAAACTTTTTGAAGAAAATAGACAAGATTGGAGGTGTTATAGCAAAACCTGTAACTACAACTTTAATCAAGCTGTAGTTACAAGGTTTTGCTATAACACTGACAATATGTTATAAATTGCTTGTATTTAGCCTCAAAACACTGAACCTTTTTCTCAAATGACGACAAGATTTTAGACTCATTGTAATTAAACATATCACAGATGACAAAATAAGTGTTTCTGAAACACAACATTATACAACTTGTGGACATTCTAGGGGAAAAAGAAACAACAAGTGACTAATCAACAAATTTTTCTCCTTTTCCAGCATGGGTTTCTAAGCTAACATCTTGTAGTTTTCAAAACTTAGTCTTGTATGGAAAAGAGTTATATTTTCACAAACAAACCATGGTTTTGACACAGTATTTCTTACTTAGTATAATGCAATTGTATTACATTGAAGCAGAAGAAAAAGTCCTTGTGTCTTTTGACCCTCAGTATTGCCTGTGCCATAAAAAGAAACATTTTGCCACATTATGTTTGTTGTCTTCACAGGCGTTAATTTGGACCACTCTAAATTATTGTCGTTTGGGAAAGGCTTTATGTCTGATGCACTGCTATATTATGAAAAACTGTGTCTAACAATGAATAGAGTCCTTCTAGTAACATACTTTTTGCTGTAACCTTTATTTTTTTGCCATAACAATTCTGGCAGTTTCCATGACATTCTTGACTTGTTTCTTGGAACATCTTCAAGAGAAACAAATCATTTGAGTGAAATAGGTGAGACAGTCTACTTGGATTTTGAATGGCATTGTGGAACAAGTATATCGTCGCTTCTCTATGAAAACCTCATATCTGCTGTTTAAAACAAGCTGCAGATACGAGGGTTTCGTTGAAAAGCATCGATATTGTCACTTTTCAACAAAAACCTTGTAAATGCAGCTTGTTTTAAGCTGCAGTTACAAGGTTTTTGTTGAAAAGCAGTGATATAGTGCCATCTGTTTCATGACAATCATTTAGTCTTTGAGAATGTTTTTGTGTGTCTGATTTTTCTGAAGGAATAATTGGATTTTTGTCAGGTGAGGGGAAAATAGTCATGTTTTGTTTAGATTTTCGTTTCTCATAAGAATTTTGCTATACTTAATTATCCAACATGATTGTGGTATACACATGCATGGTTTTGTATGTCTGTTTGTCTGTCCTAGCAGGATAGTGCTATATCTGTCTCTAGCACTGTCTTGTTAACCCTTTCCCAAATGACAAAATTTTAGGGTGATTCACTTCAAAAACTGTAAAAAAATGACAAAATGAATGTTATTAGAGATTGGATTTGTGTAAAATATGGCACAGAAAATATTGAGACAAAAGGAGAAACTGCTGGTTATCAGCTGTTTCTTCTTTTGCCTCAATGTTTTCCCAAGCCTTTTCTATTAGGGACGTCAAAATCAGGTCTTGTTTGGTTATGGGTTAAGAGTGGGAGGGGTAATTCTGAACATTGGCAGAAACATAAGGCAAACAAGTCCTTTCAACCATAGCTCAGATTTAGTAGGCAGTTTTAGAGAATGTTGCTTTACCTTTCGACAAATTTTAGACACCACACAAAAATTGATAAATTGTAAATTGTTTGATCTGCTCTAATATAGTGGGCGAGAAAGATTAACAGACCTATCAGCATTTACGTCTGAGGTTAGATGACAAAATAATGAGTAATGGAAGTATTAATCATCTTGTTGAAATTTAAATGTAAACATTTAAACTCTTATCCTAACAAATAATTAAAATGTTGTCATCACCAGTAGAAAATTGGGATGAGATGAGCACCTGCATGTTGGTAGAATGTTTGCATGTTTATGTGTACGGACTTACTGTTGAATGATAGAATTCCAGAACTTCCTATATCAATTTAGAAAATCAAAAATAATGTTTAAGGCGGAATTTTTACTCACTTCATTAAATATTTCAATGAATTATCATCCTTGATTCAAAGTCATTGAGGGTCTAAACTCTAAAGACATTAGACAAGACAAGTTATAACAAGCTTAGACTTCAATGTTAGGAGGTTAAAGTACCAGCTCTACAGATTTAGAAGAGAAGAATCTAAGATGATTCTTACAACATAAAAGCTCTTAACTTAAGGACTGTCTCAATTGCTGTCCTTAATTCTTCACCTGTTTTAACATCCCTAGTAGAGTAAGCTGTAGGACACATTGGTGGAATTTAAAGAATTGCAAACATGGTCTCCTATTCCCTCAATTTGTTTAACCCTTTCACAAATGGCAAAATTCTCGGGTGATCCAATTTCAAAGAAGCTGAAGTCAAGAAATTGGATGATTATAAGGATAGAATTTATGTATAATTAAGCACAGAAAATATTGAGGCAAAAAGAGAAACTGCTGGTTATCAGCAGTTTCTTCTTTTGTCTCAATGTTTTCCCATGCCAATTCTATCAGGGACGTCAAAACCAGGCCTTATTTGGGAAAGGGTTAACACCATAACAAAGAGATTTGCTGTTTTTCATGACATTTAATTCCCTGTCCCTATGCATTTGTTGCTTTAGAATTTTGAAGCCTAAGTGTTAATTATACCCCCCAAATTCAATTTGGGGGGTATATAGGAGTCAGCTTGTCCGTTGGTCTGTCTGTCTGTCGGTCTAGTCTGTCTGTTGGTCCGTCTGTTGGTTTTTTGTCCGCTCTATTTCTCCTAAACTATTGGATCAATTTTGTTCAAACTTCACATGTGAACTCATTACCAAGTGCAGATGTGCATATTAAATTTTTGTCACGGTCCATTGAGTTTTGACGGAGTTACAGCCCTTGAGTGAATTTTCTTGTCCGCTCAATTTCTTGGAAACTAATGGACGGATTTCAAAAAAACTTTACAGTTATGCTTAGTAGCTCTCAAATATGTGCATATCAAATTTTGGTAAGGATTCATTGATTTTTGACTGAGTTATGGCCCTTTGCTGAAAATTGCCATTTAACGCAAAATCAATGTGTGTTGATCGGTTTTTCAATTTTTTGTCCACTCTATTTCTCATAAACTATTGGACCAATTTTGTTCAAACATCACATGTGAACTCATTACTAAGTTGAGATGTGCATACTAAATTTTTTTAACGGTCCATTGATTTTTGACGGAGTTACGGCCCTTGAGTGAATTTTCTTGTCCGCTCAATTTCTCGGAAACTAAAGGACGGATTTCAAAAAAACTTTACAGTTATGCTTAGTAGCTCTCAAATATGTGCATATCAAATTTTGGTGATGATTCATTGATTTTTGACTGAGTTATGGCCCTTTGCTGAAAATTGCCATTTTACGCAAAATCAATGTGTGTTGATCGGTTTTTCAATTTTTTGTCCACTCTATTTCTCATAAACTATTGGACCAATTTTGTTCAAACTTCACATGTGAACTCATTACTAAGTTGAGATGTGCATACTAAAAAATTTTTCACAGTCCATTGATTTTTGACGGAGTTACGGCCCTTGAGTGAATTTTCTTGTCCGCTCAATTTATCGGAAACTAAGGGACGGATTTCAAAAAAACTTTACAGTTATGCTTAGTAGCTCTCAAATATGTGCATATCAAATTTTGGTGATGATTCATTGATTTTTGACTGAGTTATTGCCCTTTGCTGAAAATTGCCATTTTACGCAAAATCAATGTGTGTTGATCGGTTTTTCAATTTTTTGTCCACTCTATTTCTCATAAACTATTAGACCAATTTTGTTCAAACATCACATGTGAACTCATTACTAAGTTGAGATGTGCATACTAAATTTTTGTTACGGTCCATTGATTTTTGACGGAGTTACGGCCCTTGAGTGAATTTTCTTGTCCACTCAATTTCTTGGAAACTAATGGACGGATTCTAAAAAACTTTACAGTTATGCTTAGTAGCTCTCAAATATTTGCATATCAAATTTTGGTGATGATTCATTGATTTTTGACTGAGTTATGGCCCTTTGCTGAAAATTGTCATTTAACGCAAAATCAATGTGTGTTGATCGGTTTTTCAATTTTTTGTCCACTCTATTTCTCATAAACTATTGGACCAATTTTGTTCAAACATCACTTGTGAACTCATTACTAAGTTGAGATGTGCATACTAAGTTTTTGTTACGGTCCATTGATTTTTGACGGAGTTACGGCCCTTGAGTGAATTTTCTTGTCCGCTCAATTTCTCGGTAACTAATGGATGGATTTCATAAAAACTTTACAAGTATGCTTCCTGCCTCTCATATATGTGCATATCAAAATTTGATTATGGTTCATTGATTTTTGACTGAATTATGGTCCTATGTTGAAAATAAGCAATGTTTACAACATTACCATGTGTTGGTCAGTCTTTTTTTTTTTGTTTGCTCTTTTTCTCACTTGATCATTTCACAGTTCATAGGAAATGTACATCTCAAAATGCACAAACACAGCGCTTTTGGGGGGTATGATCACTTTCAGTGATATTCTAGTTTTCAAAAGCTGGGAAAGTGTTTGAAAGAAGGGAAGAGTTATTCAGATAACAACTGAAAGGCCTTGAGTCATTACTTTAAGATAAATCTTTAATTGACTTAAGAATGTGAACATTTATGTGCTTATCAACATTTTATTGTGTGCATTAATAGACATATCTTTGAATGCATCGGAAATTGATATGTTGGAAAACTTTGGATTTTGAAACAAAATATCTGAAAAGAATGTTGCATTTTCACTGAATCTTATGAGAGGTGAAACCTATACAGATTTGTACATTCTGCAGTTTTAATATTTTGATCAATTTGTGATGCTTTTCAGTTATGTAAGTATTCTTTATTTACTGATTTAATGGCCTCGAAAGAATTCTGTCCTAGATTTATTAAATGAGAGTAAATGTTAGTTACAAATGTTGCGTCGGAAGGTCAAGGTTGAATTTCATAGCAATATTATTGAAAAGATCACTGGATCGAACTTTCTCCTTTTTCCCAAAGCTGTTCTATTAAAGACATCAAGCAAAACCAGGGCTGTTTTCGCTGGCCGGAGATCTAGAAAAAAAGTGCACATAATTATGGCATTCAAGACTACTGTCCAAGGCCCCTTTTCCAGATCCTGGCTCAAATTAATTTTGTGATGCAGATAAACATCCCCCACACATTCTTACTTCAGTGACTGTCATTGTGGTTTTATAGTTTTGTATATCAGAAGTTGTGTGTGAGTCACCCACCAAATTTTAATTCCTGAGATTCATTTGGATTTTAATTCAGCATGTCTCAAGTAAGATTAACAAGAGATGTTTGTAAAACATATATGCCCCCTCAAGGGCCTACATTTGATGTAGGTCAAAGTCCAAGGTCAAGTTAACAAGGTCCAAGGTCATGGTCAAATATGAAAGGTCTTGGTAGGAGGTGTCTATGTGTGAAATATTAAAGCTGTATATGTAAAAGTAAAATGAAACATAGGCCAGGTTAAAGTTTTTAAAAGTAGGCCAAATGCCAAGGTCAAGGTCATGGTAAAATGTGAAAGGTCTTGGTTCGAGGTGTCCATTTGTGAAATATCAATGCTGTAGGTGTAAAAAGACATGATATATATGCCTGGTTTCAGTCGTTTTAAAAGTAGGTCAAACTCCAATGTCAAGGTTGCAATATTCAAGGTCATGGTCAAATGTGAAAGGTCTTGGTAGGAGGTGTCTATGTGTGAAATATCAAAGCTGTAGGTGTAATAGGACATAAGATAAAGGCTAGGTTAGATATTTCTAAAAGTAGGTCAAACTCCAAGGTCAAGGTCCAAGGTCATGGTCAAAGTGAAATATCTTGGTTGGAAGTGACCATGTGTGAAATATCAAGGCTGTATATGTAAAATGACATGAAATATAGGCCAGGTTAATGTATTATAAAAGTAGGTCAAACACCAAGGTCAAGGTTACCAGGTCCAAGGTCATGGTCAAATGTGAAAGGTCTTGGTCGTAGGTGTCCATGTGTCAAATATCAAGGCTGTATGTGTAAAAGGACATGATATATCGGCTAGGTTAAAGTTCTTTTTAAAGTAGGTCAAAGTCCAAGGTCAAGGTCACAAGGTCCAAGGTCATGGTCAAATGTGAAAGGTCTTGGTAAGATGTGTCCATGTGTGAAATACCAAGGCTGTATGTGTAATAGCACATAAGATATAGGCCCAGTTTATTTTTTTTAAAAGTAGGTCAAACTCCAAGGTCAAGGCCACATGGTCCAAGGTCATAGTCGTATGTGATAGGTCTAAGTCGGAGGTTTCCATGTGTCAAATATCAAGGCTGTATGTGTAAATGGACATGATATATCGGCCAGGTTAAAGTTTTTTAAAAGTAGGTCAAACTCCAAGGTCAAGGTCACAAAGTCCAAGGTCATGGTCAATTGTGAAAGGTCTTGGTAAGATGTGTCCATGTGTGAAATATCAAGGCTGTATTTGTAAAAGGTCATGAGATATATGCCGGGTTTATTTTTTTTTAAAGTAGGTCAAACTCCAAGGTCAATGTCACAAGGTCCAAGGTCATGGTTAAATGTGAACGATGTTGATAGGAGGTATCTTTGTGTGAGATATCAAGGCTGTATGTGTAAAAGGACACGAGATATAGGCAAGGTTAAGAATTAAGTATAAAAATCAACAAAGGGCAATAACTCCAAGAATTTGATTGGCAGAGTTACAGTCCTTGTGCACTGCACCTCTCCATAATGAAATCTATTCACCTGTAAAGTTTCATGATTCTACCTTACATATTTTTTGAGTAGTGCTCCGGACAAGAATCAAGTTATAAAATCAACAAAGGGCAACAACTCACAAAATTTGATCGGCAGAGTTACGGTTCTTGTGCACTGCACCTCTCCATAATGAGATCTATCCACCTGTAAAGTTTCATGATTCTACCTTACATACTTTCTGAGTTATGCACTGGACAATAATAAAGTTTGAAAATCAACAAAGGGCAATAACCCAAAAAATATGATCAGCAGAGTTACGGTTCTTGTGCACTGCACCTCTCCATAATGAGATCTATCCACCTGTAAAGTTTCATGATTCTACCTAACATAGTTTTTGAGTTATGCTCCGGACAAGAATCAAGTTATAAAATCAACAAAGGGCAATAACTCAAAAAATTTGATCAGCAGAGTTACGGTTCTTGTGCACTGCACCTCTCCATAATGAGATCTATCCACCTGTAAAGTTTCATGATTGTACCTTACATACTTTTTGAGTTATGCTCCGGACAAGAATCAAGTTATAAAATCAACAAAGGGCAATAACTCAAAAAATTTGATCGGCAGAGTTACGGTTTCTGTGCACTGCACCTCTCCATAATGAGATCTATCCACCTATGAAGTTTCATGACTCTACCTTTAATACTTTTCGAGTTATGCTCCGGACAAGTTTTGGTCTACGGACAGACCGACCGACCGACCGACCGACCGACCGACCGACCTTCCGACCGACCGACCGACCGACCGACCGACACTTGCAAAACAATATACCCCCATTTTCTTCGAAAGGGGGCATAATTATATTTAGTCTGTAGTACATATTGGAAGGATTGATGCAAAATTATGGTAAGTTCATATACATTGTATATCTACTTAGATTGGTTAGATGTTTTGATATACATGTAGATACAAATGTGAGTGCATTTCATGATTCATGTTTTAATTGAAATTAAACTGACACAACTACAAAATTTTAGGTGTTAATTGAATGAATTTGCATAATTACTATCTTATCTGGTTGTAAATTTGTGACAAATTTAGTAAGGAAAGTTCAATTCTCTTTATTTCTAAATGTCTGATTTTGCTTTCCTCTCTCAACTTGTATTCTGATAAGGTCCTGCCTTTATTACATGCACCTATTGAACGGAACAGAACAGATTGCAATACAAGGTCTTTTGATGCTAGACTGTGCCCAGCTAATTATACCTCAGTCATTTGAGAAAGTATTCCAGGCTTTATTGTTATCCAATCACTATAAAATTTTTATTTTAATTTGACTTAGAATGTCACAGATTGGCTGATTGGTTAACTAGTGGTGTATTGACAAACCATTCATATGTCATTACCTAATTAAAAGTGTGAATTAGATTCATTCGAATATGGCTTAATTTGGGGTGCCATATTGTTGATCCGCTACGTTTCTTCAATAAAGTATAACATCAGTCTTCGATAACTGGAGAATTTAGTTAAAATTCGAATTTGAAAAGTGGGAAATGTCATTACCAAATTAAAAAATGTGAATTACAATAAATCAATTAACATGTTGAAGGTGCCATATTTTTGTCTACAATAAGTATCATACTATAAGTCTTGGATTTTCAGCTAAATGTGTCATAAAATGTATTGCAAGGCAAGAAAGTGCATTCTGTAAGTGCTTATAATAGTTTTCCACAAACCATTTGGGGAAAATATGTAAAATGATGTAAAAGAAAAAATTGTATTGTTGGAAATGTCGTGACCTAACCATAAGTGTGAACTACAACATTTTCACAATGGGTGTGTTCTATTCTACCTTATTGTTGTCAATATGATGTATGACTCTTGTGGGGTTTGGGGCAAGTGTGTCACACAGGGTTCTATAGTTAGTGCAAGACCATGGTAAGTGCATTTTAACCCTTTTCCAAATTACTTTATATAAGGATGGTCCCAAATAAAAACTCCTGCAGGTGACAATATGGATGTTAATTAAGACATGATTTGTGTATAATATAGTGCAGAAAATTTTGAGAGAAAAGGAGCAATTGCTGGTTACCAGCAATTTATTCTTTTCTTTCAATGTTTTCCCAAATCTTTTCTATCAGGGACGTCAAAACAAGGTTTGATTTGGGAAAGGGTTAATTCATAATGCACTTACACTGATATAGCACTAAACCCAAAGGGACAGTTGGAGACCCCAAGGCTTGATTGTGTAAAAATCTCAGTATGATAGCAATCAGAAATGGAGTATAGTGGACATTGTATGAATTATGATAGTTGATTTGATTATAGATATGAGAGTGATGATTGTAATTGTGTTATGATAGGAGTAATATTATAGCAGGAAATAATAGATGGATTTGAAGTGATGAGCTTGAATTTGGATATGAATACATTTGTGAGGGGATGAGGGCTACTGAGTGAAATGAAACTCCCAACCAAGCAAAGGTAAATTATATCAAAAGTTTAAAAAAAAGAAAATAGAATGGCTACAGCTTGGTTTCAAGTTGTGAAATTCCTCCTATGAAGGAGAACTTGTACAATATGTGTCAAGTGTCTGATATGATTTGCGGTAGCTTCAATTCGGTTTTGGATTTCATAGGACATTCGGAAAATTCTACCCAAGGAACCATTATTTGTTATTAGATTATGAACTTCACAAATATCTTGCTGCGTAATGGTCACTATCAAAATATGGTCAATAGAAATCCCATAAGCCTAGGGATGTGCGATAATTGAGTTATGTACTATGTTTTCTAGCATTGTTTTGAAAGAATGGGATATATCGTCGTTGTAAATGAAAAACCTCGTATCTCGATTTTGGAAAATTTTAAAGGGGAGGGAAATAAGTGTAATAACTTTTCCCAAAGTGAAATGTTTTACTTTAAATTTGGATAAATTGTTCACAAATAATGTGTCATTAATACTGATTAGAAAAAAATCACTCAAAACGTGCAAGAATTGTCTTAACTGGGCACACAAGTTTGTACTTTAAAATTCGCCGAGATCGACATACGAGGTTTTGCATTTACACCGACGATATATATAAATAAGTGTTGGCACCAGCGCAACAGAATTAAAGTACACAATTTGTTTCCCTAATTTCCTGGCCAAAACAAACCAAGGATACTTCCACACAATAAACTATTCTGTAAGATGTTGTAGTTGGAAGCAAGACAAGTATGTAACCATAATTAACACATAATGAGTAAATTAATGAATGGGAAATAGATTGGCTAGGTGGCTAATTGCTCATTATTCCCTTTTCTTAGCTGCAAGGCAAGTGCTGAATTGTACATCATCCTTTTTCGTCCAAAACCTCGTAGCCACAGCTTAGTATCTGGTATACATATCTGTTATATAGTGAGCTAGGTACCTCTTTAAGGTACCTCTATAATGTATTGTGGAGTATTTCTGGATAAAAGTACTTGGTCCTTAGACTGAGCTTGTAAACAGCTGTAGTAACAAGGTTTGGGGGGAAAGAAGCAACAGGCAATTAGTAAAACTCATAATTACGGAACAGCATAAGATGTAATAATGGCGTTCCAAAATGGAAAAAGTCCAGCATGATTGTCTCTAATGCACCAAATCTGTCCTCATCTCTGAACTATAATTGCAGCGCCAACTCTTTCTTGTCAGAGAATTCCAAGTTGCATATCTTCAAGAAAAAATATTTTGATCTAGATAAAGTTGCAATCGCTTCCTCCGATCTCAAGTGCTGTTTTGCATCTGGTGCAGCGTAACGTCTGCACATAATAACCTCTCTATCATAAATATACAAAATATCTTCACTTACAATAATGCTGACAGCAGTGGAAATATGCATTACATGGGGTTGTTTAACATTCCAAAATTCTTATTTCAAATCCAAAACTATGTAGTGTGTACTCATTGGAATAGTCTCAGTGTGAAAATTCCAATGAGTACCTGCAACATGGGATTTGCTGACATGTAAGATACTGCCACCAAAAGGCCATTATCACCTCTTGTATTATATAGCTCTGGATACATATGGCAATAACATTTTGGTATGCGCATTGCACTTAATAATGTCGGTCCATTGAAAAATTAAAACATTTAGCTGTATTTATAAATGTCTCTGTAAATATTTTTGTATCGTTTATGTCTGCCAAAAACATTAGTGTAGGTTAGAACTCGCCAACCTTTTCTTCTCAACGTTATCGTAATGGGATTCATTTTCTACTCACTGTGTTGTAAGTTGTACGTTAGATTTGTGTAGTTTGTACGGAAGTTTTGAGTGGTCAATCAAAGATGGCGTCGGTGAAAAATCGTTAGAGGTAGGTGTCTTAGTTTTTCGTCGATAATTTCCTTAAATGGCCGTATCTTGTCTTGATACTGATATCATTGTACAGGAGAAATGTATACCTATTCACGGTGCTATATAGCCAAGTACCAGTGTTGTCCTATCGTACTCAGTCGTTGTGCAAAGACAGCCCAACACGGAAAACTTTTTTCGAAGCGAGAAAGTTGCCCTTTTAAGGATGATTACATAGTAAACAGCGAACTAGGGAACAAACTATTGCTCTTACTTGGATGTTTTTAACATGCTCTTTTCTATGGTTACTGTTATTTTACACACAAATGTCTAGAATGACCACAAACGCTGTGTTTACTAAATGGCCAAACAACGGTGTAGTCACAGTGAAAATATGCAGACACAACGGTGCAGTTTCTGTGTTATCTGTACGGTGTAGTTATTATTTTCACAACAAATTGTGAACGGTGTAGACTTGGTATGTTGTATAGGGCGAACTAGCTCTAACAGATAGCAGATCATCTGTTTTATCTCCCTCAAATACTTTGGTCTTAGAAAACTCAGATGAAAATGCTGCCATCCTCAAAGTAAATGAAAACAAAAGTTAAGAAAATATGTTTTCTCTTTTCTTCATTCTCCTAAGCCTTAAACAAATCAATGTACATGTATGTTTGATTTAATTTTCGGGAGACATTTTTGTTATTTGTGATTGAATAAACATCTGACGGAAATGATAATCAAAAGGAATACCATCACAAAATATAAAATAAGACATACGATAACCGTCATTTTGAAGCCATGTTAAGTTCAACGGCAAATTTCTTGTTCATCCGTTCATTTGATTTGTAGATTCGAAATTTCGGCTCTGGCTTTGAATTTTTCTTTGTAACTGTTTTAATTGGCTATTACAATCAATTAATGTAATTAATGAAATGATTTCAACTCATGGAGTATGATAATTATTGATCGAAATGTATCTTGTTTTCAAATTGACCCCTCATTGAAAAGTCTGATTTTACCCAAAATAAAGGATTCAATCAACAAAACATAGATTATAAATAACAAAACATAAATTATAAATTTGTTTCATAAACATTTGGGCCTTTTTTTCGTCTTGTTCGACTTAAGTAAATAAGTCTTGAAAATAGAATTCTGGAACTGCAAAATTCATTTTGGAATTTTCATACGTAATGAACTTCTTCAGGACTGACAATTTTCTGACCAAGATTTTTTGGGCTCACTCATAAAATGTAACCATTTGCAATGAAAAAGACAATATTCTATTCGCCAAAATCGTTTGACTATTGGAGTAAAACGCATTGAAGTACTCCCAAGACAGTGTAACTTACACACATCCATAAATAAATGAAATGCAATGTTTTCCATCGAGAGCCGACCTTCATTGACCAAAATAAACAAATACCAAGTTGATCAACGCTTCTCAATGACTTAATCACATCTGGGAACAAACTGTTCATTTCAGCCATTGTTTTCATGTTCTCGTGGGGAAAGAGAAGAGACCCTATCCGTTTCATCTGTTTTAGCACATCCAATGGAAATATCAGGAATTAAGGTCGGGGCTTTTTGAACGACTTTATGGGGTGTTAAACTTCGTCATTTTTTAGCTCACCTGAGCACAAAGTGCTCAAGGTGAGCTATTGTGATCGCTTTTTGTCCGTCGTCCGTCTGTCCGTCCGTCCGTCCGTCTGTCCGTCCGTCCATCTGTCCGTCCACAATTTGGTGTTTACGCTCTAGCATCCACAAATATTAATCAATCTTGATCAAACTTAGTCAAAACAAGTATGGTCATAAGTTCTCGGATGAGTTCGATTATGGGCCAGATCGGACCAGAATGTGCTGAGTTATCTGCCCTTGAATGTCCAAAAAAGCCGTTTTTGACTTTGTTTACATTCTAGCATCTACAATTATTGATCAATCAAAACAAAACTTGGAGACAATGTTGGAGACCATAAGATCTCGGATGAGTTTGGTTTTCAGTATGATCTGATCAGAAAGTCCAGAGTTATGTGCCCTTGAATTTGACAAAATTGCCATATTCGGCTGGTTTTGACCTTGTTAACACTATAGAATCTACAATTATTGATCAATCAAGACAAAACTAAGACATAATGTTTGGGACCATAAGATCTTGGATGAGTTCGATTTTCAGTCTGATCTGACCAGAAAGTCTAGAGTTACGTGCCCTTGAATTTGACAAAATTGTCATTTTCGGCTGTTTTCGACCTTGTTTACACTCTAGAATCTACAATTATATATCAATCAATACAAAACTTGGACACAATGTTGGGGACCATAACATCTCGGATGAGTTCGATTTTCTATTTGATCTGATGAGAAAGTCAAGAGTTACGTGCCCTTGAAAATTGCCATTTTCGGCTGTTTTCGACCTTGTTTACACTCTAGAATCTACAATTATCAATCAATGAAAACAAAACTTGGACACAATGTTGGGGACCATAAGATCTCGGATGAGCTTGATTTTCAGTTTGATCTGATCAGAAAGTCCAGAGTTATGTGCCCCTGAATTTGATGATATTGCCATTTTCGGCTGTTTTCGACCTTGTTTACACTCTAGAATCTACAATTATCAATCAATCAAGACAAAGCGTGGACACAATGTTTGGGACCGTAAGATCTCTGTTCAGGATGATTTCCAGTCTGATCTGATCAGAAAATCGAGAGTTGCGTGCCCTTGAATTTGACAAAATTGCTGTTTTTGGCTGTTTTCGACCTTGTTTACACTCTAGAATCTACAATTATTGACCAATCAAGACAAATCTTGGACACATTCTCGGGGACCATAAGATCTTGGATGAGTTGGATTTTCAAATGGATCTGATCAGAAAGTCGAGAGTTATGTGCCCTTGAATTTGATAAAATGCTGTTTTCGGCGGTTATCGACCTTGTTTATACTCTAGAATCTACAATTATTTATCATTCAAAGCAAAACTTTGACACAATGTTGGGCACCGTTACATCTCGGATGAGTTTGATTTTCACAATGTTATTGATCATAAGTTCGTTTTCAGTCTTAAAGTCATAAATATCAATTGAATTGAACAAAAATGTTGCTCATATCATTTTGGTTCAGGTGAGCGATATAGGACCATCATGGTCCTCTTGTTTATGTTCAGGACTCATGCATTCAAAACTGGGGATATCATCGATAGAAAGAATCTTGTTAACTCCAAAATCCTTTTTTCTACGTTGATGAGGTCTATCTTGTGTATTCTATGCTCGCAAATGGGGATGATGTCCTAGTCTGACTTCTTGATAATACCAGGAATAATGCTAAAGTTCTGAGTTTTCAAATCTTTTTTACCCATCTGATCATTGATCTCCCCCCCCCCCCCCCCCCCCCCTGCGCACTTTTAATATCTGACTGGAATGGTCCTGTTCCGAATGCTTCACAACCTTTTCGAAACTCCCTTCGAAATGACAGTAGTAATAGGTGAACAGCATGGAATTTAAAATAAAGAAAAAAATAAAACAGACGCCAGCAGATTCTTGGTAATTTCTACTATTTGACCCTTACGGAATTGCTTTGACAAATAGCAAGGAAACTAGATTCTGATATATTTTGATTAAAGTATATTTTGTAGACATATTGTCACCTTCTTTGCTGCAAAGCATTTACAAGTCAGTCACATAAAAAATTATTAACATAATTGTTGAAGAATTTCGGTAGTAATTGTAAAACATGATTCTAAGCCGTGAAAACGTTATCATTAAACATAAAAATATTATCATTCCAGAAATGATAAGTTCTGTATTACTTCAAGTCTACACCGTTCACAATTGCATTATGTCTACACCGTTCACAATTTGTTATGAAAATATAACCACACCGTACATAAAACACAGAAACTGCACCGTTGTGTCTGCATATTTTCACTCTGACTACACCGTTGTCTGGCCATTTCATAAACACGGTGTTTGTGGTCATTCTAGACATTTTTGTGTAAAATAACAGTAACCATAGAAAAGAGCATGTTAAAACATCCAAGTAAGAGCAATAGTTTGTTCCCTAGTTCGCTGTTTACTATGTAATCATCCTTAAAAGGGCAACTTTCTCGCTTCGAAAAAAGTTTTCCGTGTTGGGCTGTCTTTGCACAACGACTGAGTACGATAGGACAACACTGGTACTTTGATATATAGAACCGTTGATATGTATACATTTCCCCTGTATAATGATATCAGTATCAAGGCAAGATACGACCGTTTAAGAAATTTATCAATGAAAAACTAAGACACCTACCTCTCATGCTGTATTGTTGTCGCCATCTTTGAATGACTACACAAACCTAACGTACAACTTACAACACAGTGCTACTGTCTGATGATTATTCTTTCCAAATTGTCACTTGGCACTAAAAAAAGGTCTAATTAATACTTAATTCTGAAAGCTTTTGCCTGTTTTCAATATGGAAGGTAAATAATTAAAAATTCAAGAAAAATATTCACTAGTGAAACTGCATATTATCTGGATTTTTAACCTGTTCCAAGAAAAGCAGAGGCCCCATTTTCATCAAAACATTTAAGAAATGTTTTTGTCTTACCAATACCTAGGTTTTGAATGACCTGTTGTATGCGATTCTTCTTGTAAACATGTCATAAGACTTTGGTAAGACAAAAATATGTCTTAACCCATTCCCAAACAAGACCTGGTTTTGACGTCCCTAATAGAAAAGGCTTGGGAAAACATTGAAACAAAAGAAGTAACTGCTGATAACCAGCAGTTTCTCCTTTTGTCTCAATATTTTCTGTGCCATATTTTACACAAATTCTATCTTTAATAACTTCCATCTTGTCATTTGCAGCCATTTTTGAAGTGGATCACCATAAAATTTTGCCGTTTGGTAATGGGTTAAATGTTTTCATGAAACTGGCCCCAGGTTTTCAAACTATCAAGGGATTAAGACAAAAACAAAACTTGAAGGAAAGGAGGTTCTTCGCCCAAGGGCTTCTTTGCTTTGCTGCCTGTTTAGGTAGCATCTGTTTTGTCTCTTGCAAAAGCTGTGGGGTTGTCTGAAAATATGTTTTTTTTTTGGAAATGGTTGATAGATTAATTGTAGCATACTTGTGGAAGAATCAAAGTATGTTCCTCACATTTACTATCATTCTTGAGGGACTGAGTTGGGTATTTTTATATCATTAATTCCATTAATATTTCTATGAAAACAAATTAACAGCACCTGCCAGAGAAGCTAATGTTGGGTGATATAATTGTTATGTCGCATCATCTAAACTAGTGTTTTTGTTGCATGAAAGTGAATGCCTTGAAATAAGTGAGTTTCAATCTCTGCAAAATAAGACCTGGTTCAATGTCCGAACAGAAACTCCCAGAGACAAAAAGGCGTAAGAAGCAAATGCTGATAATCAGCATTTCTTTTGGGCGTAATATAATTTTCTGTACTTTATTGTTCACATATCTTATCGTTATCAATATCCATTTTGCCGTCTGCAGCAACTTTCAAATTGGAAGAATCATATGGAGAACGGACCTCGGTTTAAAGTGTCATCTGAAAGACTGGAGTGATGTGAATCGAACCTGTGACCCTGTGTACCAAATCTGCCCCCTGAAAGTTTTGAAGAATTTCATTTGATATTACATGCTAAATATACCAACATTATGCCAAATTTACCTAGATTAATGATTAAACTATAACAATGGGATGTTGAGTCTATCCAGATGATGCTAAAAAAACCAGCCCTATTGTCAAACATTTTGGCAGGGGAAATGAGTAATAGGGCAGTGTTGAATGAGTAAGAAAGTCAGGGGAAAACTAGATGCACTAAACCCTTTCCCAATCGACAAAAAATTAGGGTAATCAACTTCAAAAATTGCCACAGACGACAAAATGGATGTTATAATAGATAGAAATCGTGTAAAATATGGCATAGAAAATATTGAGACAAAAGGAGAAACTGCTGGTTATCAGCAGTTTCTTCTTTTGTTTCAATGTTTTCCAAAGCCTTTTCGATTAGGGACGTCAAAAACAGGTCTTGTTCGGGAGAGGGTTAAACAATATACAATGATGCATAGACAAGTTTGAAATTCCATGGTTGTCTAATTGATGAGATGAAAACTTACCTGTGCTTGGTGAATTAATCAGTTGTGCTTAAAAGTTAGTTTCATGACAAACAGGAATTAACAAAAACGTTGGCATTACAAGATACTAAAGATATTTTCTGCCTTTGTGTGTGTCTGTGTTTCTGTCTGTTGCAGATGACAAAATATTGGTTTGACTTTAAAAAGGTTAACTCCTTCCTTAACTCAGAAAATATTGACGTAAAACGAGAAATTGCTGATTTTCAGCATTTTCTTCTTTTGCCTCCATGTTTTCCCAAGCCTTTTCAACTAGGGAAGTCAAAACTAGGTCTTATTTGGGTAAGTGTCAAGGGAACAGAAGAAAATGGTGATAACCATCAATTTCTTCTATTCCTTCAATGTTCAAAGCTTTTTCTACTGGATACATCTAAACCAGGTCTTGTAAGGAACAGAAGCTTTTAGTTTAGAAGATTTTAATTCTCAATTGTCCATGTACTTTTCTATTTTCAGAATTCAGAAGTATAAAAAACAGCTCAGCACCTCGTTAAAGTGAAGACAAGAAAAATATAAAAGTGGATTAACTGGGAGTTTGTTGCAAAGTTTATTGCGCTAGCCGTCGGTAATGTAACCTAGTCAAAGTGGATCATTATATTCCCCAGGAATTTCAATTCTCTTTTGTTTTAATTTAGTAGTGCATTGTAATTTTGGAGGAAGGAATATTTTCACGGAGATTTTGTCAGATGCAACAAATGGTGTGCCATCCGTGGTGATTTTTTAGCAGGAGATTTTTTATATTTTTTTCAAGAAAAATGACAAAAATGAAAATGTGGAATATATCGTCAGTTATAAGTGTATTTACATTGGTGATTTGTGCCAAATTGGTCGCTGGACAAGGGCTTAAATTTGTGCCGAGCAGAATCAATGAGGACAAGTTGGGTTCCAGTGAGCCCGTGTCGATAAATTGGGGTATTGGAGACGCGACGGCTTATGTTGGAAAAGTGTTCACATATACGTTACCTAGTGACGCCTTCCAGGGCAATGTTGTCAGATATGATGTAAGTATCAAAATGTTGCTTTATTTTCTCTTTCGGCAATCAGTGAAACATAGCTGGAAAGTATGAAAATGCAGTGACATTTAGCAATTTCTTCATCTCTCAAAGTGTTTTCTTCTCAGAAAAAAAACTTAAACTTAAAACTGCATGGTCTACAATTTTGCTGTTTCGGACCTTTCGGAAATACTGCAAGAAAAGGAGAAAATGCAGGTGCCGGAGTATAATCTTCTATTACATTGTATATGGAGCTAGGAGGGCTCCTAGCAAAATTATTGTAAGAGCAAATCATCTTATTTGCAGTTACAACTGTTTTGCATTGGTGCTCAATTTATAGGCTGATCAAAAGTTCATGAGAAAATCTTTTGTTTCTAATGATTAGCTTAGAAGTATTTGTTAATTAAGCAATTTATCTTTGACTTAGTTTGTGTGTGCTTGGTTTGCCCTTTCCAAAACCAGCGCTGGCCCTGTCATCCTTACAGATAGGCTGTCTGGTATTCTGTAAGGGAAAAGAAGAAAATGCTAAAAACCAACACTTGCTCCTTTTTCCATGCAGATTTCTATGATATGATTTGTAGAGTCTCTGCTTTCTGTAATACTTATATTGTCTTCCTGAATCTGTCTACTTTAGAACCAAGCTCAAATTTTGTTGTTTGGGAAAGGGTTAATTTGTAGTGTTAATTGCCTGTTTATGGAAATGCATATTTCTGCATTTCTTTCTTATTCATGAATGCTGGAAAGTGAGAGATAAGACTTCTTGCAACAATGCATGGAATTATCATACTTCAGCGCTACAGATAAGAGGGGGTGATGGCTTTTCAAAATGAAATATTTCACTTTATGTTGATTAAACCCTATGTTGTGGGTACTCATTGGAATTGTCTTGATGAGACAATTCCAAAGAGTACCATACCCTTTCTGACAAAATGTCACCCATCAATGGTTTGATATTGTGAACCTATGTGGAGCTAGAGGCTCAGTTAGGGTGTTGTGGTAGTACTGGTATGAGAAAAAATAGGAATCTTTGGTTAGGTTCTCCAGCTGTTGCGATATGGCCATAGCAGTTGATAATGGCGTAAAACCACAATAAACAATCCAATGAGTACCCATAACATAGGGATTGGATTTGAAATAAAGAAAATTAGAATGTCTTCTCCTTCCCCCCCCCCCTCATTCCCCCCACACACTTATCTGTTGCTCTGGAATCATTGCTTGGTGCACATGTTGCCATATCTGATTCTCAATGTGGTAAAATCTATTTGACTTAACAACCATTTGGTTCATGCTCACTGCTCAGAAAAGTTCCAAAATATTTGTACATGAAAGGTTGCAGAAGGACACAACAATCAGCATGTTATTGCTTTAACCCTTTCCTTAGCAAGGCTTTGCTTTGACATCTCTAATAGTAAAAGCTTTGTAAAACATTGAGGCAAAAGAAGAAAATACTGATAAGCAGCATTTTCTTCATTTGCCTCAATCTTTTAATTGCTGTGTTGTACACATTCTATCTTTAACAACAATCATTTTGCTGTCTGCAGTAGCTGCCAAATGGGAAAAGTCTAATTCCTCATCACTAGGGAAAGGGTTAATATCAAGAAAAACTCATAAAACCTCCCCAAGACACCACCAGTTTAATGTTCAGACAAATTGACCAATCAAAGATAGCTTGCTGCCGGTGGTTAGGATGAAATTAGGCAGACAAACAGTATAGATAATCTGGCTCATGGGGATCATGGATGGGCAGGCTTCTATAATTCTTGTAATGATATCTTGGTAGGTCCGAGTCAATGTGTTTAACAGATTTTAACCCTTTCCCAAACAAGACCTGGTTTTGACGTCTCTAATAGGAAAGGCTTGAGAAAACATTGAAACAAAAGAAGAAACTGCTGATAACCAACAGTTTCTCCTTTTGTCTCAGTATTTTCTGTGCTATATTGTACACTTTTACATTAATTAGTCATTTGCAGCAGCTGTTAAATAGGACCACCCTAAATTTTGCTGTTTGGGAAAGGGTTAATGGTCTTGAATATTATGCCACAATCTATTATCAACTATTTGTCAACTGTTACATGAAAATTAAAGTTTAGTTTCTAAATCAGGTTTCCAAAATGGATGTCTCAAGTTCATGACATGGTTTTGCATTGTCTTGATTTTAATTTGCACTCAACATTCAATGTATATAATTGAGTTGGCAGAACAATTTAGTTTTAAAATGAAGTGTGACATGTAATTATGCCCCAACATGACATGCTATAACATGTGCAGCAATAAGCTGAAACAATGTCCTTTGAGGAACAAATAAGAAGAGGTGTCCTTGGTCTAGAGGTAGATCATCAGTTTCATGATCAAGAGGTTCTGAGTTCGATCCCTGGTAGCGGAGGTTGTTCTTGGATTCTCATTGGCTCACACATTTGGCGCAAGAACTGGTGTGTTTCTCAGAAAGTAGAATCAACTAGCTTTTGTCCCAATCAATATAAATTAAGTTCATTCTAATTATAAAGGGATAAAGGCATTCTGAATCTTTTATTTCATATCAAAACCTTATGTTATACATGTATATGGGTACTTGGAATTGTCTCAATGAGACAATTACAATGAGTACACACAACATGATACAGTTTACTGATCAGTAAATGAAATATTTCTTTAACAGAGGTTTTACGCATTACTATATAGGTCTTGATACCTATGTACCAGATAAATGCCAGATTACTTCAACAGTACTAATGAACTCTGACATGTAATTAGATTATGGGATGTGACATTCTGTAACAAGTGCACATTGGATATGAACCTAACTGAAACTCATTATAACTGAAACAGTTGGCCAATGCTAATGCTTTCATGTCTTGGCTGTTTAAACTCAAATCTTTCTTCATATAGATGTCAGATTTCAAATGAACTGTGACATAATGTTTTTAGTGCAGGGTCCAACGTTAACTTTTTTGGTTACCAGACAGTCAGACTTTTTGCTGTAAGATGCTGCTAGCCCTGACCAAATATGCAATGGTCCTGACCAAATACTTGTATCAGAAGGATGATATGGAAAGTTGGAAACGGTCTAAAAAACAATAATCCTTTCATAGGCTAATGAAAGTTTTAAAGGGCCCATGTTTTTGTTGTGTCACATAAACTTTGTTTTCATGATGATAATTGTGAGTGACTAAGATTTGAAATGAGGCAGACCTGAGTCAGTCTTGCAACTTGGGGATCTAACTAGCCCTGACCAAGCAGTAGGCAGGTAATGTCTGTCAGGCACAGGTTAATGTTCAAACTCCACACAGCGACAATGCCTTACATTATCACTGCAGGCATATAAATCACGTGACCATGGAGAATGTCACGTGATATCGTAAAGTTGGCGGAAATTTATTAGCTCACCTGAGCACAAAGTGCTCAAGGTGAGCTATTGTGATCGCTTTTTGTCCGTCATCCGTCCGTCTGTCCGTCTGTCTGTCTGTCCGTCTGTCCGTCTGTCCACAATTTGGTGTTTACACTCTAGCATCCACAAAAATTGGCCAATCTTGATCAAACTTGGTCAAAGCAAGTATGGTCATAAGTTCTCGGATGAGTTCGATTATGGGCCAGATCGGACCAAAAAGTGTGGAGTTATCTGCCCCTGAATCACGAAAAATGTTGTTTTTAACTTAGTTTACACTCTTGCATCTACAATTATAGCCCAATCAATACAAAACTTGGATATAATGTTGGAGACTGTAAGATCTCGGATGAGTTCGATTTTCAGTCTGATCTGACCAGAAAGACGAGAGTTATGTGCCCTTGAATTTGACAAAATTGCCATTTCTGGCTGTTTTCGACCTTGTTTACACTCTAGAATGTACAATTATTTATCAATTAAAACAAAACTTGGACACAATGTTGGGGACCATAAGATCTTGCGTGAGTTTGATTTTCAGACTGATCTGATCAAAAAGTCTAGAGTTACGTGCCCTTGAATTTGACAAAATTGCCATTTTTGGCTGTTTTTGACCTTGTTTATACTCTAGAATCTACAATTATTGATCAATCAAGACAAAACTTGGACACAATGTTGAGGACCATGACATCTCGGATGAGTTGCATTTTCAGTCTGATCTGATCAGAAAGTCAAGAGTCATGTGCCCCTGAATTTGACAAAATTGCCGTTTTTGACTGTTTTCGACCTTGTTTATACTCTAGAATCTACAATAAGGGAACAATCAAGACAAATCTCAGACTAAATGTTGCAGACCATAAGACCTTGCATGAGTTTGATTTTCAGTCTGATTTGATTGGAAAGTCAAGAGTTATGTGCCCTTGAATTCTTCGAAATTGCCATTTTCGGCTGTTTTCGACCTTGTTTACACTCTAGAATCTACAATAATCAATCAATCAAGACAAAACGTGGACATAATGTTGGGCGCCATAAGACCTCGGACGAGTTAGACTTTCAGTCTGATCTTACTAGAAAGGCGAGAGTTATGTGCCCTTGAATTCGACTAAATTGCCATTTTCGGCTGTTTTTGACCTTGTTTACACTCTAGAATCTACAATTATTTATCAATCAAGACAAAACTTGGACACAATGTTGGGGACCATAAGATCTTTGATTAGGTTGATTTTCAGACTGAACTGATTAGAAAGTCTAGAGTTACGTGCCCTTGAATTTGACAAAATTTCCATTTCCAGCTGTTTTCGACCTTGTTTATACTCTAGAATCTACAATTTATAATCAATCAAGACAAAACTTGGAGACAATGTTGGGGACCATGAGGTCTCGTGGGAGTTGCATTTTCAGTCTGATCTGATCAGAAAGTCAAGAGTAAAGTGCCCCTGAATTCGGAAAAAATGCGGCTTTTGACTGTTTTCTACCTTGTTTACACTCTAGAATCTACAATTATTGACCAATCAAGACAAATCTTAGACTAAATGTTGCAGACCATAAGACCTTGCATGAGTTTGATTTCAGTCGGATTTGATTGGAGAATCAAGAGTTACTTGCCCTTGAATTCTTCGAAATTGCCATTTTCAGCTGTTTTCGACCTTGTTTACACTCTAGAACCTACAATAATTAATCAATCAAGACAAAACTTGGTCGTTATGTTGGGCGCCATAAGATCTCGGATGAGTTCGATTTTCAGTTTGATTTGATCAGAAACTTCAGAATTATGTGACCTTGAATTTGACAAAATTGCCGTTTTCGTATGTTTTCGACCTTGTTTACATTCTAGAATCTGCAATTATTGACCAATCAAGACAAAACTTGGACACAATGTTGGGGACCATAAGATTTCGGATGAGATTGATTTTCATTCTGATCTGATCAGAAAGGTGAGAGTTATGTGCCCTTGAATTTGATAAAATTGTCGATTTCGGCTCTTTTTGACTTTGTTTATACTCTAGAATCTAAAATTATTTATCAATCAAGACAAAACTTTGACACAATGTTGGGCACCCTAAGATCTCGAAAAAGTCATAAATATTAATTGAATTGAACAAAAGTGTTGCTCATATCATTTTGGTTCAGGTGAGCGATATAGGACCATCATGGTCCTCTTGTCTATATTTCTGAACTCATTAGCTCCACTGGCCTTTCAGGCCAGCGGGCTATTGTCATAGCGGTGTGTCCGTCGTGCGTCCGTCCGTCCGTCCGTCCGTGCGTCCGTAAACTTTTTCTTTAAAAATCTTCTCCTCAGAAACTACTGGATGGATTTCAACCAAACTTCACAGGAATGATCCTTGGGTGACCCTCTCTCAGATTCCTACAATTAGTTTGGATTGAATTAGAATAACTTGAGTTATCTGCCCTTGAATGTCAAAAAAAGCTGGTTTTGACTTTATTTTTACTCTAAAATCTACAAATATTAACCAATCAAGACAAAACTTGGACAGAATATATATAAGCATGATATCCTGCCTGGGTTCAATTTTCAGCTTGATCGGAATTTTACATCATGAGTTATGTGCCCTTGAATTTGACAAAATTTCCATTTTCGACTTTGTTTTCACTCTAACAACCACAATTGTTAACCAATCAAGATGATATTTGGACAGAATCTTGTTGACAACAAGATCTTGCTTTTGTGTAATTTTCAGGATGATTGCATTACTACAATGTGAGTTATGTGCCCTAGAAATTGACAAAATTTCAGTTTTCAACTCTTTTTTTAACTTTTGTGGCCACATATATAGATTAATACTGACAAAATTTGGACAGACCATAAGATCTTGCTCGAGTTTATTATTCAGCTTGATTATTGTGGTGTTCAAGACATAAATTATCAAGTCAAAATCATATTTTTAGATCAGAATGTCTTTATTTTCATGACCACTATGATAAATACACAATCACAACTTTTTGAACTAATTATCATAAAGAAAAACAACTCTTACTGAACTTTAAATTGCTCATATCAAAAGTTACTTCCCTTAGTCTACCACAATTATCAACGCACATATTGAATTATGTGCCCTTGAATTTGGCATAATGACAGTTTTCAACTTTATCATCACTCTAAAAATCCCCAAAATATTAGTCAATCATTTACCTTCTTTTTGCTTTGACCACATAATTGCTTCTCTTTACTTTGTTTCCGCTCTAAGAATCACAAGAATTTTATCAGTTTAAGCATTTAGATAAATTTTTCAAATTTTTTATAGTAAACCACAAGAAATTCAGGCCTGTGGAGCGACTCAAGACCTTCAGGTCTTTCTAGTTTTTTAAATCCAATAATATTTTTCATTTGGATTCATATCTGACACCTCATATTCTTAAAACATCACTTAAAGCATGCCTACTTTTTTTAATAAAAATCAAAATAAAAAAATCAATTACCTGAAATTTTGGTAACTCCAACCTGTGCCGGCAGAGATCTCCCCAATCCAAATTCAGGGGAGATAACTGCGAAGGAGATTGGTTAATGTTGAACCCTGTAGTGGCACATGAACTACTCTAGCCATTGCACATTCATTTAGATCCCAACCACACCCATGGTCCCATGGCTTGGGTAAGGCAATTTTGAGGCCCAGTGGAAGGCGGTTGATGATTCAGGAAAGCACATGGATAAGTGTACAACTTAGTCATAGTAAATCAAACCCTGTGCTGTGGGTACTCATTTGAATCATCTCTTCAAAACAATTCAAAAGAGTACCCACAACATAGGGTTTGGGTTTGTAATTTAGAAATTTTAGAATGCTGTCACTCCCACTTTTCTGTAGCTCTCGTCCAACTTGGTCATAATAAATGTGACCAATTTAAGCAAGAGACATAAAATATGGTGTAAGAAAATGCAATTGATTGTTCTTGTATTTCTTGTCCATATCCTATGTTGTTTGTGATTGAATTTATATCTTTACTGAATGACAGAGCTAACCAGTCTATCCACAACTTAAAAGAATTCCCTCTTACAAAATTTAATATCTGTTCCTGGAACTACAAATTTCTGCCACAAAATGTTAAAGGGTGGCAATCTCTCCCACTCTCCCTGTTATAAGAAAGAATGACATTTAGGTAGGCAGTTAGGGTGTGTAGCATTGTGTTTCAATTAACCCTTTCCCAAACCGCAAAATTTTAGGGTGATCCACTTCAAAAACTGCCACAAATGACAAAATGGATGTTATCAAAGATCGAATTTGTGTAAAATATGGCATAGAAGATATTGAGACATAAGGAGAAACTGCTGGTTATCAGCAGTTTCTTCTTTTGTTTCAATGTTTTCCCAAGCAGTTTCTATCAGGGACGTCAAAACCAGGTCTTGTTTGGAAAAGGGTTAAAATACCTGAGCATAAGTCTTGAAAAGCCTCTTTGTGAGAAATATGGGTGGGGACCGTTACAAGTCTCATCTGATTATAAACATAACAAAGCGTTTTCTCCCTTCCTGGGAATTCCTGTGAAACTTCCTGAGATGATACATCATTTCATAATTGCTGAACTCCTTTCTTTGGAAGATTGTTTAAGTTAAATGGGAAACTGTTTTTATGTCCCATTTAAAAAAAGATTTGCCCAATCATATGAATATGACAAATATTGAACCCTGATGCAGACTTCACCACAAAGAATTTCGTAATTTCAGTATAGTTATTCCGTAGGTTTACGCTAAAGGAATGGGTTTAAGTACAATTCAACTTTGATTTCAAACCAAATTCTGTTCCTATTGCACCTGCATTTTACTTGCATTTTAGATGCTCTTTACAAATTCACTTTTTCAAGATAAATGACGTTTCAGACAAAGCCTAACTTTTGAAAGTAGGCCAAGAAATAATAGATAAATATTCAAAAGCAAGGTACCTTCATGCCTTATCTTGACCCGATGCAGAATACAATGCAGTTTTCTATTTCATCCCAGTTATTTAGGGATCAGTTTTCTTAATGGAATGTGTCTAACCCTGTACATTTGAAAGTGTGTCAAGTTTTACTATCTTTTACTTGTAAGTTTCTTTGCACTTCCAGCGAATTGTTCTTGTTTTCAAATTGTAGCTCCTTTTAATCTGCCATTTTGTATTAACATCAGAAATATTTTAAATGTAGCTGTATTCTTGGCATCAAATTGAGTAAAGATGCAACTCAACAGGTACACTCATATGGCAACTGCACTGTACTAACATGGGACCCTGCCAACATGGGACCACTGACCAGATAAAAACAAAGATAAACTTCAGGACACCAAGATGCAATGTTGCAGCTTTCAATAATTCTTCATGAATCAAGATGCATTTCTATTATATACTTGCCCAAACAGCAGGGTGTACAACGTTCGAACTGCATTATGGGTAATTTCGGCTCCGCTGTGGAGGAATTTAGTGAAAATTCTCTCGACTCAGGTAAGTGTTTCTCAAATATTTCCGCCAATTCACGACCGATTTTGAAAAACTAACGTGGAGTGCCCCCGCCTTAACGAAAGCAATCATCGGATATTAATTTCACGTCCCTGCACACAGTATTAAAAACGTTATTGAAGAACGAAAATTTGAAAAGGCGTTTTCTGATGGCACCGCTGTGGAGTAATGTACAATGTTTTTGAAGAAAAGGGGCTAAAATACCAATGTCCGAGTACGAACGCATGCTGTGTGTTATCAGAAAGAGCCTAACTGCGGTCCGCCTGACCATAACCTCAGAAATCTGATTACAACCGTGAAGTTTAAGCGATTTACAAGATTGCTCCGCTGTGGAGGGTGCAAAAAAAGGCTCCGCTGTGGAGTCAAAACATGTTAAAAGACATGCATTGTTCTTTGCCACCGATAAGAAACGGATCGAACCATACAAATGCATCTTTGTAGATCACCATCTTACATGTACTTAGATCATGCCTATGTACGTAGTAAGACCGTAAAATTATACATGGTGTCTCAAAAATGCAATCCATACTTCTAGTGCAACAACTCTAAGAATCCTATACTGATTTCCATGTTTTCATGTATGAATATGTTAGTAGGGGAGGCAGGGTCTATTTGTTACACGGGGCAAGTTGTTACACATACAGTTGCATGACATTGACTGCACGAACAATGTTCTAACTTTGATGATATATAGTATCTTTTTTCTTTTATTTTACTTTTATATCAACTTCTAAAAAGTCAACCTTGGAGATTTAGATAAGAATGCAATTTAAAATTGAAAATCTGAAAAAAAAACGTATGAAAGAAAATTTTCTTTGAAATTTCCATTTGACTCCGTTCACCCGGGTAGCTCATCCTACATTATAAATGTTTTTAATGGTAGAGCTGGTACATCTATTGTAAAGTTTGTAATAACGGCTATCATTCACTTATAAACTTAGCAATATAACACATGTAAAAGGCAGAATAAAACTTAACATCTTGCAAATTTTCCGAGAACTTTGTACAAAAAAAATAAATATATATTATTAAAATATGGTCTTTAAATTGCATATATGCCAGATCTTAGCTTTCTACCTTGTGTATTGGCTTAGATGTCGACAGATTTAAAACCCCATGATTTGTTGTCCCGGGGATAATATTTACAATAATGGAACATATTGGGTTTTAAATCCGTCGACATCCTAGCCAATACACAAGAGAGAAAGCTAAGATTTGTCATAGATGCAATTTAAAGGCCATATTTTCATAATACATATTTATTCTGTACGAAGTTCTCGGTAAATTTGCATGATTTTAAGTGCCATTCCCCCTTTAACTAAGTTTCCATTTGGGCTTGGACGCCCCCCCCCTCCTGGAAAAAAAATCCGTGGTCCGCCCTAGCTGCCCAAGTTCGTCAATATGACTGACTTCCGGATGCGATACACCTGAAAATGTCTCGATCAACGAGATTGTAAAATAATATAAAAATCTTTGTGAGCTGCCTTAACCATTTCCTGAACAATCCATAGTTTTGCCTATCTTCAAAGGTGGACACAAAAAAAAACTTGCAGAAAATTACAGACCTATAAGCATCTGCATGAATGAAAAATCTTGAAATCTTCAACTACTAGAATCAATTGAAAATTGGACAACTGCCATAGACAGAGGAGATGAAGCTGACATTATCTTTTTCGACTTCAAGAAAGCCTTTGATACCATCAACCATGAGAAGCTCATCCACAAATTGTACCAAATTGCAATACAAGGAAAAGTTTTAGACTGGTTCAAAAACTTTCTCAGTAACAGAAGTCAAAGAGTAGTGGTCAACGGTAAAAAGTCACTACCAGTAGATGTATTGAGTGGTGTTCCTCAAGGAAGTGTCTTGGGCCCAACATTATTTCTAATATACATGAACGACCTACCAGACATGGCGGAAACCATAGTATAACTGTTTGCAGACGACACGAAAACTTTTAACTCCATAAAAACAGAAGACGGCCACCAGAGACTTCAAACAACTATCAATAACTTTTGTAAATGGTCAGACGACTGGGACCTAGAGTTCAATTCAAATAAATGTAAGCACCTACACATCGGTAAAAAAGGAGTACGGTAGCTACGAGATGAAAGACAAAGCAAATAATATATCGGAAATTGTCACACTCAAAGAAGAAAAAGATCTAGGCGTGATCATCGACTCAGAGGTCAAATTTGAAAGTCACATAAATGCCAAAATCAAACTTGCGAACAGAAATCTTGGAATCATCCACAGAACATTCACATACCCAGACAAAAAACATAAACCTCTATAAAGACCCCACTTGGAATATGCATCAGTAGCTTGGTTTCAACATCTAAAAAAGCACTAAAATCTATCGAAAATGTCCAGAGAAGAGCGACAAGGTTACTGAAAAACATTCAACACCTAACATACAGTGAACGACTAAGACATCTTGGGCTACCTACCCTTGAGTATAGACGACTCATAACTGACATGATACAAGTGTACAAAATCCTAAATAATTATGATAAAACATCATCAGAAAATTTCCTAAAACGTAATCTGTCAACAAGAACTAGAGGTAACTCAAAAAAAATCTATACAAATAGTATTCACGAACAGAGATAAGAAACCAAAGTTTTACATGCAGAGTAGTTGACACGTGGAACTCATTAACGGACGAAGTGGCCAATTCCAAAAGTATAAATGCCTTCAAGAGTAATTTAAACAAACATTGGCGCAACCACCCCAAAAAATTCAGTCCAACCTGTTTTATCAACGGAGAAAGAAGACAAAGAGATGGGCCACCACAAGCCTCATGCTTTCCTTTGGCTTCTGTACAGTAAGTTACAGTAAGTTTGGTGTTACTAGTAGGAATATATTGCGATAACATTGAGGGAAAAGAATAAATTGCTGATTATCATTTTCCCAAAATATTTTCTATGTTGTAATATACACATTTCATTCTTATGATATCAGGTTTTTTTGTCTGCATCTCTTTTTAAATTGAGACAGTCTAAAATTGGGTCGTTCGGGGAAAGTGTTAAAATCCAATTCATTTTAAAGGAGAACCACTTAAATTGTACATTAAATTTTACAGAGACGCACGAAAATCAACGGAAAATACCGAATGCATATTAAATTCTTGTTATTGCGGGCATATAAAGTTATTCTAGATTATGAGTTATTTTAAAAACGTTTAGGAGTACTCTCCGAGTAAGGCATTAAAACAATAGGGCATTAACTGTGTCATGCCAAATGTACATTTTACGGTCTTAGGGCCTACTACGTACATAGGCATGATCTAAGTAAGATAATACAAAGATGATATACAAAGATGCATTTGTATGGTTCGATCCGTTTCCTATCGATGGCAAAGAACAATGCATATCTTTTAACGTGTTTTGCCTCCACAGCGGAGCCTTTTTTGCACCCTCCACAGCGGAGCAATCTTGCAAATCGCTTAAATTTCACGGTTTTAATCAGATTTCTGAAGGTTATGGTCAGGCGGACCGCAGTTAGGCGTGCTTTCGTACTCGGACATTGGTATTTTAGCCCCTTTTTAGCTCACCTGAGCACGAAGTGCTCGAGGTGAGCTATTGTGATCGCTTTTTGTCCGTCGTCCGTCCGTCTGTCCGTCTGTCCACAATTTGGTGTTTACACTCTAGCATCCACAAATATTAGTCAATCTTGACCAAACTTTGTCAAAACAAGTATGGTCATAAGTTCTCGGATGAGTTCGATTAAGGGCCAGATCGGACCAGAAAGTGTGGAGTTATCTGCCCCTGAATGACGAAAAATGCTGTTTTTAACTTTGTTTACACTCTATCATCTACAATTATTGCCCAATCAATACAAAACTTGGATATAATATTGGAGACTATAGGATCTTGGATGAGTTCGATTTTCAGTCAGATCAGGCGAAAAAGTCAAAAGTTATGTGCCCTTGAATTTGTCAAAATTACCGTTTTCGACCTTGTTTACACTCTAGAATCTACAATTATTGACCAATCAAGACAAATCTTGAACACAATGTTGGAGACCATAAGATCTCGGGTGAGTGTAATTTTTAGTCTGATTAGACGAGAAAGTCGAGAGTTATGTGCCCTTGAATTTGACAAAATTGTTGTTTTTGACTGTTTTCGACCTTGTTTACACTCTAGAATCTACAATTATTGACCAATCAAGACAAATCTTGGACACAATGTTTTAGACCATAAGATCTTTGGTGAGTTTGATTTTCAGTGTGATCTGACAAAAAAGACTAGAGTTATGTGCCCTTGAATTTGATAAAATTGTCATTTTCGGCTGTTTTTCGACATTGTTTATACTCTAGAATCTACATTTATTAATCAATCAAGACAAAACTTAATCACAATGTTGGAGATCATAAGATCTCAGATGAGTTGAATTTTCAATCTGATAAGACAAGAAAGTCGAGACTTATGTGCCCTTGAATTTGACAAAATTGTCGTTTTTGACTGTTTTCGACCTTGTTTACACTCTAGAATTTTCAATTATTGACCAATCAAGACAAATCTTGGACAAAATCTTTGAGACCATAAGATCTTGGATGAGTTCGATTGTCAGTGTGATCTGACCAGAAAGAAGAGAGTTACGTGCCCTTGAATCTGACAAAATTGTCGTTTTTGACTGTTTTCGACCTTTTTTACACTCTAGAATCTACAATTATTGACCAATCAAGACAAATCTTGGACACAATGTTTGAGACCGTAAGATTTCGGATGAGTTCGATTTTCAGTGTGATCTGACAATAAAGAGAAGAGTTACGTGCCCTTGAATTTGATAAAATTGTCATTTTCGGCTGTTTTCGACATTGTTTACACTCTAGAATCTACATTTATCAATCAATCAAGACAAAACTTGGACATAATGTTAGAGATCATAAGATCTCAGACGACTAGAATTTTCAATCTGATAAGACAAGAAAGTCGAGACTTATGTGCCCTTGAATTTGACAAAATTGTCGTTTTTGACTGTTTTCAACCTTGTTTACACTCTAGAATTTTCAATTATTGTCCAATCAAGACAAATCTTGGACACAATGTTTGAGAGGATAAGATTTCTGATGAGTTTGATTTTTAGTGTGATCTGACCAGAAAGACGAGAGTTATGTGCCCTTGAATTTGATAAAATTATCATTTTCGGCTGTTTTCGACCTTGTTTACACTCTAGAATCTACAATTATCAATTAATCAAGACAAAACTTGGACACAATGTTTGGGACGATAATATGTCGGATGAGTTTGATGAGTTTGATCCGATCAGAAAGTTGAGAGTTATGTGCCCTTGAATTTAACAAAATAGCCGTTTCTGGCTGTTTTTCGATCTTGAATCTTCAATTATTGACCAATCAAGACAAATCTTGGACACTATGTTGGAGACCATAATATCTTGGATGAGGTAGATTTTCAGTCTGATGTGATCAGAAAGTCGAGAATTGTGTGCCCTTGAATTTGAAAAAAATACTGTCTTTGGCTGTTTTCGACCTTGTTTATACTCTAGAATCTGTGATTATTTATCAATCAAGAAAAACCTGGACACAATGTTTGGCACCATAAGATCTCAGATGAGTTTGATTTTCACAAAGTTATTGACTATAAGTTAGTTTTCAGTCTTATAGTCATAAATGTTTATTGAATTGAACAAAAGTGTTGCTAATATCATTTTGGTTCAGGTGAGCGATATAGGACCATCATGGTCCTCTTGTCTTCAAAAACATTGTACATTACTCCACAGCGGTGCCATCAGAAAATGCCTTTTCCAATTTTCGTTCTTCAATAACTTTTTTAATACTGTGTGCAGGGACGTGAAATTAATATCCAATGATTGCTTTCGTTAAGGCGGGGGCACTCCACGTTAGTTTTTCAAAATCGGTCGTAAATTGGCGAAAATATTTGATAAACACTTACCTGAGTCGAGAGAATTTTCACTACATTCCTCCACAGCGGAGCCGAAATTACCCATAATGCAGTTCGAACGTTGTACACCCTGAACAGGCTCTTGTAATTTACATGGGGGTTAACGATCTGGAACCATAATGGGTTTCGGTTATTACCGCCGATGATCGGGTATTTACGGCACTCGGTTATTTCCGTGAAACGCACTTCGGAAAGATTCGCTTTTGTTCTCACCTCGGTTTACTTTTTCGTAAACATTAATAGATTTCGGCCATGTGAGCTATTTAAAGTGTGTTTTTCTGCATAGATAGAGATAATTCTCGTATTTCTCGTTGTTAGTAGCATGAAAAATGCTTAAATATTATCGTTCTGAACACTCTGGCGGTTAAACGTATATCAAACGTACATTCATCCATTAGAATCGGAAATACATGAAAAATACTTCTTCATGTTGTATTCTATAAATAGTAACAAAAAAGAAAGTGAAAGTACAGCGAAATAGGGAACGATTTTATCCAGTTAATCGTGACGTAATTTCGGACATACAATAGTAATTGGTTGGAGCTGTTATAAAATCTCGTAACTACGGCTTAAATCAGGCCGTAGTTACGATATTTTATGACAACACTGACGGTTTATCAAAACACAACATTAAACCCAATCTATTGTTAAAACAAAATCCATTGCCATTCACATGAATTTTCCGTGGTTTGTTCAATTTCAACATTTCCTTTCATACATATTTTGTAAACATGTGACATAATATAATAACATAAGTGTTCATGTAAGATTAGCTGAATTTGATTGACAAAGGCGTTCTTATACAGTAGTACATGAGACCAATTGCAACCCTCTTTCACCCCACGGCGGGGAATCACCTGACATAATAGTTTTGATATTTTCCAACAATTCTGTCAATAGATGACCGATTTGAAAAAAAAAGAATTTAAGCAATGAAAGCGGGAACACTCCATGACTTTGCTGGATGCGAAGGGTGATCTTTGAAAAAATCAGCTGATATGAAAGTTATTGACGACCAACCAAAACTTAATTTGGTTGTAAATAACGTTTTTATCAGCTGATATGTAAAAGAGGTATCATACACTTCTGATCTCTAGGATTTACACTTTTCTGCTTCAGCCCGATTTCAAATTTGTCAAGTATAATTTACAAAATTATTGACGATGTTCTGAAAGTGTAGTGTCACATGACTCCCCATCCCCATGTATATGGTGCTATTGTTTTGTTCACAATAGTTTATGCAGGAACTACAGGGAAATGTGACAATGAATATTTGATTAGATAGTTTCTTTATGTCAGTAACTATTAAATAAGGTGTTGTTACATTTGACCTTACAATATTTGCTGAAATTGAATGACCTCTTTTGAACATTTTGTCCTTGTTTTGTGCACCCCTTCTAAGTTTGAATGCATAAAAATCCAAATTTTAACGGTAAACTTTTCCCATTCTTGTTTTATTTGCACAAGTATAGATTAGAGATATTTTTGATGTAGGTTTCATACCCTGCCAGTCAAAATTACAAAAATTATAGATCAAAGAAAAAAGTTCATTTTTCATCAACGTCGAAAAAATACAGTCGCAAAATCATAAAGCTTATGTATAATCAGGTGTTTTTTCCTCAATTTTGTTTTTTATAGTTTTGTTTTACCTTATTTGTGTTGCATACATATCTGTTGTAGCATACAAGCTGAAAAATGTCAGATATTATCATATTCTGCCAAAAAAAATTTGAGATTTACAGAGTTGGTGCTTCCCATTTTCCCGCCATTTTTGTAAAATGGGGTCAGTAACTAAAAATAGATACAAAATTCAGATATATCGGTAAAAAATGTTTATAGTTTCATTTTACCTTCGTCTTGTATCATAGAAATAAAATATAACAATACTTTTTGTATTTTCAAAAGTTTCTATTATGGTTCCAGATCGTTAAAGCCAAGACAAAAATGTGACCTGTGGAGTAAAGCAGAGACGAAAAATGATAAATTTGAGGCAAGATGACTCCGGTCCATTAAGATAATGGTAAATTGTACATACAGAGATAATTCATTACTCATATGTGATACACCTACATTTCGCTGGTCATGTTCTAAAATGTTCTAACTACAGATTTTTCAAGCTGTAGTTACGACATTTTGGAACTTAACCAACAATTTTTCCCTTGTTGCCCTGCAAGAGATATGCAATGTACCATGCGGAAATGGCCATCTAGAAATTCCAAATATTAAAGTTAACCTCTATAAGATTTTAAAGTCATGTTGTTGACGATATTTCTACATATAATTACACTTTGTCAAGCTTATTAAATAAAGAATTTATATGATTTTCTTTTTGCCAAATTCTCGACCATAAACTCAAAGGTCAATTGCCCTCATTGTTTCCTTTTCATTTTAACATTTCATTTTTCCCGCATGACTTATTTTTGCCTGTCCATCAGTTGAAAATACATAACATGTATGTTAAAGGCTACAAATTACAAAGCATACATTTTGTTTGTAGGTCACCTAGTGGTGCACCTATATGTATCTTGAGATTTACCTTCTGGTACCAATGTCATGGTCATCAATTGAGGTCAAGGTCACATTTTCTATAAAAAATAAGAATATGCAGTCACTTCAATTTCTCCTGTCAGTGTTCCAAAGCAGTCTTACGTGGCAGATCATTTTCTAGAATTTAAGGCTAAGGCAGATATGACATTAACCGAAATCTAGGTAACAGAAAAAGAGTAAAACAAAAAAGCCTTTGATTACTCCAGAAATGATGATCAAATTATGCTGCAAATTACTCTGGCAGAAAGATTTCGACAGCATGAAAAAACCTGAGACTTTTGAGACTAGATTCTACAGATATGAAGCACAAAAAATGCTATGCTTGCTCAGCGATTTGTAATTTGAATTCTTATTCCTCTCGGGTATTTTGTGTTCTTAGAGAATGATGAAAGATTTTCTCCTCCCATTGATGTAGCAAGGTTTGCCTTTGTTATCCCATTTCTACCTATTGATGCATTTTCGCACCCCCTGAGATAAAGGATCTGGAAAAAATCATGGAAAATGAAGAAAAATGAACTCCGTCTGATGTCTGTATTATGTTTGATGAAAGGATAGTTGACCTAAAACAGTCAAAAATTGAATCAAGGCCCCTGACTGCAGTCCAGATGCTTTCTGACTTAATAATTTGTCTCGCTAAGCAATGCAGAAGACCGAAAAGGAAACGTTTCTCGCCTAATTTAATTTCATTTGACCCATATTTGGCATGTGTTTATTGGGCCTCTGTCTGGGAAGTCTCCAACTGACTGGCTGAGCAAAAGTAAATGTCAATCATTCTTAACCCATTCCCAAACGACGAATTTTCAGGGTGGTCCAATTCAAAAGCTGCTGAAGACAACAAAATGGATGTTGATTATGATTCAATTCATTATGATATAGCATAGAAAACATTGAGACAAAAGGAGAAACTGCTGGTTATCAGCAGTTTCTTCTTTTGTCTCAATGTTTTCCCAAGCAGTTTCTATTAGGGACGTCAAAACCAGGTCTTGTTTGGGAAAGGGTTAATTTAATTTGGTAGCTCCCTTACATGACTTACATAAATAAAGAAGTAATTTCTCCAAAGGAGTGCCAAAATACATAACCTGTATTGTAAAATGGAATAATGGTCTCTATTAGCATTGCTACCAAATTATTTTTGCTGCCTAATTTCTTGGACCCTTCTAAAGACAAGTACAGCATCATCTACAACTTTCATGCCATTCTTGAGAACACCAACTCTTTAACCCTTTCCCAAATGACAAAATTTTAGGGTGATCCACTCCAAAAATTGCCAAAAATGGCAAAATAGACGTCATTAAAGATAGAACTTGTGTAAAATATGGCACAGAAAATATTGAGACAAAAGGAGAAACTGCTGGTTATCAGCAGTTTCTTCTTTTGTCTCAATGTTTTCCCAAGCCTTTTCTATTATGGACGTCAAAACCAGGTCTTGTTTGGGAAAGGGTTAACTTACTATTTTGTGAGAAAGTTTGAAATGAAACTTAGATAAAACATAAATTTCTACAATATCATAATCATAAAAAACTTCAAAATAAACTCACAATTCATTGGATGTGATGGGAATCAATGTTGTGGATGCAGAATTTCTGATAAGATGATGATCTATCTCTGTTTGGGTGGCCAATGTGATGGGTTATCACTTTGATAGCCTATTGCCAGCTCCCACCTTGGAAAACTTCATATTCTGTGACTCTTGGTTCCTTATCCTTTACCAGAAGGCAAAGTCCTGTTTAAAAGATGTTGCACATGTCAAAATGTTGATATTGATTATCTTGATTGTCTACATTATGACACAGAAAATATTGAGGCAAATGGAGAAAATGCTGGACCATAGTTATCACCGTTTTTCTTCTTCTCGGTTTGCATCAAAGTTTTCCAAAGCCTTTTCTATAAGGGACCTACAAGGGACATCAAAACCTTGTCTATGAAAGCATTAATTAGCAATTAAATGATATTTCGTCTGTGTAAATGCAAAACCTCGTATGTCGATTCTTGCGATTTTCAAAGTACAAACTTCTGTGCCCAGTTAAAGACAATTCTTGCAGGTTTTGAGGTATTTTCACTGACCAGTATTAATGACAAACCATCTATAAACAATATGTCCAAATTTCAAGTAAAACATTTCAGTTTGGGAAAAGTTATCACACTTTTTTCCCTCCCTTTGAAAATTTTCCAAAAACGAGATACGAGGTTTTGCATTTACAACGACGATTTGTTCTGATGGGTCACTTCTGCAGTGTACGCTTTTTCGGCAAATATTTATAGTGTTGCATAATTTTGTTGTTTGGGAAAACATAAGGCAAGATACTTTGAGATTCCTCAAAACCCCAAAGGCTTAGAAAGTGATTACATCTTTTTTGCATACCTGTATATTTAATTACAAGCACAGGTGCCATCTTCAGGTGATATTTGAAGATAAGACACAGAATCTAATTGAATCAGGACTTTGAAAAAAGGCCCCTTAATAGCATTTTGGACAACTTCGTGTCCAAATCAGCCTATGGACAAACCCAGTCAAATAAGGATCCACACTGTTAACCCTTTCCCAAACAAGACCTGGTTTTGACGTCCCTAATAGATAAGGCTTGGGAAAACATTGAAACAAAAGAAGAAACTGCTGATAACCAGCAGTTTCTCCTTTTGTCTCAATATTTTCCATGCCATATTTTACGCAAATTCTATCTTTAATAAGTTCAATTTTGTCATTTGTGGCAGTTTTTGAAGTAGATCGCACTAAAATGTTGTCGTTTGGGAAAGGGTTAAACTACAGTTAACTGTTGCTAATGGTATTGAAGAAGCTTTTAGAGAACAATATTTATCCTGACAAGTCTGTGCATATGCACAGCCTTATCTATATAGGTAATTTTCTCTGATATGCAGCAAGAGCCCTTTTTCAAGATGATGGCTCAATTGTTTTTTATAAACATTTGAATAACTTCATTGCTGGAAACTTTCCCTTTCTCAAGTAGTAGACAATTCATTACCATGGTAACCTACAGATATACATAATTCAAGAATTCTCAAGATTTACAGGTTTTTGACTTTAGAAACAATGACATAAAACAAAGACAGGAGCTTAGTAATTGTAATTTAGTGTTAACCCTTTACCACTAGACAAAATGGCAAATTCAGGCTGGCTCAAATTCAATGGTTTCTGAAACAACTGGTTCTGATTTCTCCAATAATGAGAAGGCTTTGGAAAGTACTAGGGAAAAATAATAAAATTCTGCTTTTCCCTCAATGTATTATGTTCTGTAATTAATATTCAAAATATTCTTTTGACATTTACTTTGTCTACATCTCCTTTGAATGAAGGAACAATCTTTAGGTTTGCCATGAAAGCACGAGAGCATGAAAGCTGTTGCAGACTACAAACATATGGTCATGATGGTGTTGAAAATAAAAGAAAGTGAAGTTAAAGCACATGCTGAAATCAAAGGCAGAAAAGGAGAAGATGCTAACTTTCATAATCTACTTAATTTTGCTAGTAATAGTTTTATGAAAGAGAAAAAAGGAATCACGGAAAATTGTTCATTATGCCAGTCCCTGCAAGATTTTGATGAAATCGTTATGCATTGCAGATTTTTGTGGCAGTTGACTGGGGTATCATTAATCATTTTTGTGTCCTGACATTTTTAATCAGACTCCAAATTAGAACCCACACAATGAAATTAGGGATTCAATTTGACATGCCACCTGGCCTTAGTCTCGCCATTGTTTAGACTCAACCTTTTCCCAAACGACAAAATTGTACGGTGATCCAACTTTAACTCTGCTGTAGACAACAAAATGGATTTTGGTAAAGATATCATCTTGTATAATAAAGCTCAGAAAAATCGAGATGAAAGGAGAAAATGCTAGTTACCAGCATTTTCTCCTTTTGTCTCAATCTTTTCCCAAGCCTTTTCTAATAGGGACATTAAACAAGATTTTGTTTCGGAAAGGGTTGAATAGATGAGAGGAGGGATTCCAGGTTATGAAACTTGCATCAATCATTTGATTACTGGATGGCTTGTAATGGAAATGCTTGTGCGGCTGTCTAGTTTGAGAATCAGTCAATCTGGTGATTATTTGACCAGTAGATTTAACATACTTTGAAGATGTCTAATTCAAACCAACTCAACATTCACATTAAATTTTAGTTTTGTAAATAAGTTTTGTAAATAGTCACCAATTTTAAAAATGAAAGTTGACAAAGGCAGGATTTTTGTAAAATATAGCACAGAAAATATTGAGATAAAAGGAGAGTCTGCTGGTTATCAGCAGTTTCTTCTTTTGTCTCGATGTTTTCCCAAGCCTTTTCTATTAGGGACGTCAAAACCAGGTCTTGTTTGGGAAAGGGTTAAGTGAAAATGGATTTCTTCATACTGAATTCAGACATTTCATTTTCATGAAAAGAAAATATTCTGAATTGCACATAAAACTTCCAGAGGTTAAGATTTGATATTGAAGCGAAAATCTTCGTGTTAATCCAAATGTTGTGGATTACAGATACATAAAGAATAACATTGATTCTAATGATTGCATGTACTTATCACAGTCTTAGATTGGCAATTAACATAATGTTGGTGCATACATGTACATTTACGCATGTGTGTTGCATAAATTGCTAGTTAAGCTTTGTGGCTTTCGCATAGGACATTAATTTCATTGAGTAAATAGAATCTTCTTTCAACTTCTGGAATGTTAAGCAAAAACTGGAACTTGAAAAGCACTTTTTACGTTCCCAAAAGCAAATATTTTCTTATGCATAAGAAGATTGAATAGATTGCATCCTGATTAATTTTTTGTCCACAATCTTTGATGCAATTTGAGAAACTGCATGTGGGAAACTTTAAACTTTTGATTCATATATCAGACTCAAACTTTTAACTCCTTCCTAGTCAAGACCTGGTTTTGACGTCCCTAATAGAAAATAGTACGATCGGAGAACTTAACATTGACCATTTCGGGAGCATACACATCTTGTTTTCTTTCACCTCAATATTTTCTGTGCTATATAGTACATCAATTCTATAATTATGTTATGTCCATTTGTCATCTCCAGCAGCTCTGAGCAGTCTAAGATTTCTCTGTTAGGGAAAGGTCTAATGTTAATATGAATGATTTACTAGAATGGTTTTTCAATTGGAGCAGCCTAAAATGTTGTTAGTTTGGAAATGGTGTAATGTTCTGCATCTGGCATTTGTATGAACAATTTATAGCAAGGAATTCTGCATGGAACACCTTCTTGGTTAAACCCTTACACAAACAAGTCCTGGGTTGATGTTCTTAATAGAAAAGGTTCTGGGAAAACATTGAGGTCAAAGAAGAAAATGCTGATAATTAGCATTTTCTCCTTTTGCCTCAATATTTTCTTTGCTGTATCAAATACATAAATCCCATCATTTTCTACATCCATTTTTTGTCTGAAGCAAATTCTAAATCTGACAAATGTGAATTTTCGCCACTCTTACAAGGGTTAAAATTGCTTGTAACAGATTAAGCTGTCAATATTGAGATAATGACTTGCAGTTTTTAGCTATTTTGTCTCAAAAAACAGCTTTTTCGTCTGAAAAATAGCGATTTTGTGAATGATTATCTTGGTATGAAGCATTTTTTGTCTTTCTAATTGATGCATTTTTTCGATAGACTTTTCAAGATTAAATTAGGTTAGATTGGAGATTGTGTTTGCAATGTTAACGAAAGAGCCATAGATAAGGATTCTAAATTAGGCCTTTCATATCAAATATTAGAATGAAAAACTTGAGAACTAAAACATGTGAAATTTTTAGCCTTTTGTTATCTCAGCACATGCTGTCAATACCCCATTACCACACAGAGACTCTTTGACTTCCCGAAAGATAATCGCTTTGGAAAATATTGAGGAAAAAAAGAAATTGCTTGTGACAATGAATTTCTTTATTACCCACAATGTTTTCTACATGAAAAGACCAAAAATGTGAAATTTCATTCACTTGAAATTGTCGTCTGCAACATCTTTGAAGTTGGACCAGCCGTTTGGATTTGAGATACTTATGGCCTGGTCACACACAACTCTATACTATAGGGGTCAGATCTTTTATGGATGTGGTTTGGCAGTAATTAGGTAGTAAATGAATGCGTTTGTGTGTGACTTGTACTTTCAAATTATCCATTAGAAAGGCCATGGACATAACATGAAATCGGGCAATAACTCATATATAGGTGCACCAGCTGCCAAAAAATAGCATGTAACCGAAGAACTCCTGAACACAACTTATCAAGCAGCAATTACTAAAATAAAACTTGAAATAGCATTTTACTATCGGGTTGGGTTATTACTAAAGAATTTTGATGGTGTTTTAATGGCAGGAATTATCTAGTAGACAATTTGTCTGTAATGATTATCTGATTACTTACAGTTGAATGTCAATGGTCCACCAGGGAACATGCAAAATATCATGGTCACTTTCTCATGATTTGTCATTTATCATAATTAGTTGGAAAGAAGATGTTTAATGCCAAGTTGCTTGAAATGTTTGGTATCTCATGACGGTTGGTATACCTTAAGTCTTATACAAGTTTATTCTATAAGAAATGCTTACAATCGTTTTTTCCTCAAAGTTTTCCCAAGATTTGTCAGACCAAAGAATTGTTAGGTATAAGCTTGATAGTTCGTATAATCGCAGCAGATTGCGAAATATTGCTTAAGCCAGTAGACATGATTTATCTCTAAGAGCTCACAGAATATTAGGACGAAGCAAATGAACTTGTTCTTCATAATGAATTTCCAGTGTTTTATGACATTATATTACTAAGAAACATGAAAACAGACGTTTTTATGAACCCAGCCCAACATTCTGTAGCATAACTTCTGTTTTATATTCATCATGGCTTCATTGGCAATTTTCTGACAACAATTTATACCTCAATGCCAAAAATGATGCAGAATTTTATGCCAAACTGACAAGATTGAAGGCTGCACATCTCCAAAAGTTGCAAAATCATTCCTTTATTTGTTGATATTTTCTTACTATTGAATGTTATATTACTAAGAAACATGAAAATAGACAGTTTCATTATCTCAGCCCAACATTTGTGGAGTAAATTCTGTTTTAAATCGTGCATGGGTTGATCAGCAATTTTCTGACAACAATTTATACTTTAGTGCCAAACATGATGCAGAATATTCCAGCTACAATACATAATGAAATTGTTATTGAATGAAAGGCTGAAAAATTCTTTAACCATATGAAAATTTTGTCTGGTAAAATTTTATAAAGATAGAGGTTTTAGTCAAACTCAACAGCACTGCTGAAGACCATGGGACACAAACCTGCCTGCCCTAGTCAATTTTCATTGCCGCGGATGACACCCAGAAATTTTTGAGGGTATACAATGGTCAATATCTGTTGCAACGGAAGACACAGGAAGTTATAAACAATTAACAGTTAATAATTCTATACAAATACTCTAAGATTTTCTTAAGGTTTACAGACCCTCAAAAATTCACCACTTTCTAGCTAAGAATTGCATCATATTACACACCGGTACACTTGTAAATACACTTCAAATAAGTTGATTCACAGAGACAGATTTCAAGGTTACGCTTTAAGAAGAAAATAATTTACAAATATTATTTTACTCTTTATTCATATATCAAGGGAGGTAATTTGGAACATTTCTGTCAAATATTTCCATAAGTATGCATTAATTCAAAATTCTAAACCGTTCAAAATGCTTATGCTTGTATTTGGAATGGAAATGTAAAACAGTTTAGGAATTATTGGCACTTTTCAAATTTCGCATCTGGGTCTTTGGTGCTTTTGAGGGGTTGGATACCTTAATATGACTGAATCGTTGAAGGTGACATAAAACTGAAAATAACAAGCTTATTTTTTTCTACGGGGAAAATGAACTGTAGGAAGGCCTAGGATAGTTACAGACATGTTATAATTATTACGGCAATAAGAATTCTGTCTTATTGGATTAGTGATTCTGAGGTAATCAAAATGTAGTCGTGGAGAAGATTGGCTAGGAAACCCTGTGTGCACTGGTGGATGAAAGTTTTAATAAATCTGTCAACTTATATCAGGCTCTGTCTAGCCCACATAAATACAGAAATGTATGACACAGTTACTGAATTTTCATTAGCCAAGTAAGCAGCACTTCTTTTCCCCAATATTCATGCCAAATCTGTAAAGTTCATCTTCCTGCATTAGGGTTGAAATTGAAATCCAAGCTTGGTCAATATACGGTGTTTTCTGACAAAACCCAGCTGTATCAGCTTCAATAATACAGCTGAACAAATGTTGTGCACCCAACCATGTGTTCCTTGCATTTCGATCACCTCTAAGGCCTATAAACACAATATTTGAAACAGTTCAGAAGTCATAGATTTAACCCTCTCCCAAACAAGACCTGGTTTTGAGGTCCCTAATAGAACAGGTTTAGGAAAACATTGAAACAAAAGAAGAAACTGCTGATAACCAGCAGTTTCTCCTTTTGTCTCAATATTTTCTGAGCCATATTTTACACAAAGCCTTTCTGTAATAACATCCATTTTGTCATTTGTCGCAGTTTTTGAAATGGATCACCCTAAAATTTTGTCGTTTGGGAAAGGGTTAATCAAATGGTTCAAAGGATTTGGGCAAATGGGGATCTCAATTTGCTTGGAATAAACTAAGCTATTAGGGCATGCCATTTAACCCTTTACCAAACAAGACCTGGTTTTGACGTCCCTGATAGAGATGACTTGGGAAAATATTGAGACAAAAGAAGAAACTGCTGATAACCAGTTTCTCCTTTTGCCTCAATATTTTCTGTGCCATATTGTACACAAATCCCTTCCTTTTTAGCATCAATTTTGTCCTCTACAGCGGCTATTAAATGGGACTGCCCTAAAATTTTGTTGTTAGGGGAAGGGTTAAGTTTTGTGAAAAGGATTTTGTTAGAAAGAAAAGAGTCCTGAAAGCTGAATCTTCTACAGATATATGATGTGAAAACCAGCTCTGACTTTCACTGAATAATGAATGTGTTTAACAGCAAACTCAAGTCTTCCTTTCAATTAGCTTGATAAACTTACTGCCTAACCATGTAACATTGTCAAGTTTTACTTTAGGACATCCAAACATGGTGTACAATTTCTCTTTCTTAGAATGAAGATTTAGAATTATTTTATGAAAAACAAGGTAAAAAGGAAAGATAATATTGAGAAAAATGGAGAAAGTAATTAGAAGCATTTTCATCTTTTCCCTCACTGTTTTCTAAAATTTTATAATTTAAGACATATAAAACCATTTATTGTCTGGGAAGAAGTTGACAGATAAATGCTGTACAGATTTAGCATAGCCTGTTTGAGTTAAAGGGGGAATGGCACTTAAAATCATGCAAATTTTCCGAGAACTTGGTACAAAATAAATATGTATTATGAAAATATGGCATTTAAATTGCATCTATGCCAAATCTTAGCTTTCTATCTTGTGTATTGGCTAGGATGTCGACGGATTTAAAACCCCATATGTTCCATTATTGTAAATATTATCCCTGGGACAAAAAATCATGGGGTTTTAAATCCGTCGACATCTAAGCCAATACACAAGGTAGAAAGCTAAGATTTGGCATATATGCAATTTAAAGACCATATTTTAATAATATATATTTATTTTTTTTTGTACGAAGTTCTCGGAAAATTTGCAAGATGTTAAGTGTTATTCCCCCTTTAAAAATTGAGTTCACTCTTAAAAACTGTACTCGAGTTTTACACTTCTTTTACAAAATGTTTCCAAAGCTTTCTTTGTAGCGGTTAAAAAAGGTACTTTACTTTCCCAAACAAGACCTGGTTTTGACATCTTTAATAGAAAAGGCATGAGAAAACATTTAGGCAAAAGAAGAAAATGCTGAAGATCAGCATTTTTTCCTTTTGCCTCAATGTTTTCTGTGATATATTATTCACAAATTGTACCTGTAATAACACATATATTGTCATCTGCAGCAGCTTCCAAAGTGGACCACCCCAAAATGATGCAGTTTGGGAAAAGGTTAAAAAGTACTAAAATGCACTTCACTCACCAGATACTTTTATTCTCTTTCCAGATCACAGAAGCTGGTAAAGACAAGCTTCCTGATTGGCTGATTTTCAACCCTCTAAAGGCGGAGCTCAGAGGCATTCCAGGGCCACAAAACAAAGGTCAAGTCTACCTCAAGGTCGTTGCTACGGGTGACGACAATTCATCAGCCGATGATGTCTTCTCTATCGAGGTTCTGGAGGATACATATGGAATTGTCGGAGCAATCAAACACGATGACGGCAATGCTCCGAAACATGTTCTCTGTAAAAGGGAGGAAACTCAAACCATCTTGACCGTTATTGTGGATTGTGACCTTGACCTTATGAAAGCTTCAGATAAGATGAAGTTAGTGGATAACCTTGTAGGACATCTGAACCTTGCTCCAGAGATGATCAAGTTGATGCCTGTCGGGGAGAAGCCTATGTTTGATAGTAATTCATTTGTAACGGGACCTGGTAACACCAACATGCCTAAATATGTAGGAGGTCTCATATCATGGACTGTTGGTTGTGGACAAGTGGACGAAGGTCATCTGCCGGTCATCCAGCTGGCTGAAACCTCTGCTAAGGATGGTGCCATGAAAGCTGCTCTCGGACATGATATTATTGGTTGGCATGTAACAAATACAATGTTCCAGAAGAAACATAGAAAGAGGAGACAGGTTGCCACTGCGACCCCGACAATGACAATGGCTCCCCCTACAAAAGTTACAGACGTCATGACATCAACCGAGACCATAAAACCAACATCAACAGTCACAATGACTGCCACAGCTACTGATGCTGATAAACCAACAAAAGATGCAGACAAACCCACAGATGCTACAGATATGATCTCTCCATCGTCAACAGTCAAAATGACTGAAACTAAAACTACCGAAGCCACTGCCATCTTGCCAACGAAAACATTCACAATGACAACAGATACTATGACTAAAACTGAAGTAAAACCAACTGCAACGGTCATGACAACTAGCTCAGCTACAACATCCACTCCAAAACCAACAGAGAAGGCCACTAAACCAGCAACAAAACCACCAATGACTAAGCCTATGACAGAGAAACCTAAAAAGGTCACAGAAGACCCAATATGCCCAGAATCAGAAACAAAAGCTCCCTACATACGCCATCCATTGAAGAACTTTACACTCGTAGCTGGTGATATAAAGAAACTCAAGATTCCAGAAAACACATTTTTTGACTGCCTAGATGGAGATACTAGCAACTTGAAACTCAGGCTAACCAAACCTAATGGCGATAAATTGCCTTCTGGCTTCTGGCTTCAACTCAAGAGACGGACATTCAAACCTTACCAGATTATCGTCAATCCTTTAGCTAAAGATGTGGGAAGTTATGACTTTGTCCTAGAGGCGACCAATTTCTTTGATAAAGTATCTTCACATAAATTCAACATGGTTGTGCAGGAAGGAAGCAAAGCAGCATCTTTACCAAGCCACGAGATGAGCATGACAATTGATACAAATTATGAAAACTTCATGTCTAGTGTGGATAATAGGTTGGAATTATCAAACAAGATTGCTAATGTATTTGGTGATAGAAACTCAAACTCTATGACTGTTACAAGGTTAGAGAAAGGATCTGTTATATATGCCTGGACAAATAATTCACTATCAGGGGACGATTGTAATGTTGAAGCTATTGGTAATGTGTTTGATAAAGTGGTTACAGAGGATGGACAAATCACACCCAAGGCATTAATGCAATTAAAACCTTACAAATTGACCTCAGTTGTGACTGCACCATTAGGTTCATGTGAAAATAACCCTAACTTCCCTGTAAGAGCTGCCAGTGTTATAAAGTCCACACTACCAACTAAACCTCCAACAAAGTCAACTAAAGCACCAACAGCTACAGATCCAACAACAGACAAATCAACTGTCAAAGATACTGAAGATGATGTTCCAATAGACACTGAAGACAAGGACAAACAAGATACAGAAGATTCAAAATCTACAAAGAAGAAGACGGAATCAACGACAGCAAACGTTGCTGCTGCCGGAGCTGGCGGCGGTGGTGGCAGTGATATCTGGATAACTACTGTCGTGCCTGCGATAGTCGTAGTGATCGTACTTATCATTGCTCTCATCATCGCTTGTTGTCTGTATAGGAAGAAGCGTAAGGGTAAAATGAAGCTGAAGGAGAAGAGTTCATTCGGAACTGGTAAAGGCGTTCCTGTTATATTCGCTGATGAATTAGATGAAAAACCCAACGATTCAACTCGTCCACTCATAATGGACGAAGAACGGCCACCGATGCCTCCACCGGAATATCAGCGAGCGTCTAGTGAAACTAGTGGTAACTCAAACTCTACACAACCAATAGGGGAAAAAGACATTGAAGAGATAGAAATGGAGGACACTGACATTACTTCACCTCTATATTCCCCACCCCCTCCTTTAACAGCTTCGAATAATAGTAAACCCCCACATGTACATTCAGTCAAGGGACCCCCACCATATGTGCCTCCTTAATGCATACATATTGAAGAGTATTTCAACTATAGATACCATTGTGTAGTGTAGCGTGTAATAAATTTTGTACACACTCTGAGAGCATATGGCATATTTGTTAACCCTTCAGAATACCATGTATATTTCAAGACAACATTACTAAAAGTTTAGGAAAAATAGGGACAGAGAAGTTTATATTGATAACTAATTTTCATCTCTTCCACCAATTAAACTGCCCTTTAAATGAAATTGACATGAATTTGATATTTTGATCACATATTGCTGTATGCAACTCAAAATCTTGGTTGTTAGCGCTGGTAAAAACTAGAAATAGGAAATAAGCCATGTGTTATCAGAGTGTCATTCATCTTATACTTTTTCGGACCTGCATTGAAAAAATCTGGGCATATTTTTTTACTCATTAGATCTACTGTTCTGTCTAAAATTAAACATTGTAATATTAACCCATTACCAAACGACAAAATTTTGGACTTTCAAAAATTCAAAGATGATACAGACGACAATTTCAAGTGAATCATATTTAACCTTTTTTTGCATTTTAAGTAAAAATTATTGTGAAAAAGGAAGAAATTGCTTGTCACAAGCAATTTCTTGCTTGTCACAAGCAATTTCTTCATTTTGCATGTTTTCCAAACCCATTAATCTGTAGGGAGTCGAAAGGAGTCACTGTGTGGTAATGGGTTAACTTAACGGGGGATCTGGAAAAAAGGACCCTAATTGCATTTTATACCAACATGGATCTAGATCAGCCTGTGCATATACACAGACTAATCGATCTTCGCTAGCCAAGGTTGAACCCACCTACGTTTGTATTCACCCTTGGCGGATTTAGTCAGATTTTCTTGAAATCGCGAAGCGCCGCCTAGCGGCTGTTCTGCTGGTTGTTTACGTCCATTATTGATGACGTCATTAACGTGCGTTGTCTTTCGCGTCAAACTTCATGCAGATTATGTAAAAGTTAGCTGCTTTTTTGGTCGAATTGTCGAAAGTATGATAATTCGTCGATTAAAGTTAGGGAATTCCTGTCTATTGCAGTGAAATTCTTAGGAAAAATCGCCCATCTTCGCGTTTTTGAGTTGAAAATGCAATGCCTTTTCCCGCCCGTTGTCATGATTTGGTTACTCATAACAAATGTGTCAGTCGACAATCTGATTGGTTCCAGCGAGACCTCGCTGGAACCAATGAAAACGCTTTCCAGGAGACCAAGAAAATCGGACTAAATACGCCAAGGGTGAATACAGAAACGATGTTACATCGTAGATGTCACCCTTGGCTTGCGAAGATGAGACTAATCAGGATCCATGCTGTTCTCTTAGAGCTTCTTCATTATCTGTAGCAACTTAAACTCAGCTCATTCGTGATCCATTATGCTAAATGTTGCCTTATCCCTTTCCCAAACAAGACCTGGATTTGATGTCCCTGGTGGAATAATAGGCTTGGGAAAAAATTGCGACAAAAAGAGAAACTGCTGATGACCAGCAGTTTCTCCTTTTGTCTCAATATTTTCTATGCCATTTTTCACACAAATTCTATCTTTAATATGGTCTATTTTGTCATTTGTGGCAGTATTGAAGTGGATCACCCCAAATTTTGGGTGTTTGGGAGAGGGTTTAAAGAAGCCAATAAAACCAAATTCGGAGAAATGGATCAGACTCAGCAAAGGTCAACCAGATGGCGTATGAACATATTGTAAGATAGGGGAAACCTTCTACTTTCAAAAAATTAATAATAGATCTAGGGTGAAAAGTTCTGATCTTAGACAGGCTGCGCGGACTGCATAGTCTGTCTAGGGTCGATATTTTTCACTCTTCCCATGAGGTCCCTTTTAGTGTAACAGGTCACATTTATATTTTGTCAGTATTCATCCATATAAGGTCATATTATGTACATTTTCTATTGGCTCTTTCATCTTATAAATATAGAAAGGTCAAGGGCATAGGGTTTTGCATTATAAAATTATTGCCATTGAAATGCAAGTCATTTAAACATGCAGTTAGTTAACGGGAACAAAAGCTTTTCCATGCAAGTTTTTACGAATCTTACATGTCATGTATCTCTAATTTAGAAAAAAGAGAATAAAAGAATGGAGAAATTGGGATGGATACTGTACCATGTCTGAATTTTTAGGTCCATATAATTACAGAAAATTTGAAGGATTGTTTGATATATAAATCATTCTTATAGCTTGCCTGTTTTGGGAGCTTCATTGAAATACTGTACAAGGGAAGCAACTCTTGTAATCTGACAGATGAAAAATATGGGAAGAGTTACATTTCCGGAGTTGAAGACTGTCAGTCTTCTGTGCTATGTACATAGATATATTTGTTTGTTGTTAGAGATTGTTGTTCACTATATCTCTGCTTTTCAACAAAAACCTCGTAACTGCAGCTTAGAACAAGCTGCAGTTACGAGGTTTTTGTTGAAAAGCAGAGATATGTAATAGGTGAGTGCAAAACTGCTGTAAATGCCTTGTATATTATTGTGTGTTAGTGCAGAACTAAAAATTGAGTGTACTTTACTGTGTATTGTTCCTTTTCTTCAAAAAGCTTGTAAGTATATCTTTAAACAAGCTGTAGTAATCAGGGTTTTGATAACAAGTGGCAATGTTATAAATGCTGAGCATTTTCAAAAGTTTTGTGCTAAGACATGATAATGGACTGGCATTTAGAGATTTCTTGCTCTCACCTGTCGAAATTAACCCATTACCACAAAATCTTGACAGAATTCAAATAGTGACATTTTTGCCAGATTTGTAAAAAATAATATAGGAATGAAGAAAATGCTGGCTTTCATCATCTTCATCTTTTCCTACAATATTTTTGTAAACATTTTAGTCAAGGTGACCTTGAAAATAAGGATTGTGTGGTAGAAGGGTTAAATAATGCAAAAAAATGATAACCAAAGACTCAATAAGGGTTGTACTAAATTGATATTAATAATATTACTGTTGAATGTATGCAAAACTGTTCTAAAACATTTATATACATGTACACAAATGTACATTTAGGGCATTTTTGCTCCTACAGTCATTGATATTAATGAATATTAGATAGAAGGAGAATGAGAGAAAATGAATATGGATGAATTTTGATTTATTGGACTTTTCTATTCCTTACTATTTCTGACTTTATTTCTTAAAGCTACTATTTCCCAGATTTGGACCCAAAAATTGTCAAATACAAACGAAATGTACACTTTTTAAGCTTTATATGACCTGATTAAATGATTACGAGAAACTATTGAAGCAACGACTCATTTTTTCGCAATTTGATATCAAATTCATGAAGCGATGTCGAAAGTAGGTCAAAACAGTAGGACATGCGACTTTCTTAAATGACGTCACAACATACATGCTGACGTCATATTGAAATTTAAGTATGAATCTCGTTTGAATCATGGTCCGCGCTGTATGCGCATGCGCAACAATTTAAAAATAATTCTAACCCCATCAGTGATGGGGTTGAATTTAGGCTTGGATTCTCCCTAAATTCAGCTATCTGTCTTGTAATTTCGGCTCATTATCCGTCTGAATCGCATATTATTAACCATCCCGAGGTGGTCAACACAAAAGTTTTGCATATTTTTTCAAAAAAAATCATTTTTTGCAATTAGACCATCTGTTACAGTCGCCCTTTAACCCATTACCAAACGACAAAAGTTTAGGGTGGTCCAAATTCAAAGATGTTGCAGACGACAATTTCAAGTGAATGAAATTTAACATTTTTTGGTCTTTTTACATAGAAAACATTGTGGGAAATGAAGAAATTGCTTGTCACAAGCAATTTCTTCATTTTCCACAAAGTTTTCCAAAGTCATTATCTATAAGGGTGTCAAAAGGCGTCAATGTGTGGGAATGGGTTAAGCAGTTTCTTTTATTATTCTTTGTCATTTTAAATGGGAATCCTTTCTAAGCTTCTATTTCCAACTTAATGGAACAGAGATAAAAAGATTATGATGATTTCTAAAGTAAAATTCGACAAAAATGCAAGATTGGTGTCAAATCGAAAAAAATGCTGTGATTTGGTCATTAATGTTGCTACATTTGAAAATGTCATTACTATAGCTTGAATAAGCTGTAGTCACAACATTATGGAATGTAACTGACAATATGCAGATGTGTATTTTTAAAGCCCTATACAACAGTGTTGTGAAAATATTTTTTTTTTATTTTCCGCAAAGATCTTTCAACTTTGTTTACAATGTTAGTGAAGTTTTCGTTGTTAGTGACATAATTTACCATTTATTGTTGTATCATTGTATTTCTTTTAAAGTTCATTTATTTCATTGCCTTTACTTCATTCTACTGAGCTTCGTTGTGGTCTTTTAGTTCTTTTAGTGCAAGCTTTGTGTCTACTTTTGATTTGTCCAGAAGTGGTATTTACCAGCAAGTCTAATTTCTAGTATGACTAAGATAATGCAGCAATCAATCTGATTGGCCAAGACATATTTGTCGGCCAATCAGATGGCTTGTAATGTAATTTAGAATTAGAAAATTAAATTTTAGAATTGTTGGTATGACCCACCTGTATGGTTGTGCCCCTGTTGTTGTGATGTTGACATAGCGCATAACTGTTGTAAGTACTTATTGCTGCTTTTCATCAAAAGCCTTGTAACTACACCTTGTTTAACCCTTTCCAAAACGGTAAGTTTTCAAAATATTCATTCTAAAAGCTGCTGCAGACGACAAATGGACCTTGTTTAAGATAGAATTTGTGTACAATATAGCACAGAAAATTGAGACACAAGGAGAAACTGCCGGTTATCAGCAGTATCTTCTTTTGTCCCAATATTTTCACAAGCCATTTCTATAAGGGATGTCAAGTCATCTTTGGGAAAGGGTTAAAGCTGTAGTTACAAGGTTTTTGTCAGAAAGGTGACAATATAGATCTAATTTGATCTACCTTTACAACAGTATATCGCTATGACTTGAAAATTAAATGCATTTATTGTGTTCTTTTTATATCCCCTCAATACTTATGTTATTGAATTATCCTGCAATTTTATGCAGCTTTTTATAAATCAAACCTTGTATGTTGAAATAAGTCAAACAGGCAGTGTGGAATATGATTTGGCTGCTCTTATGTAAAGACTGATCTTATTCTCTACTGCCTGCTGAGGCTAATTAAGAAAATTGAGATCAGCATAAGAAGGGTTGATAAGTTTTGAAATTATTTGTTAGTGTTTATAAAGCAATGTGGGTAAAGTAAATATTTTGATGCTATTTTGCATAAAAATGAAACTTTTGGGCAATATTCAAGCTTTAACAGTTCTCTGATCCCTATTTCTATCAATGAAACACTGAATTTATTTTATAGCAGTGCTTTATGTAACAGAATTCTTGTAAAAGAGTCAGGAAAAAGAGAAAGTTGTTAACACCATTTCCCCTCTTTTACCTCAAAGTTTTGAAAGACTCGAGAATGAAAATTCAAATCTATTAAAGGATGCATGTGTTAGGGATTTAATGATATTGTTTTCCATATGTTATTGTATGCTTTTAAAGTGTGTCATTGTTATAATGATGTTTATTTCCTCGCAAGTCTGTTTTGATTTAAAATGCCAGAGGTATTGTAATCATGTTGTATATTTTCTTGTACATGTATATTTCTCGAAAGCAAAAGTATGCTTTGAAAAGTTAACCGTTTCCTGAACAAGCACTGAACCTTAGAAAACATAGAGGTACAGGAAGAAAATGCTGATTATCAGCATTTTCTTCCTTTCCCTCTAATGTTTTTACCCTAGCAATGCAATCTTTAATGAATTTGACCAGATTGAAATTGTTGTCAGCAATTTTGTATTAAGACCAGTCTAAATCTATGTTGTTTGGGAGAGGTTTAAGACATTTTATACCACATTTATTTTGACAGAAATGTATGAATTTTGCTACTTTGATTTTACAGTTTTACTGCATAAGCAATGCATTGTTTTGCATGTAGTTGTTTAAGTGTTGCAACTGTTTTGAAAGATATTTTTTCATTCCTCATCACTTTGTTCCAAAGGGCTTCGAGACTGTAATTTTATAAGCAATTTTATGGCTTGGAACTGCACTAATGTAAGTGCATAAACATTTGAGCCAGGATCTGGAACTGGGTCCCGTAAGGCTTTTGAGCCCAACATGGTTCTAGATCAGCCTGTGTGTACACGCAGTCTGATGATGAACCATGTTGTTCTCCAATAGCTTCTTGACCTGCAGCAACCATAAGACAGCAGGATGAGTGCCAGTTTACTGAACTTAGGCACAGGCTGATCTTGAAGCCTTATAGTTCAAAAAGCTATAAGGGCCCTTTTTCCAGATCCTGGCTCATTAGATTTTGTATGTGCTTACAATAGTTTTGCAATAAACCCTCAAATTGTGATCACATAATTAGGGCATATTCCCTTCATAAGCTAAAGAGTATCCACAATAAAGAGTATGCAAGATATTTCTCCAATGTTACTCTGGTTATGAGTTACATGTAACTCAGTTTGATACTATCACAGATATTCATTTGTTCCTTTGTCAACACTGTTTGGACAACTTTTGTAGCCTTTATTTCTGAGTGAATGATAATGAAAATGATAAATTATGAGTGGGAAATTGTCAAATATTCATCATTACAGGGCTATAGATAAGAGGGGGTAATGGTTTTGCAAAATTTGGAGCAAAATATCCTGCAATGTTCATAAACCCTATGTTTTGGGTACTCATTGGAATCGTCTCTTTGAGACTATTCCAATGAGTACCCACAACATAGGGTTTTGATTTGAAATAACAGAAATGATAAATTTCTTTACCCCCTTTTAACCATGGCTTGATCATAATACATATACATTGTACCATCATTTTCATGCTACTACAAGTATTTATTACAAAGTATGATTAAAATTTATAAAACTGTATTTATTTGTGTTTGAATTTTCTATCCTACCCTTTCACAGACTCCCGATCCTGGATAGCTCAGTTGGTAACATCAGTCTACCATTTTACCCGATCCTGTCCTGGTTTCAGTTAGGCCAGTATCATTTCTAACAATTCAAACACCCTGTCCCTAAGAGACTAGGCTTGGGAAAACATTGAGGCAAAAGAAGAAAATGCTGATGATCAGCATTTTCTCCTTTTGCCTCTATGTTTTCTGTACTACATTATTCACAATGTTTACCTTTAGTTACATTCATTTTGTCGTCTGCAGCAGCTACCAAATCGTACCACCATAAAATTTTGTCATTTGGGAAATGGTTAATGATAGTCATTCGTATCATCAATGGATAAGATCATCTATGTGAGAGAGCAGCTGGAGACTCAGATTGGTTATTGTGATAGTACATTTACTAGTGAAAGAAATACAAGGAATCCAGACTACTGTCTATCCTGGATAGCTCAGTTGGAAACATCAGTCCACCAATCTGAGGGTCCGCAGTCCAGTCTGGCCAATATCCTTTCTGACACTTGATAAAAGTTGTTTGTCTCATCAATTGGTGTGATCATCTAACACTTTCCCAAACAGCAAAATTCTATGATTATCCAATTCAAAAGCTACTGCAGACAACAAAATGGATGTTTTAAAAATAGAATTTGTGAATAAGATAGCAAAAGAAATATTGAGACAAAAGGAGAAATTGCTGACCATCGGCAGTTTCTTCTTTTGTCTCAATGTTTTCCCAAGCCATGATTTCTAATAGAGATGTGAAAACACGGTCTTATTTGGGAAAGGGCTATGTGAGAGAGCAGCTGGAGGCTAAGAAAGGATATTGTGGTAGTACTGGTGAGAGAAATGCTTGGAACTCGGAGTTACACGCTCCAGCCTCCATGTTATGACCAAATGCAGTTAAAAGTTACATTAACCCCATATAATTAAACAATCTATTTCACAGACCAAAAAACACAAATAGACTGGTCCAAAGTCGACGGTTTCACAGCGGACAGATAGAATGTGATTGTGTCAATATGTTTATATAGACCCAATGGCAAACATTTTCTATATCTGTTTTTGCGCAGATGAAATTCGAGTAGAAAGATTAAAGTAGTTTTCAGTCTGATCTCGGCTAGAAGAGCTTTTGCAGACAGAGTAGACCAAAACTAGAGTGGATTGTCAATATGCTGGCCCTTTACAACACATGCTAGGAAAAACGCTGATGATGATTAGTATTGAATGATTTTTAAGTACACACTAGCGTCAGCTAGCCAAAAATAAAGTGTACGCAAAACGCATGCCTAATGTACCAGGGGGGGGGGGGGGGGGGGGGGTGATGGCGGGCCCATATTGCTGGGGATGGGTCTTGCAGGTATCTCCCAGAAAATATTTGAAAATCTAATGTAGATGCTTATTAAATACATACCAAATGCCCACCCGGAGCCACGAATGACCATGGTCATTCGTGGCTCCTTGTGGGTATATATAGTATGTATTTTAATGGCGATTCGGGTGTTTATTTCAAGGGAAACAAAAATTCACATTCAAAAACATGAGATGTGTACGCAATTGCGTTTTTGCGTACGGGTTGCTACGCCTATGGCACATATCCAGGTGGCTCGTCAAGAGAAGTCTCTTTATATGAGGGGTTAGAATTGTCATGGAAAATCGTTTTTTTGGGGGGGGAGGGGGGGTAATGAAAATGAAAAAAAAAGTCAGATCCATGACAGTATAACTTTTATTTGGCTTTCTTAGCTTTATAATTTTCATTGACGAAGGTGTCACACCGCGTCATTTTCACTATCAGCCAGTCTGAAAACCATGTGGGCAGGAAGTTGTAGTAACGAGCAAGTGTCTGAAAGTAAAATGGAGATAAACTTTTCCTTAACAACCTCTGGTTTCGGCGTACGTAATAAGAAAGCTTGGGGAAACATTAAGGCAACAGATGAATCAAAATCACTAACACCATCGTCTTTAACCCATTACCAAACAGCAAAATTTTAGGGTGGTCCAAATTCTAAGATATTGTAGACGATTATCTTTAAGTGAAAGAAATTTCACATTTTTGGTCTTTTTGGGTAGAAAACATTGTGAGAAATGAAGAAATTGCTTGTGGCAAGAAGTTTCTTCATTTCCCACAATGTTTTCAAAAACTATTATCTTGTAGGGTGTCAAAATGAGACCTGTTTTGACGTCCTGTGTAGAGATAGTTTAGGAACACATTGAGTGAAAAAGAAGAAATTGCTGATTATCATCAATCTCATAATTTTCTATGGATATTTTCTATTTCCCTACATACACATTTTCTTCTTTGGACAACAATAATTTCGTCGTGTGCAACACCTTTCAGATTAAGATAGTTCTAAAGTTGCCCTCTCTAGGAAAAGCTTAAAGTAAATATGACGGCTTTATAACATCACCCACAAAAGCGTCAATCAACTGATTATACTACTGTTATTACTACAATATTGGTACTATTTAGCACCAGACATTTCAACAGAAAAAGTAGCTATAAACAAATACGATTTTAAATAATTTTGATCTTTTGAACACAATTACATGTGCACCCATCGTGTACCTTTCGAAGCTATAGATTTCAACATTACAGCGTAATCAAGTGACGTCCAACGTCATAGGTAACCGTATATATATCAAAGCCATAAAGACCACCATCCGAATTTCTCCATCGTTGTTGAACGTCAGAAACGCCATGTATCTACAGTTGCAGTTATGGCGTGTTTGACGTTCACCGTCATACGTACCGCGTATTTATCAAAGCCATAAACACCACCGTCCACAAGATAACGTGTGTGTGGTCTCTCACTAACAATAGCATCAACCATGGCGTCAACCACGGGTTTTGTAGTTTCCGCACTCCCGCCAATACTCGTTCTCTGTGTATCCATCATGGCGTCTAGATATGACTTTCCGCTATACGCTGCTCTTACGTCCGTCGACGCGTTGGCCCACATCTCGTTTGCTTCCTCTTCGTATCGCTTTAACTAAGAATAGTGTCTTCATATCAATAATCTTACAACAAATCTAATCTATTGTTGACTACGTTCGAAAGTGTTGTAACTTTAGTTTGAATAATCTGTACACTCGTTCTCAGAATAGGACGTCGATTTCTGGAAAAGGCTGTCTTCGCTATTAAAAAATATCTAAAAAATAGAAAATCATCAATAGTTCAAAATAAGTTTGCATACTTTGAATATAATTTATTGTACAAATAAAAAATGGGTAAAAATCATCATAGTCTACAACTTTATGGATTTGGGTAATCCATGTTTATACCAAGGGGTCGATTTTTCGCCTGTCCCCGAGCTGTTCGTTGTTGATTTGAAGCTTTTATGGGCAAGTTGGCAAAATGCAATACAAAAAAGATATTTTCGAAACTGATAAATGTATATGTGCCTACGTAAAAATAAGCAATATTTCACTAATTAAGTTAAAAAGAAAAAAATATCCGCAATAATATTTTGTCCCCGAATTTAGGTAATCTACGTTAAGTATCATTTAGAAAATAATGAATAATTCAAGAACTCCTTTAAATCAATGATTATCAACGAAATTAACATCTTAAACAAGCATTTGAATAATCAGACTGCAATATAGACACACATGTGTTCCATGTTTTGTTTAAAAACACAATAATGCAACCAAGGTAAAACCGTTGTTTTAAGCTTGTAATTTACGTTAATGGCATTTTCCCCATACTAGAAGAAATAGAAAAATAACCAATATAGTAGAAAGTAGGATTAAACCTGAGAAGGAAATAGCGGTAATAAATTACTCCTTCATATCTTTTCCGAATTGTCAATCGAGAAAAGTTTCCTATGCAGTAATTTACGTTATGTAAGCTACGTTGGTGAAAAACACGAAATCCACTGTTTTGAGCCCGATAGAGAGATTTGTTGGTTGTTAAACTATAGGATATATATACAGAGTCTGAAAAAATCATGTTTCATGTTTCATTGTCCAACATGTCAGTCTCCCGGAGTGTCATTAGAAGTCTGTGACGGGTGGCAGAATACGAGGTAAGTTACATGTTTTTAAAGAATTTCCACAATTTCTTTACGGTTTTATAAATTTTCATCCTATGAAGGATATATTGATACAAAAACTGTATAAGATGTTTTCCAAATTGTGACAACAGACCTGATTAAAGCACACTTATTAACACAAACTTTGAATTCGTGCTTAGAATTCATGACTTACCCTCTAATATTTATAGTCCATTATTACAGAAACCTAAATGTAATCCTTAAATAAATGAGGATTTTTTTCAAATTTAAAAGCACAATAATTGTCTGACATATTTTAATTGTAATTTTACTCAAAAGATTGAATTCATCTGTTGTGCAAAAAGGCGATAACGTAGCTTTCAAAAATGGATATATATCTGCTCTTAAGCTCTACCAGTATATCTTTAAGATATCATAGCATGTAAACCTATGTTATTTTGAGCTTTAGATGCCGAATTTCCAAATTTACTCGCTTAGATATTTATTTTCCGCGTGGAATCAAAGTAATTTAACCCGATATCTTAACGTAGATTACCAAAGTAAATAACGTAGATTACAAATCAAATTTTACGTTTTAAAAGTGTCACATTGCACAGGTAACATTAACTCTCACTGATTTTTCACTGTTTTGATGCCCTTGAACGAAACGGTTTGAGAAAATACTAAAATAAAAGACAAACAATGCTGCTATTCAGTTTTTTCTCTCTTTGAATAATTATTTTCTAAGCTATATTTCACATTAATTCATTCAATATCAACACCCATTTTGTCATCAACAGAATCGTTTGAATTGCAAGGCTGAGTGTTTGCCGTTTGAGAAATTGCCCCTGTTGACCAGCTGTTTGTTAAGCTTGATTGCATTGTACGCAGAATCATTCCACCATGTGCCATGGGTCGAGGCTGTCGCAGATACACTATTCTTGGAGAGTGCATTGAAAAATAAATTTAGACACTTAAATGCTCTGCCTCATTGTGTACATTGATATGGATACGTTCGCTTGCTTCTTTCTTTCATTTTTATGATATTTTGAAAACAATATTCATCACAAAAATAAAGATCCGCACAAATTTGACTTTTGCATCACAGAGCCTTTATAATTATTACATTCATGAAACAAATATCAAATAATACAACATACGCATTCTGAATATGGATAATAAAGGGAAATTTTAGACTGGTCTAAATTTAAACCCAAATTTGAAGGTGAAACATATGTTACTCAAAACAGACAGTGTATTATTCATAACATAGAAACTTTTCAGGAAAATGAGAAAATGCTGACTATTGGCATTTTCTTTTCCGTATCTATGTCTTGCTTTCCATTCTAGAGGGTAATCAGAACAAGGACTTCGGAGGAAAGAAGTATTATTCTTTGGGTATGATACCCTTTCTTTTCGCTTGTGCACATCTAAGATTGTTTCGAAAATTTACATGGAACGTTTTCAAAAATCATTACACATATTCAATAAAAGGTTTTGATATTCAGAAAAGAATCTTGGAAGTAAAAACCATAGCGTGGAGAATTTCAGTCCATAATTTCAAAGTTGTTACTGTTCTTGTTACTGTCTACGGTAAATACAGTTTCTCAGACAATTTTACATTCATAAATGTCTGAAAACTTCTTCACAGATATTTTTAGCATATTTATAGTCTTTTACTTGGCACCCTACGGTTTGTTAAGCTCAAATTAGTCATTTACAATTTGGTGTAATCTACTCTATTTCGTGATTTAATCTACGTTATGACGAGGACAGGCAATTTTGAAAGTAAAATTTCGCAAACAAGCACAAAGAATAGATACTTTTTATATCTGTTTAAATGGTAAATTACATTTGAGCCGGGATCTGGAAAAACGTCCCTTATAGCATTTGAGACAGCCAAATTTCAAGACCAGCCTGTGCCTAAGGAAAGACTGGCATACACCTATGCTACTTTTCTATGGTTGCTACAGGTCACAAGAAGCTATTAGAGAACAACATGGATCCTGATCAGACTGTGCGTATGCACAGGCTGGTCTGGATCCAGGTTGTTCTCAAATGCCATAAAGGACGTTTTTCCAGATCCGGGCTCATTTATTACAGGATTACAATTGTAGATCGACAACTTGATAATTTTTTAACTACTTTTATTTTTAGTTTTGAAAGAATTAGTATTTTCACCGTCGACAGATCTATCAAAATGACTATTTAAAAACTGAGAATGGGAATTCAGAATAAAAAATAACAAACTTTTTCAGTTAGAATATCAAGAAATATGAAAAAATCATTTCTTACAGTAAAATGTAAAATAATCCGTAAAATATTGTCAACTATTTACTCATAACGCAGATTACACTTAATTTATACCAGAGTTAAGAAAAGTATTGCAAAAAATAAAAGTATCTGTATTTGAGTTCTGATATTTCGCATTATTGTTCATAAATGTTTGTTCTACGGAATTAAAAAGAAAAACAACGGTTTTGAAGAAGTTCATTTTTGCTCAATTTGCAAATTGGAATCGACGTCCTATTCTGAGAACGAGTGTGTAGGCCTAGTTATGGCGTTTTTGACGTAGCTAGCGATATGTTAAACGTAATTGGAAGATAAGAAAATGCTTTTTTAAAAAAGTGCTGCTCGATGATATGGCAAACTTGTACCAAATCAAGATACGTATATATCACATGATGTTGTATCGAAACAAACGTTTTGTACATTTAATTTGCAAGAGTACAAACTCAGACCTACATGTTCTGGGGTTTGACATGACGTAGCTGTACTAAAGTTACCCGGCTCAACAATCGACACTTTAACGTTAAACTTCAACATCTCTAAACGTAAAGAATCTGACATGGTCTCTAGTGCGTGTTTAGTCACGTGATATGCAGAATTGGCGGGCCAGGAGTACACACCTTTTACGCTGGTGACGATCACCACGCGACCTGGAAATATGGTGGGAATACACTCTGTGTGATTTCGTGTGAAATGAAGTGCATATGAAATTTCTTGTGCTGATAATTAGCATCAATTTTATCATGCTTGCCTCCATTTATAAAGTCCGGTCTAGCATCAGCTGTTAAGATTTAACAATTATTACATCGGCCGTAAAAGTAATTGACAAAAGATACACGGAACTTGGATATTAGATAAACTTTACAAGAAAGACCAAAATGAAAGTCACAGAACGACTGAATTCGCTTTTAGTTATCCAGAGCAAACTTAGAATTAAATAGCTTGTACAGAAACCTACCTCTAGATCTTCTTACAAGGTAGAGAAAATTTCGGATCATCCTGATGGCCCCATAAAAATTAACGTCCATGACCTTCTTGTACAAGTTCAAGGTCAACCATTCTACGTCACCCATCACGTTGAACCCGGCGTTACTCACGATCGCCCATAGTCCTACAAGTTCCGAAACAAATACATTTGAGCTGGAATCTGGAGAAAGAGACCTTTGAGCATTTTGGAAAAAACGAATTTCCAGATAAGCTTTTGGTTAAATGTAATTTGAAATGGATCCAATCTACAAACTGACCATTGGTTCTTGCCATAAACAAGCTATTCGAGAACAATATGGATCTGGAACAGACTACATGCGTATGCACGGGCTGATCTGGATCCATGTTGCTCTCAAATGCCTTAAGGGACCCTTTTCCAGATCCCGGCTCATTTGTTTGCAGCATTGTTATTGTCCGCATATGCTGCATCGACGCACTGTCACGTACGAGGACAGAGCTGTAGAGGTAGGAGGGGGTAATGGATTTGCAAAATGCAATATTTCATTAATTGTTCACCAAATCCTATTATATACATATCTTGTGTACTCTTTGGAATCGTCTCATCATCCACAAAATGTTGTTTGGATTTGAAATAACAAATTTAAAATGGTTTCACTGTTTTCACACCCTCTAATCTGTTGTTCTGTGGATAGATAGGATTACCTTGGAATCTGATAATGCATAGAAATAGAATATTGTTATTCATTTTTAGGTTAAGTATTTAATAAAACAACGAAACGTTGCTTTTAAATTTTATGAAGATCACTAAGAAGGCCAAATAATTGGTCTGCAAATTAGAAAAAGATGTAGGATGACTTTCTCGCCAACAACATCGCCAACGAGGGAAATGTCTTTTGGTGTATCGAAAAGAGATATTTTTGATACAAAAAAAAAAGAAATAAGAATATTCTGGTCGACCAATGACAACTTTAACGAAACGTTTACCTTCACTCGGAAGATGATTGGTGACATATTCGTGCGCAGAAGCCACGCCCTCATCACTAGAAACGTCGAGAGAGACAATATGGAGTCTGGAAGAGGAGTTCGCCTTTAACTTCGTGGCGCCCTCGCCGTCCGGTCGTAAACAGCCAGCAAACACCGTAAATCCTAGCTCGTCTAGACGGCGGGATAGATCGTGACCAAAACCTGCAGGCGGAGTAACGACAAAATAAATGGCATCACTCTGATCTATTGATTGTTATCAATCATTGTGAAAAAATGTATCATTTATTCGCCAGATGCCTTATAAAATATGTTGATTAAACACTTGAAACTTGAATCCGCTTTTGAACATACGTGCAATCTGATTCTTATTCTACAGTCTCTTTTATATCATTTAATTCAGCATAATAGGGGTCTATTGCATCACTGCTTTTAAGAAAAAAACATCGTATAGATCTGTATCTTAAAACAAGCTGCAGTTATGAGGTTTTTGAAGAAAAGCAGCGAAATGCCTACCTGTGTCACAGCCGGTGATGAATATTCCTTGACCTTTAACCTCAACTCGACCGGTCGATTTATGTCGAATCACTTTAAGACACGCATACAGAATCAAGACACATGCGATGTACAAACAAACATAATAAAATAACACTGAGTAGAAAGCAGCAAGTAATGTGCTCACAAAAATCACTTCAAAAACAGTTAAATTTATATAGTCAAGGAACACCATCGTTTAAATAATAGATCTGTCTGTATATATATATATGGCCGTGACTTAAGATAAATGTGAGTGAATGTCTTAACCTTATCTTCTCCCTTTCCTAAACAGAAAAAATCGGATTGTCCTCACTTGAAAGGCGATGTGGACGACGAAATAGGTGGTTTGTATACAATATAGCAGAGAGCATTGATTGAAAATAAGCAAATGCTGGTCATCAGCCTTTTCTTATTTTGTTTCGATATTTTCGCATGCTTTATAACACAGGGCCTATCAGGGTCTTAAGAATTTGTCTTATTTTGTAAAGGATTACAATGGCCTTGTTCTTACATTAACCTTTTGGTGTTGGACATAGTTCATGTTGCCTACTTGCCCGCTACAAACAATATGCCGCATGGGTCGGGTTCTAAAACCGAAAATGAGCTCTTGATATAGCATTATAGCATAGCCTCTGTATATAATGCATAGCCTGATCAAGATCCATACAGTTTCCCTATAGCTTATTATCTGAATGAGTAATAAGGGATCAATTCGGGTCCTGGTGCTAAGTGTCCTCATCAACTTGTTTTCTCTAAATAAAAATGATTTCCATAGTGCTTTGTGTAGCAAGTAGTTATGTCAACTGTTTTGAATACGTTTTGGATGCTGGGATGCTCTAAAAATGGGCGTGGTTAATCATTAACCATGACGCAGTGGGCGTGGCTAATCATTGACCATGACGTTAGTAGGCGTGGTTGACCATTGACCCGTTACATCAGAGGTCAGCCACGCCCAAGCCACGCCCATTTCCGGGGAAATTCCCAGTGACGTCGTACCGGACGTGACATCACGGTGAACCACGCCCGAACCACGCCCATTTTCGGGTTTTTCCGGTCTATTTTTAGTTCTATCAAGAATACCATAGGCTGGCTGACCACTAACGTCAATTCAGGGGACTCAGAGTCGAATCAACGTCATAGATCGGAGCAACGTCATAGGTCGGAACAACGTTACGGATCGAAGGGGAGCCACGCCCATTTTTCGGGTTTTTCCTAGGGTTTATTTTCAAGACACACCCATAATCCCCCCCCCCACGAAAATGGTTTTCCCACGGTCTATTTTTAGTTCTATCTAGAACGCCATAGGCCGTTTCACCGCTGACGTCGTATCACGAAAGGGATTACTGCTATCAGCATACGACAAATTTTAATCCCCCAACACCGTCGATGCGCAGTTTTAATCCCTTTTAATCTCCTAAAATGTTATCTTGATCGAGTAATTGATCGAATTAGTCAGTCTCCGCAAATTTAATTCATTCATTTAAGTAACAATAGACATATCGGATAATCTTACGGTACTCGGATAATAACCCTTTTGTGTCCGAGAAATTAAATGTTGCGCAACTAAGCAAATCTTAGGATCTTCTCACACGTCACGATCAGA